>JALIRH010000003.1:48212789-48225289 GCA_023055505.1 Callipepla californica brunnescens
TGCAGTTCTTGGTTTCACAGTGAAAGTCCAGCAGTTTCAAATCCAGAGAACATTAATGTGTACGGTGCAGTTTTTCGTATAGCCTATGTAACTTTTGCCAATAAATGCTTAGCCCCTCCCCCACAGGCTGCCAACTAAAAATGACAAATACTGTAATATTGAAATTGGATCCAAAGGGATTTAGCAAACTGAGCATTTGCCATATTTAGCGTCATCAAAGTTTCTTCCTCCCATACTTTGGTGATGCATTGCTGATCTGATTAGTCTGATAGGCTGTTGCTCTTAAATCATTTACCCTACCCTTCCTAAACCCTCCTCCTTGTCTATTCTCGGGTGAAAATCATGCATATACTTTAATACGCCTAAATTGATGACGAGGAAAAAAAAAAGATAAAGCTAAAATGTGCATTTGGTCCATATCTAGTTGTGCCATTGATTTACTTAGGAATCTATGACACTGTGTTTCTTTCTCCATGCACTGGAACTGACAGCTCTAAGCAAAGTCAAATAAGATGTTTAACAAACCACATGCCCTATCGTTTTTAGCCTTGCCATTGTACCCTTATGGCTGCGAGCCAGAGCCAGTTACACAGCCTCCTCCTGCCACACAGCTCTGTCTGTGTTTGTGTGCACACATATGTGTACATGTGTGTAGCTGCTTCCTCATTCCTTTTTCTTGCTATGGGGTTTGCTGGAAAAATCAGAGCTTAACGTAGCTGCATGCAGTAATTTGAAACCAAGTTTTGAAAGGTAGAAAAACAACTCTGTTTTGTTTTTCTGTGAAAAATGAAGATGCTTCTCTGCTCTGGGGCTGTTTTGCCAGGGAGCGAGAAGGTGACTGGTCCTGGTGAATGAAAGCCACAAATGTCAGTGTCCCAGCACAAGTGCTGAAGTTGGTCAGAAAGAGGGGACAGCTTGCTGTGCCACTTGATATCTGTCTCATCTGTGATGTTGCCATAGGCTCTTGAATGCCAGCTGCAAAAATTAAAGTCAGGTATTGTTGCTATGCATCACAAGGAAAAAAAATCCTAAATGGTTTTGTAGCTCTCTGACAAAATCTTTCTTAAAAGATACTATCAGAGCTCACAGTTATGACTGTGACAAAAGGTTTTCAAGCAAGGGAGACACCACGCTTAAAAAGTTTAAATAAAAAATATAGTTAAAAAAAGAAGGAAAAGAAATTGGCCTGAAGACAACAGCTGGATTTTAGCCTTGTTTTGGCTCCTGCTCTTCCATCACTCCTGATCCCTGATGTTTTTCATAGTTATTGTCATTTTCCATGTATTAACATCTCTGCAAAATACCCTGGTCCTTTTTCTTGTGCTCACTGAGTTGGGGTGATGTACAGCCCCAACTCTGAAGTCCCAGACTCAGTCCCCCCATGCCCGGCATTTTCTCAGTGCCCTCCCACCTGCTCTTTGCACTCACCACACTCTTCTGCATAGCTGCTGGATGTGAGCCTGCTATTGCATGGATGTGCAGATGTGGTTACTGAGATTGATCATGATTGCAAAACATCTGCCAAGCTGCACTATTTTCACAAAAATTTGGGTACAACGAGGCCTGACGTGGCACGTGTCATCATCTAGAAGAGGGGAGATCATTTTGAGGAAGTTTGCTCTGCTTTTGGCAGGGGAGAGCCATGCTAATGGGGAAGAACCCTCTTAAGGCCAGTTGTGCTCCTGTCTTAGCAGAACATACTTAGTGCACTTTGAGTTAGTCTCGTAAACGTCGGTGAGATTATGTAAAACAATTCCAACACCACCACCTATAAAGTCCAAGTTAATAACCCTGTCACATAAGTGCCCTGCAAACCCTTGAGAGGAACATTGGCTGCCAACATTTTCAGAAGTGATGATGGTTTTAGGCCAGTTCCATTTTGGGATGCTCAACTGGAGATCTGTTAATGAGAGCCACTTTGTCAGGAGGTCCTCGATGGTCCATTTTCTGAAAATGATGTGTGCCCAGTTCTGCATCCAAAAATTAAGACATCCTAAATTACTGAAAATTCTAGCCACTCATGTGACTATTTTAGGAACCTGTGTCACACGCACAGAACCACACAGAATGTTTGAGGTTGGAAGGGACCTCTGGAGATCATCTGATGCAACTCCCTTCTCCAGTGTCCATTCCCAGTTGCATACGCAGGATTTGTCTCAGTCTGAACTGGCGGTCATCAGAAGGAGAGTTAAAGCCTTCCAACCTGATTGTTGTCTAAACGGAGGCCTTGTATGCATGTTTTTTGCTGTATGAAGGCACTGTAAAGGAGAATTTATAACCACCCTAATGCTCCTTTACACAACTCGAGCAGTGTAAAGTGGTCTCAAGAGAAGTGAAAATCAAGTCAATAACTGCTAACTTCCATCTCCGAGCATGCATGCTCTCCGTCTACAAACTGCAGTGGCAATCTGAGCACTTGTAATGGAACCAGAAGTGGGCCCAGGCTAATGGGACAGTTGTTTATTTTAGTATTACACTCCTCGCATTTTTTTCCTCAGCTGTATACTTCCTCATTCAAGGGCTTTATTGTTGTAGTGTTTCAACATCGTTCTCCGCATTCTTAAAGAAAAAGTCGGAATGCTTCTCTCTTGCAGTCTGCAGCAAGGAGAATAAAGCTGAAACTGCAGTTTAAGAATAGCAATCGTAACTGTTGTGATACCTCTAAAGGAAAAATGAGACGTCTATCTCTAGGTGAAACTTCTTTCTCACTTAAAAATCTTGCTGTCAGGAAATTTAATTGATGCCCTCAGGTCTTTTTCCTTTTGTGTTGTTTTGTTTTCTAAATTTCGAAGAGGCTCTCTTGTGAAACAGCAAAGCTTTCCTTGAAAACTGCGCAGGAATCAGAGCCGGTTTGTAAATCGAGTAAGAAAAGCCATGGCTTTCAGTAGCAGGATCGTGCCGCGCACATATCAATTAATGCTGCTTAATCAGTTTCTGCAGTTGGTGGAACTGCAGCTTGTAGTTGGAAGCTATTAGGGAGGGAATCACAGGAGGAATACTGTTGCAGGACTATGCTCGTTTTTTATGTTTGTGTCCTCTGGATTCAAGGTGTTTGTATAATGAAGTTGGCACATTGATATATGATCTATTTTTTAATGTCATTACAATTTTAGTTCCCTCTGCCTTTTTGTCATTGGGTTACATTTAAGCACAGCAAGATCAACTTTAAACTTCCTTACTCAACGGCTTTATTAGTTATAACGTACCGTGACCTTTCTCAACATTCTTAAAGAAAAAGATACAGTGTAATGTCACTTTACTTTGCTTATTGTTCTTTGTTGTGGTGAACAAAGCATTTTCTACAGTGGCTATAGCACATAATTATACAGCTTTCAATAGCGGTGTCTTGGCACATATCAAAGTTCAGAAGAGCCTTTAGAAAAAAAAAGATGTTTTGTGGCAGCCTAGGGAGGGTCTCATCTTTCCTTCAGAAAATAGTTCAAGGCTCTTCTGTCAAGCTTCCCTACTTAGAGCTTTTTCTCCTCCTGCTTCATAAAGTTTAAAGGGGATTCAGTGGAGTTCTATGATCTATTTCCTTTGAAAGATTGTTCCTTTGCACAGAGAAGTCCTTTGACTTCAAGAGTTCACAGATTCATGTCTTTAGGTATCATATGTCTGACCTTATCAGTTACTCTATTTAATGTAGGAGAAAAAGTCTCAACTCTTTGTGTTTGTCTGTTTTGCCTCTGTGAAATGATTTGGTGAAAAGACCATCCTTTTTAACGCACCACTGAGAGGCCGTTTCTGACTGTAACCTACCCTGTGGCTCTTCTGAAAAAAAAAAAAAAAAAAAAAAAAATTGTCCTTGTGTTTTGTGTATGGATGATTTCACAGTGAGAATAGAATTATACAAGGACAGGCACACATAAAAAAAATCTTTTGCTCTCTTTTTCCTAAATGATCTATTGGCTATTTTGGTGGCTGCTACTCTGGTTCCCCAACAGGCACGACCATTTAACAAACACAGAGATAGCGGCTGGAGTGCTGGGCCAGCAGTAGGTTTTCCCTTGCTTCGACCTACCCCAAAGGCCTTCATAATTAATTGTCCTTCAGAGATGAGGAAAGTTCAGAGACAGTGTGTGTAGCGATGTCTATTGTCTGACATTCAGTTCTCCTTCCCTCAGCTCTTTTTCTTCGTTCCACAAAGGGTTATCAATAGGAGCAGGGAGCAAGCTCTCTTCTAACAGCTGCTGGTGGTGGCGGTGCTGTCTGCGGAAGGTATCATTGTGTTCAGCCATCTATGGATTAAATGGCTGCAAAAGTTCTAACAACCTTTTCAAACGGGCGTGTTTGTTTCATCTGGATTACACAGACCTATTTAGCTAATTAAAAACTTTCTCAGAACCCCTTCTCTTTCATGGGGAGGGAAAGAAAAAAAAATGGCAACGCTGCTGTCATTATGAAGAGGGGCTGCCGTGAAACTTTGGTAAATACACGAAAAATTCAATCAGTCCACTTCGATCGAAATGTGCCAAATAAGCACTGATTTGTCTGTTGAGTTGCTCTGCGCTTTTGTTTGGTTTTGTTGTTTTTGTGTGTGTGTGTGTGTGTGTGTGTGTGTGTGTGTGTGTGTTTTATCTTAGGAGGAAGAAGGGGGCACAGTAGAAAAAAGCATAAAAGAAAAGATCGGTGTAACAGAAACAAACACTTGACAATTGAAAAAAAAAACTGCCAGGGTTCATCCTGCCTCCGCTCATAACATCAAAGTGCAACGAAGCCGGAGTTTGCTAAACAGACTGTTAATATCGTTGCACCTTCTGCAATTCATTTAGGCTCCTCTGTGGCGTAATTGTTAAACTTCACATGAAACAGGACAAAATTATATACGTGCTTCCTTGTCTCCCCTGATGCTTCGCTAAACAGAGATACGACGCAGTTAGTAGATATGCAAGAAGTACAGTCAAATTAGGGCTGTTTATTAACGATCGTTATGTTACTGCTCCAATTAATTGGGCGAAGCCAAAAAAGACAAATACAATCATTCTTCCACTGAGCAGTTTTACTAGCAAATTAGGGAGGTTTTTAATATATATATATATTTTTAATCTTAAAAAAAATTAAAATAGGACCCCACGTCGGACCTTTACCTGTATTCCTCATAAACGCATCACTTTGCCATGAAAAGGGATAATCACGTAGAACGTTTTCTGGGCTCCATCTCACTTCCTTAATGCTAAGAAGGACTGCTCAACAATCGACATCAATTATTGCACGACTAAAAGTTATTAGGCCTGGCACTTGGAAACAGGTTTTCTGTATTTAAGAAGAAATTGCATATAAAGTAGATGCAGCTAATACAGTAATGCAAAAAAAGATCATAAAAAATTAAAGTTATTCTTATGAATCTTTCATTAGAAGCAATGAAAAGGGACACTGGTGAAGCCAAGTGCTTTGTTCTTCTGAGCTCCTCTTGGAGGGCCCGATCCTGCAAACCATTACGTGCCTGAGTGTTCCTTCTGCCAGCGTCCTGGTGGCGCCTGCAGCGAGTCCCCTCCTCTGTCACCATTTGCCCAGGCGGGCCCGTGGCGAAGGGCGGGCTGCTCTGCTTCAGCAAACAGATGCTCCCTCTATAAAGAGGCAAAAAGTCCTGCAAAAAAACGTGCCGCCGAGTCGCACAGCTGTACCGAGGCAAACGCTTGCTTTTACGTAGGGAGAGCTGTTGGGAAACGATTTAAGGCTACTCAGAGCTTTTCAGATTACTCCCCACCGCAAATAACATGTTAAGTACTAAATTGCCCTAAGCGGTGTTTTATTACTGATCAATAAAATAGTAATCTTGTCTTTCAGCGTGGAAAAATATTTTAGTGGGATTTTTTTCCTGCTTTCGTTCCTGGATAACAGTAAACCAGAAAGCACAGCCACCGAAAAAAAAAAAAAAAGCCAAACCCATCCTTGTTTGTTTCTAATTTTGCTTTGGGGGAATACTAGGATTGTTCCAGCTGAATAGTGCAGGGTTTCTGTGCGTGTGCCTGTGTGCGCATGGAGCGGCAGTGTGCTGTGCTTTGCTTGGGTGAGGCTTTTTGTCTGTTTTTTCTTTTTCTTTTTTTTTTTTAAACAATTATTTACTGGTACTCATCCTTATTGCCCCATCCTCTTCTCAAACAAAACAACCCCTTTCCAAAAAAACCCTGACAAAAACAAAACAAAACAAAACTTGGCAAAGTCTTCCGATTCCTACTTGTCATTTCATTTTGCATTCAACAAGGGGTAGTGGGAATTGAAACGTCAACTGGAGATGGAAAAAAGCACCAATTTATCGTGCGCTAGCCTTGCACAATTCAAGATTTCTTTTGCTAGCTGCACACATTATCCCCAACCTCTCGCCACTCTCTTGTGGCAGTTGTGAGGAATGGCTGTTCCTTCCCGTGTGTGTACTGCAGGCCTCTAAAGACTCTTATTTATTCTCTCCCATGTCACCTTGTGTACAGTCTGGTCTGTGACACTGATGGTGATTATGTCATTATTTTGCTCTGGGGGCTTTGGCACATCTGCAGAGCTGATGCACATCTTCTTTGTTACGCTGGCATACGTCCCATATCGCAAATGCTTCATTAGCCTTACTGCCTGCCTCCTTGCCAGACAAGAATACCCAAATCCAAGCTTCTTTTTGCTCTGTTCTTTTGTGTCTGTGATGAGCCTTTATTCATCTTCCTAGTTCTTCCCTGTTTTCTATTTTTCTATGTAAAACTGATTTCCAGATGTCCGTCGTTCTCCAAAAATCCATCCTGGATGAGGAGTGAGAAGCAAGGTGAATTTTAACCCACGTTATCCCTTGCTAGCATAAAGTCTTATCCCTGTGAGCTTAAATCCTTTTATATTCATCCTACACAGAAAGAATATGTGAGGCTACGCGGTTTCAGTGAGCAGGAGCATTTTAAAACTTGGTGTTTGATTAAAAAAAAACAAACAACAAAAAAACAAACAAACCAACACAAACATTATTTTTCTTACCAGCTAGTAAATGCTGGTTGTAGTAATGGGTAGCATGCAAGTTGCAAATGCTTCCTTTCTTGTGGACAATATTGCTAAATTTCTCATTCAGAACTTCTAGGGAATCAGTGAAAGAAGAGGGTGTTCGCAAGACCCCATCGACCGACATTTCTTATATGCTGTGTGTTCTCACTCCTTTTTCACATGAAAGGGCACAGAACGTTTTGTACTGTGGAAATTGAGGAAAATGTTTGATCTTCTAAACTTTATCGAAGCTCTTATATATAACTGTCATACCAGAGAGATCTGAAATCGTGGGTTACCTACTAGCTTCATAAGATTTTTACATCCCCATCCCACCCACCTCACACTTTTTCTCCGTGACACTGAGTTAAATTGTGGATTGGATTCTCAGGTTTTGGTGTAAATCAGCTCCAGCAGTCACTGGAGCTAATTAGTCCGTGCCAATTGAAGAGCCATCTTTTGTTGCGTACAGTCAAGTGTGTGAATATTTGTTAAACGTCAATTGAATGAAAAAAAAAAAAAAAAGAAAAAAGTTCTATTTGTTTGTTTTAAAACAAACAAAAAAACAACACAAGTGAATGCAGACCTGGATCACAGAGCCATCCTGTCCATGGCCGTGGGGCGGAGGGAGGTGTTGTTTTTATTTTCGTAAGGGGCTCTTGCCAAAAGAGGAGGTCCCAGCTGATACTGTCTCACAGTGTGGGGTCCGGGCTGCGTGACTGACTTTAACAGAAGTCATACAGATAGGATTGCCCGTCCTGTAGGATTTTGAATAGGTCACCTTCAAGCAGAACACTGCTTGCTTGATATCTTCGACGCTTTTTAAAATGGACGAGAGTTAAGTTCTTGTAATATGAATGAAGGATTTTGCATAACCTTTGCAAACCATGGGAGAGATTTAGCAGCATTGCAACCTGTACTATTTTCCAGCCTAATGCAATGGAGACGCTATTTTAGATGATGGTTAAATCTGTAAAAGCAAAATATTGAGTCTGTAAGGAAGCAACAGGAGAATATTGCAGAGGTTTGTGGAGAGTGTGTGGCCATCACCTGCACAAGACAGGGAGAAGCTGGGAGCCACAGCTCAGTGTCATACTGTAGTGATGATAATAACACAAGGACTGAAGTTAAGAAATGCCTTTCAATCCCAAAGGGAGGGAGCCTTTAAAGACCTTTATCTCTCCTACAGTTACGCAGAGCACATCACTTGGCGTGTTGCTGAATTTTGTTGTGCAGAGAAAGAGCCCCACATTTTCCTGATGTGAGTGTGGGCGGGTGAGAGGAAGAGGGACAGCCAGAAGGGCTGGCTGAAAGTAATCAGCATATCGGAGACGATTTCTCCTGGTAGATCTGGAAGGGGCAAGGTTCATCCTTCTTATCTGCACAGGGGGAAGTTACACAGCCTGCTGCCGCCTCAATGCACTGTGCCATCGGAGGGATTCAGGGACTGCCTCCGGGGGGACATGGTTTCAAGGCGCAGGTAGAAATGTATCTTCAGAAGGATCTGTAGCCGTGCAGTAGTTCAAAACCGCTCAGGGATGTGGCCTGGAGTTGGTTCTGCTTGTAATGGAGAGGCTATGTGGAGAGCAGCAGAGCAGGGAGCAGAAAGATCTAGGGGACTTAGGTGACTACAGTGGTGTAGACACATAAATGGGTTTAATGCAGTAGTCTACAACTTCAGAAACTTTTTAGGGGTAGAGAGGGGAAATCAACACTGAAAAGAAAAGCCCTGTGACTGCCAAGTATCAGTGTTCAGGGAGAAACTGAATGGCTTATCTCATAAAACTGCGGAGAGGGCTGGCTCCATCAGGCCCAGCCTTGAGGTTATCTCATCCAGCGCCGTCTACAGCCGCACCATTTCCTTCCTCAAGGGCTAAAGAGGAGTCAAATTAGAGGGAGCTCAGTCCATTAGGACTGAGGACTTTGTCTCCCAGCTCACAAAGCTGACCAACGCTGCGTGGGCCCAGCACTGGAGCTCATAGTTTGGTGCCTGCAACCTGGCTGAGGCCACGCACAATTTCCACAAACCGTGCTCAGTTTCCTTCCCCAGCCCCTACCCTCTGTCATGGGAGAGAGGAAAGGAGGTCTCCCGATGCCAGAGGGCATGCTTACTACCTTCATACCACCCCCAACAGGACCCCAGTGACTGGCCATTTCCCTGCCAGACTGATTAACCACCAGCTGCTTCCATCCCTGCCTCCCAGCCCCAGCACACACAAAGCAAGCAGGGAAAGGGCACTCCGTTAACCGCTGGGGCTTTGTCAGGGGCAGGCATGGAAGACAAAGGTGACTGCAATGTAGAGAGGTGGGAAGAGCAAGCAGGAGCAAGCAACGCCGATTACAGATGTTTACTCGCTGTTATGACGTTTTTATATGATACAAGATGTACTTTAGATATATACGCCTTTAATTGGTGCTTCTACTATAGCGTTAACTGTGTTCTTCTTACAGGACAAATTCTGCTTAGCTTCAGAAAATCCTTGCACATGACAAGCTGAAAAGCACCTCTACAGAGATCCATAGTCTAACCAGCAGTTTCTGCCTGCTCTGCTTGTCACAGAATTAAGCTGTGAGAGCAGAGGCCACCCTGCTGGTGAAGGCCCCGCTCCTCTCAGTGCAGGCTGTGCCTCCTGGTCCTTCTGAGCCACACGTCTCATCCCAGTGGGCTGCTGTGAGCAGGAGGCCATGCTGTGAGCACCCTGTGGTCCTGCAGCAGGGCCAGGCCTGGGTGGTCATCCTCTCACTCACTTTCCTGGGCAGGCTTTCTGTGGGCATCTATATGCACTACCTGCCGGAGTTTGGCAGCAGGGTATGTAATATGCCACTTGGCATTGTAGGCAGCCTCTGGCAGCAGATTGCATTTCTCTACCGTGGGGCTGAGTTACAATGTGTGAGTTTTATGTCTCCTTCACTTTTTGAATGAGACACCTTCTTGGGTGTGAACTTTCTGTGATCCTTCCTCCCATTCCCCAACATACAGTAAAACCCCCAACTATCACAAGCCAGAGGAGCCTTAGTGATTTTTCCATTCTGCAGCAGTGCCATTGGCAATGCAGTACGTTAAGGGCAATCAGAGTTTCCATTAGGAGCTTCTACATCTCATGCAGTTCTAATTTATCAGTAAGGCAGAAAAGGAGGCTTGATAATCATCTCTCCAGCCAAATGCTATCGATGATTTTTGAGTGTGGGGAAAGGGGAGAGCCAAATTGCAAGGTGCAAAAAGTCTAAATAAAATGGAAAGTCTTTTGTGTTAGCCTTCTCGGGTCTGGTTACCAAGTTTTGTGCTTAAAAACTGGTGCTTTGAGACTGTGGTGTTTGCAGCAGACCGTAGCAGTGTTCCTGTGATAGATGGGTTTGTTGCCTGAGCCATGGGCACAGCAGTGCCCAGAGACCCTGTGGGACAAGATGCCTTCTGTGCATTGCAAGATGGGACAGGGGTCCGGGCAGGGGATGGGGAGCTTCTGCAAGCTGCCTCCTGCTGTGCAGGGAGCCTGCAGTGTACTTCCCATTATTTATTTTGTGGAAAAGCTTAATTGAAATGCAAGTGATTAAATCTAATGTATCGCGTAGTATCCATTTTCACCACACTACCACTTTCACTTCCCTGATATTATCAGACATCTCAGCAGCCCCACTGTCAGTGCCCATTCTCCCTCCTTTTTGTGAGCGTGGCAGAAGAGATAACAGTGAGCCAGTGGTAGATTAGTAGTGCCCCAAACCTCACATGAAGGATAAGGCATCTCAGCTTTGTTTCAAGCAAGCACTTCCAAAATGCATTCTTAAATCATTTGAGGGCCACGTGTTTTCCAGCTTTTCACAAAAAAATCCAGTGCAACAGTAATTGCAGTAAGAAACCTTTATCTCTTTCCTAATTTTTCTCTTCTGAGCAGAGCTCGGGCTGACACTTTTCCCACACACCAGGCTTGGCGGTGCAGTGTCTGTCACTGCTGTCCCACAGCAGTGGGCTCCCCGTCCTGTGGCACTGAGGCTGGCAGACTGCATTGAGCAGCCACCCAACTCCTGGTTCATATTCTTCCATTCACAAAAAAATCTGTTTCTTAACAGATTCACACCGCACCAAGCATGGTGGCACCAGAGTGCTGCCGTTGTAGTCAAGGGGATCAGGGTATGCATAGCAGTGGGCAAACTGGCACCTGCTCCCTAGAAAGGTTTTGGTTGAGTGCAAAGTGTGTTTACTGAAGGGTCCAATAGTTGAGGTATTTTTCACTGGTGTTTTTAAAATAAAAGCATCCTTTCCAACTATTTCCCTCTCCTCATAAGTGATAATGGAAGAGGCATTAGCCTTTCCGTCGCCTGAGCCAACCTATTTTTTTCTAAGAGGTGTCCAGGATGTTCAGCCAATTGAGTGATCTAATTAGCTGAAAATTGTTAATTTCCTTTACCTTATAAAGCACCTAACACAGAAACTGTTAAATAATGTTAAGTGTCAGACTTAAACTGAGAACATTGGGCCATATGCTGCCGTGGCTTTCGCGCCAAAAAGTGTAGCAACTTACTCCAAAACCTGCCTCCAAATTCTGTGTGGAAGCCAAAGCCTCCTGCTTGATATGCTGCCACACCAACTCGCAGCACTGAGATGGCCCCACACAGCAGCTCGCCGTGTGTGATGGGAGGTGAAGGGCTGGGTGAAGATGCAAGGAGCTGGGGCTCCAGTCAGGTACTGAACACACGCTGCCGCTGAGAGCACAGGAAAACAGGGCAGCTCTGGGCAGGGATATCCTGGAAACCATGGCACGTGAGTGCCTGCAGCTGCAGATTGTGCAAGTGCCTCATCTGCAGAGGTGAATGTGTGAGTAGACAGGAGAAGGCTCTTCTAGCTCTTTGATACAGGAGAGTTCTCCAGCTCACTGGGATGCACCTGAGGAAGAGGATGGTCCCTGGTGTTACCAGCCATTCCACACACCCACAGAAAAGGTGGCTTCCTGTAGTAAGATACTTTGCTGCATTATTTCTGGCTTGCCCCAAGAACTGATCTCTTACAGGATGGGGAGTCTGGGAAGAGATTGCCCCCCCATAGGTTTCCTACAGAGCAGGCTGTGAGCATGGGAATGCATCTATAGGGGCCAGCTTGCCCAAAAAGACACAGGCTTAAATCTTCCTTGTGTAAGAGGCTCGGGGCAATGTATGGGTGATGTATGTAGACTTTCTCAAGTATTTTCTTTGAGGAGGTTGTGCCATGCCCCCAAAACTCATCTTTTACACTGGATCTCATTTCCACCGTCAGCTGATGGTGCCCTAAATCTGAGGTACTTGTGAACGTCTAGTTTATGCTTTGTATGAAGTTTTCTCAGCAAAAATATTTCCCCTGAATCATCTGCTGTTGCTGTACATATACTGGTGTGGAGCGCTGCGTAAGCTGTTTGACCTAGAGCTGCACACAGTGAGGCTGCTCCCTTTGTTACAGAGAGGTTCTCCATCGCTGGCTGTAATAGAGGCTATTTACTCCTCGTCTTTGGGTTAGGAGGTTCCCAGCAGAGCCCCTTGCTCCTGGCACATCCAGATCACCCGGCCAGAAGCGTGGTCTG
>JALIRH010000003.1:49430289-49887789 GCA_023055505.1 Callipepla californica brunnescens
CCCATCATGAGTGACATTGCCCAAACCTAGGTCTTGATAAAACTTGCTCATGCTAGTTTATCAAAATAAAACTGAAGAGTAGGATGCCATTTCTGTTTTTTACCCACTGTATTAGTTCCCATAGACACAGTAAAACTTCTCATATCTAAAGAAATCAAAACATGGAACAGCCTGAAGTTAGTTGAAATATTTTTCCAAATTTCAAGGGCCTTACCAAATCACCTAGAAAATCCTGTAAACTTTATTTAAATGTCTTAATTCAGTTGAACCCAGAGGTCATTGATACCTCAGTAATTTCAATTTAAAACCATTCATCCAAAAATAAGAAAACAAAAACGTAGCTGGAGCAAAATCTCCTCTAGAGGTTATCCACATTTTAAAAGAAATAACTCTGCCTGACTTTTTATAAGATAATTATTGCAATTATTTTGTCTAATTAATATTGTTTGAGTATTGTAATACCATGCTATGCATCTCGAATAAGCAATGATTAACAGAGCTTTGTTCTTTTGATATCCCAAGACACATCTGAAAGGAAAATCTGGCCCTTAAGATTTGTTTCTCTGGTTAAAAAATGTCATGAACACGGTAGAGGTAGGACTCAAAAGACAAGGAAACAACAAACAAACCAGGGACATACTGTTAGTAGAAATCTTAGAGACGGATCTGATCATTTCATTCCCTTACCACCCCTGCAAATCTAAAACATACTGGAAAATGAAAGCTTTCTCTTGCAAAGACTTTGGGGCTTGATCAGAGAACACGAGTTTTACATATGTCATTCCACAGCCTTCAGTGGGATTACTCTTGGTTTCTATCAGTGTAAGCAAGAGGAGATCAATTTGCTGATATTTCAGTTTTCATTGAGGTAACAAAATTGATCTTTATCAGTTTTCATACAGACTGCTAGGGCAGTATTCTAATTTCAATTACACCAACATAAATGTGGAGCAATGCCCTTGTCTTGTACTTAAAAATGTGCCTTTAAGAAAAGGGAACATTTTACCTTATTCTTTTGACATCTCCATCCATTGAGAATCTCTCTTCTGCATATGGCCAGAGACAAGTATTTAATTCAGTTAATAAAAGGGATATATGAAGAATTAACAGCAATTGCCCAGAGTCACCTGCGTACTGCTTTCCATGAGCCTTGATCTCAGGGAAAATTTGAACACCAAGATATAAATAATCCACTCTACAAGACAAGACAGCACTGGAAGAATATTCCTAAATTATGGAAAAGAACTCTACATGGTATTTCCCTATCTCACACACTGTAACACAACCTTGGAAGAGAGATACTAAGCTGGAGACTGAAACAGCCCAAGAGCCAATCCCACCGTACTCACATCTGACAGATCACAGAACCCATCACCAGCAAGTGCTTGGTGACTTGCTGTATAAAGGATGAGACTGAACCAAGCCCACGAAAATCCAAATAACACTTTTCCAGGCTAATCACCATCCTATGAGGTCCATTACAGCTAAGGACTAGAGCATCCATGACATCTAAAACAGAAGCTTATTGCTAGGTCATTGGCATATGGGTGGGGGCACCGCAGCGCTTTCCAGTGGGATCGCTTATCTTCAAGTATCCTAAACTGGAAGGTAGAAGGCCTCAGCTATGGTGAAGAGAGGCCTCTCTCCCTGAGTAGTTGTCCATTTATTAAAATCAAGAATAATGCAGTCTTTGTGAACATTTGGCCATGAACACGTCTCACCTTCATAAAACTTATGAGCAAATGACCACACTATCTTTCAGATTTACTCTTTGTAGCCTAGAAAAATAATTGAAAGCGAGGCTTGTCAGTGTGTCACCATCTTCCAGCTCTACATTTGTGGGAGAAATAACATTGGCAGGAATATAATACAAAAATGTATCTCACACACAGGCAGCAGAAAGATATAATGTTATTTTACATATTTGATATAGAGCCTAAATTAAGCTGCAGAAAAGGGGCCATGAATCTTCACAGCCTCATTATCAAGCCTCCCTAAACCTCAGATACAGGAAAATACATTTCATAAACAAAGACCCAATAGGATTTTAATAGTACAATAAATTTCACTGACGTTCACCACGATTCACATTTCAAAATATATATTTAAAAACAAAGTTCATTCAACACATAACCAGATTTGGAAAAGTAGAGTAGCACAAGCATACGTTATACCTATTATGTTTACTGTAGCCCATTTTTGACCAAATTCTTCAAATTACAATTTTTCACATGGTAAGGTATAATTCCACAGCATTAAACATAAACACTCTCCCTCGCCCTCCATTTCCTATCTTGCAACTGGACTCAGACCATAATGCTATTCATGAACAAAAAATATATTTTCCATAGCATGCTGAGACAGCAAAATGGATCAAATCCTTACTCCTATCACTGCACAACAAAACTATCTCCACTGAGCCTCTTCTCACCATCTACCAGGTGCTGCCTTTCAGATCTGATTATGAGTCACTTAGTGAACCACAACTGAAAAAATCACAGCTCCTTTCCCCTTTCACGCATCTCCTAATAGATAAAAGTTGTGTGAAGTTTTAAAGAATGGACACAAATTTTTGAAGCATCTTAAAATAATTTCTTTTCATTCTTAGAGATGGTGAACTCATTGGGTGCTTCTAAAATCTAGAGAGATAAGGATTTTCTGTGTAGGGCATTCTTTTCTTACTTTGATGTAACTGAAACTGTGTAGGCAAAAAACTGTCCAGCCAGCCATGAAGGATTGAGCGCTTTGGAAGGAAACGAACTAAAAACATGAGCAGTATTCCAGTTTTTTCATGTTCACAGGAGCCCCAAACCAACAAGTTTTGAGTCAGATCACTTCAAAGCCTAGCAGTGTAGATCTTTAAACAAAGCCTTACTTTTTTTTCTTGTCAGAGCCTCCTTTTCAGTACAACTCTTCCATCTGCATGAATTGTATCTGACGTCAGAGCAGCTAAGCGCCATCAGAACTGGAATAAACTCCCCAGCTCATCTGACTAAGCCCATCAAGGGCCTTCAGACGGTAATACCATTATTGACCTGGGCGGAATTCAAATGCATTTGGAGTGCTTGATATTTATCCAAATTATGCCCATTGAAAAATCCCTGGCAGAATGCAGATAACATCAAATTAAAATGTATCATTATAATTACTTCAAAGAGATGCCTAGTACAGAAATAATTAGGTTAGTAAATATTTTTAATTAAATTATGATTTTTAAATTGTGTTAAAACTACAACTTGCATCTTCAGGCTTTGTAACAAAACTAAAATCTTGAGAATTCGGGGTCTGAATATGAATATTTGCATTAATCTAATACGGTTATGATATCATTAACTTCAGTGATGTAATTCCAAATTTACACAAGCACAATTAAGGCCAGATTCAAGATTCAGCAGATCAATACAAATCTTTCCATGTGCTGTAGTAGGCATGATAAGGCCTTGAGAAAACAACTAGACTCCTAGAACTGTATTGCTAATAGGACTTCCCCCAGCATGCCCTTTATCTCCTTAAAGTAGTGTTCTTGCTAATAACTGTTATTCACCTATAGTGAATATGAAAACACAGGTATGGAAGCAACCAGGTTTGAGAAAAATATAAAACATAGGCATAAATTCTATCTGCCTTTAGCCAGAAATTCTTAAATAACTTCAGAAAATCACCTGATTTTTTTTTACCACTTCTGTCTTTCACTGAGAGATTTGATAATGGCTGTACCAGTTGCGACTTTTTAAATGCCACATGCCTTGTTGATCAATTGAATCAATTCTTTCTGTTAATGTATGAAAAATAAGAATGTTTCAAATACCATACTAGTTAAGACTGTAATTTACATTTATAATCCTCTTTTCTTTAAACAGCTTGACACTTTGAACATAAAACTGTGTTTTACAGATGCTCTCCTCTTTTAATTGAATTCACATCTCAGGTCGAGATCACCACTTTCCTTCTGCTTCTCTAACCTCTTCTTGCCCGAAGGCCTGTAACTTGTGAATTATTTAACAATCATATTTGCTGCTGAAAATTGATTTCTGAGAGAATCCATATTGATTGAGATATGTGAGACTAATGAGTTTGAGGTTAAGGTGTTTAGGTATCATTATCTCTGATAGTTTTGAACTGGAATCTTCACATTTTTGCATCTCTTTGTCAACATTCAGTTTTATGTCATATCTCTGCTTCATCCCATGCCTTTATATTAAGATAAAGAGCTAGGATGAATAAACATTTCAGGCAGTGTCTGATGTGTATCTAGCAGTCTCCCAAAAACGTCTCACCTGTGAAATCCCACAAGGGACTGGGAATACAAGAAAAGCTTGGACAAAGTTTTATTTTAGACAGCAGCTAAAATAAAATAAGTAGCTGATGTAAATGGATGGCCCTTGCTTGAGCGAAAACACTGTATGTGTGTGAAGGACCAGACTCAGTGTGTGAGACTTTTTTTATATTCCCGTATAACACACTTCTTCATCACTGTAAGGACTCCTCTTTTCAAAAAACTCCAGCACAGGCAAACAATAACAAGAAACCCCTTTTGAGTCCTTGACCTTGGCATTAGACCCTGTTTTGAGGGGCAGATTTGAAATCAGCTATATCTACGATTCAAAAATGATACAGTTCTTTAAAAAACCCAGCTGGAAAAGGATATTTTTGGTCAATGATCTATTTTTATTTCTGCTCTGCTGTTTCTCATGAAGCCAGAGGAAAAAGACCCGTCCTTCGAAGCTAGTTTATAGTTTCTGAATTAGCATTTTCAATTCCTTTATTTGGATTAAATCTACAACTGTTTGTTATAAGGCTTGTTTTAGTGAGGAGAAGGACCAAAACACTTCATAGGTTAGTTTTTCTTGTCTTTTAAGGTAAGAAACAACTAGCATTTTCAAAGGTTCCTTTAAACAAGTACCTTATAGTTAAAATAAGACCTATGCACTGCATTACAGTATTTAAGACACGTGTTTAAACTGTTGACTACATCCATTTTTGTTAACAAATTTATTTTATGTCACTCTTAATCAGCAGAGGTATATTTTTGTTACTATTATTGATTTTGCAGCCATGCCAGTTAATGCTATTATCTTGGATAGTACATTCTGAACAGTTACCCTTACAGACATTTTAAATAAAAACAAACATCAATTGGGAACTCAAAATGAAATCAGATCGCTTTATGAACCTGAAAGAACAACCTTCATACTATGCTGCATAGTCTTCTTTGAATGACCTATCTTTTCACCCAACTTTGAGGATACATGGAATAAACTTGACCAACTGCAGGCGAAGAGGGAACACTTTTTTTTTTAATCAGACGAAATTGACATACTGAATCCTCTAATTATTCCTCTTTAAATGAGGAACTGAAAGTTCTCATGATAGATAGTTAAAGATTCTCAGATATTATGACAGGAAACATGATCTAAGCTTGAAAATGAGCATACAAACTTTAGCTATATTAGGATACATCAGCTATGCCTAGACAAAACTCAATAATTCTTTCCTAATCAAGATGAAACAATAGACAGATCCCCAGACTAGACTTTTTTCTCACTGGAGAGATGTTGAATAAATGCTATCTTAATAAGTTAGACTTGTAAAAACTCAGGATTACAAAGGATCACATTTTTCTGGAGGGTGGGTCTCGTAGCAGTTAGCTACCTGCACTTTGATGCTCTGCCTGAAATCCCCACTCCAGTTCCTCCAAACTGCTTTGTTCTGAACACAGACTACATCTCACATCATAGGTCTGCTTTCATAGGTCAGCATCCTCAAGATAATAAAATTTTAAGGTACTCAGGGCTCTAGATACTAGAATCTGTTAACTCTGGGCTTATTCAGCAAACTCGTGCACTTATCCCATTTCAATAAGACTGCTGGGGCACTGGTAATGTGGGTGAATCTGCTAGTTATTCAGTCTAAAATATAACTCAAGGAAATTAAATAGAGGTCTGTGCTAAAATTAATGTTTGTATCTTCATTATCTTTTCATCCTTTTGACCAAAGATGAAAAAACAAACTCAACTCTATATTTCTACCTTAATTAGGAACAGGAGATTTTTATTTTTTAAATTAGCTTCTGGTGTATAAATATCTTTTTTTTTCTCATAATATTTTTTAAATCATAGCAGAACACCCTAGAGCACAGTTCAGTATTCTCGATGCAGTAATTTTGTGCTTACTAATACATATCTATACATATGTGTATATATGTGCATGTTTGTTCTGTACAATAAATACTTTCTTACCAAGAGGTAAAAAAAATGCATAAGTGAATGTTAGATAGCCATGCTTTAATAAAGGGCATAAAGAGTATTCCTTTGTCCTTAGATCAGAATGAAGGTAATGTCCCATATTATAACATATGGCACAAAGAATTGCTATTTTCTCATTGCTCACTTCACAGTAGTATGGGGCTAATTAATAGATGGGAAAGTGAAAACAGGCAGTGTTATTTGTGGAGCTAATTAAGATATGTGGTAGAAAAAAACATGTGGACAGGCAATTTCTTGATTTTAAAGGTTTGTATAGCTAGACAGTTTTATTAGCCAACATTATAGGTTTTTTTAGTCCTCAGCTACATAGATGTGAGATACAGACTACACAATTAATCTTTCAAAGGCTGATTTTGATTTACCTCAGAGGGAGGTTGGGGTAAAAAAGCAGATCTGTATTAATAAAAAAAAATAAATAAATAACAAAAAACAACAGCTTGTTCCCTTTGGTTCCTGGTTGCAAATAAGTGCATTGATTTGATCTTCTAAACATGTTCCTATATCCTCTCCATTTCATCTATTACTGAAGGAGGTGGGGAAGTGAATCTAAGTGTCCGTTCCACTTAATTCCCCACAGATTTAAAATGCAAGGAAATTCTCACAACAAAAAAGCTTTGGTCTAGAAGACTTGTTTGTCAGCACATAGGAAGTCTGTGGCAGAGCCAAGAATAGTGTCCAGTTCTTTCAAGCACTTATCCACTGCCTAAATCAAGAAGCACAACTGTAACAAAACTCACCTACCTGGAAAAACTGGGATGTGAAGAAACCTTCCTCAATATTACAATTGCAAGTTTCCAGATAACATTATTTTGCCAGACAGCATCACCTGATTCTGTGTTTTCTGTTTGAATTGGAACGGTCAGTTTTGGAAGTGCAAGTCTAACAGATTTTAGTTTAAGAAAGAAAAAAACAGTTCAAAACAGTAAAAAATCAGTGAGATGGACTATCCAAAATGTAACAAAATGCTGCTTGAATCCTACATATAGAAAAAGAAATTTATTACACAGATACCCTAGGAACCTCTTAGATAACTCAGTCTGTACATCTTCCTAGTGGCACAGTATTTCAAGACCTGCCCAATGTAAAACCTGAGGTATATTAACAATGTTTATTTTATTAGTGCCTGTACCGTACAGCTCTCTGCTTAGCAGCTACCACCTAACTCCATGCTAGAAATGGACTGGAAGCTTTGAAGGGATCCATAATACACATTCCCACAGCAGCTGAAGGCAGAAGACAAGCATCCAGTCAGTTACCTCAGTTGTGGTCCTGAAACACCACCCTGCTCATTTTCACACTTACAGACACCAGCATACCTGGCCTAAGGCTAGTGGGTCCTCCTGCCTTCTCAGAACCACAGAATTGTTTGGATTCGAAAGGGCCTTAAAGACCATCTAGTTCCAACCCCACTGTGTACAGACACAACTAAATCCACCAGCGGATGCCACTGGGGCCACAATAGCACCATTCCTCATTACCAGCACATGCTAATTGCAGATACAGGACAGGTTTGCATGCCACCACCTCTGTTGCAGCCTACCAAAACCATCCTACAAGCTGCCTGCTGCACTGTTCCTATGTGGAGATGGGATGTAAGGTAAAGGAGGGGGAGATATGGGTTATGGATGTTAAATAAACAATTTTTTCTTACAGCAAACCCCGGCACCTGTTCTCACCATGTCACGGCCTGTGATGACTTAGTGTCTACCAAGCATGACCAAGCGATTAGTGGAGCCGTGTCGCTGTATCTCAACAGTAATGGGGCTCTCTTTCCATTTGCCTCCTATTGAACTCTAAGCGCTCCATTGGCCTGTGCATTTTCAGCTTGATGAATTCATTATTCTCCAGCTTTTTTTTTTCTGCTTTTTTTTTCTTTTTTCTTTTTTCCTTTTTCAGGTCAGAGCTTTCCCCAGAAGCCAAATGGCTGTTTTTGGTTTTCCCTCTCCATCTTTTTTGTTGTTTTTTTTTTTTCAATAAAAAAATATTTTTTTTCTCTTTATCTAGGGAGATCTCAGAAAACCTAGCAGTGACTCATTTGTTTCAAACAGCATTTCAATATACATTTCAATCTATGTATATTAGACAGCAAACAATCATGACACTCAGCTTATTTATTTATTTATGTGGAAGAGAAAACATGCAGTTGTCTAGCATCCTTCAACTAATGATATCAGGAAAATACATTTTTGAATTCAGAGGCAAGGGAAGCATTCAGTTTGGATTCCCTAGCAAACAAATGACACATAAATAAAATACAAAACTATCCAACTATCATTAAAAATATGACACTCATCCAAAGTAAGAAATGCAACAATGTGACTGTTGCATTTTGTCTTTAAATATTTACATGGTAGGAAAATACGATTAAGCTACCCAGTGTCTGAGTTTGGAGATATTCTCCTTTCCATCTCAAAATTGTGCCTAGCCAAGCAGAAGGGATGTTGGTCATTTGTCTGGCACTTTTAGACATCAAGAGACTTTTTTCAGGGCATAATTGGTGCGACACCCAAGATAGTTATTGTTATAAGTCCCATAAAGAAATTAAGGCACATTACATATATATCAAAGCATAAAAGACATAGTTTAGGAATATTTCTGCACTGTGTTCAAGCAGTTAGAATAATAGATGCTGTACAAACACAGAACCACATGCTATTATAATGTGGGAATGGCATGCTCTTAATAATACGTTAGGCCATTTTGAAACTACTAAAGAGAAAAGTTACTTAAAAATTCTTATTCATTTCCTCCACTTAAAAAAGAATATAATTTGAATAGGTAAGGAAGTTATTTCTAGAATGCCAAAACTTCTTTAAGATTCTATAGACAAAAACAAAGTATTGGTTGCTCTCAGGGTAATGGACAAATAACCAGCAATACCATATTCTTTTACTGCCTGCCACCAACTTCAACTCTTTTATTAAAGTTGGTTAATTTCACCACTGTTCAGCTTATTTAACACTTAAGTGAATACAGTATATAATGGGTACACAATATAGTTTAAAGAAAATCCAACCTAGACAGATTTTAACTAGTTTGGGGGCAGGAGTGTTTATTACACTTGATAGAATTTGGAAGTGGGGAAAAATTATAGTTTTTTATTTATGTGCAAATTTGACATTATTTTAACATATACTCCCCCAGAGTCATCGATGGACATATTTTGGAAATATCAAATCAATAAGTGATTTAATATCTGTCAAATGTTTTGGGATCTTTGCTTGAAACAAATGTTAGAAGAACAATATCTTACTCTCAACTCCTTAATGTGCAACTGTGCCTTCTATTAATACTAGAACCCCTTGGAACCATTATAGTTTATCAGCTAAATACATATTTTGGCACATTAACTAATTTTTGATTACCCAATTAGATTTTAACAGCTCCATCTATCATGTAAATTTTTCTTAATGTGGAGATTATGGACCCAATAGAACTTAATGGAGCTCCTTACAGTGTTCTGAGTCAATGCAACTGGCACATAGACACTAAGGAAATTATTTTCCATCCAAGTGAGAATTGCACATGTATCTTTCCATGTTACTAATGGGCCTAAAAAGTCCAAGGGCACTGACGCTACACGAGAGACCCAAATGGGAGCCAGTTTATACCATTTTATATGTTGGCTCCTGTACACCTCCATTTCTGACACTCCACCTCAAAAGCACATCTGCTACAACCAATTGAGTCATAACTGCATAAATGGAAACTCAGGACCATTTGATCAGTACCTACTCTTGTGGTAAAGCACGGGAGCCTTGAAAAGGTTAGCCAGTGGATAGCCAAAGCTTGAGAAACTGCTGGAGGAGTCTTCTTTCCATCAACTACAACAGCAAATAGAAGTGTGCTGGAGATAGCGCTCACGTGCCTCGTGCCACTGGGCACATCCTACCTCACTCCATCACCTCCCAGAAAACAGCAGGTGAGCTGTGCTCAGCACTGAGTCAGGCCTTCTCCTCTCCTCTTATGCAAGAAGTATAAGTACCACACCATTTTTCTTCTCCACTATACTGTCCCAGCTAACATCCCACTCCTCACACTTTGCCCTTACCTGCCTATGGGAGAGAATGAATTCCCATTTCCTAATAGAAGCACAGGCATTTAAAAGCTGCTGTAAGAAAAAAGGCACTTGGATCGCTGGGATAATTGTTGTGGAGTAGATAGAACAAAACAGATAACAGAGAGCTAAAACATTAAAGTAACAAATCTGCACCCGTTAGCCTAAAGGCTTAATGCATTGTACAGGCTTAACGCTGCCCACGTTTGGCATGAGAATGAATACAGAACCTTTGCTCAGAATCAGCAAATAATTAACTGTTAGAATGAAAATGCAGAAGTACAGTACAAGTTGTGCTGAGCTGGGTGCATGCTGCATCCGCCAGAACCTCCACCTCCATGGGGAGCACATGGGGTTTGGCTGAGAGCAGATCACACTCTGCTGCTAGAAGAGGGGCAGATTAACTCCAAAGAAAAGTAAAAAAGGATGCCTACACGCACACAAGAGCAAATACTTTCCACGTTGAAGTAAATAACTCCATAGTTATCTAAAGTATAAAAACTAACTCAATTGATTAACTGAATTAGCTTATGTATCTCTCATTTCTCCTGGCCTTGACAGTGAAACTGCTCAAGCTGTTCCAAGTTAGTTTCACTTTCTCTCCTTCCACACAGGCTGTGAGCACAGCAGTGCAATGCTTTTACAACGTGAAAACATTTCTGTTAGCATTCCTTTTCTTCTATGAGAAATCCCCTTTGTATTGCTTCTGTGAGAAGTAACTTCTAACAGCTTTTTTATTTCCCTGCAGTACTCCTCTAACAAAGCATGTTTGTGTCTCTTAGGAAAACGAGATTCCCATTTTCTGCAGGTGGTCTCACTCCTTCTGTGCTCCCATTCTTCCCTGGCACCGTCCCTCCCTGACGTCTCCCTCTGTGTACACTCAGAGCTAGTGGCCAGCACACTCAGCTGGCCGCGCTGCCCCGTGCTCCTCCAGCTGATCCTACTCTCTATCATCTGACAAGGAGTTTGGAGGAGGTCTATCTTGGACATAGTCTAATGGGCAGGCACCTCAACACCATCTACTACACCATCAGGACAGGAAATCATACAATTTTTTGTAAACAATTCCAGTGAAGAGTCATAACAACAGAAACAACACCTCAGCTACACTTGGAAGAAAATGAATTCCTTTTTAATCAATCCATATTTAGATGGTGTTGTCCTGCTGCTCACTGAATTTTGTGCTACGAGAAGATTTGACCCAGAGACCTCACTACTGACTTTTTGTTATAAAGTTCATTTTTTTCTTAGACATCACCCCTACCTAATTTATTTTTCCATCTCATTTTGGGAAGCTGGCTTTCCTGGAAAAAACTTCAGATGCCTGAGCAGGTATGTTTCTTTTACTGTTCTTTGGTTGCACAAGGAAAAACAAATGAAGGTATACATTTTTAATCACGCTTAGGGACATTTCAGTTATGCCAATACACATATGCCAATGCTTTTTTGCCCTTTATCTACACATGTTGCAGGCTGTGCTCAGGCCCTCACTTCTGCTCATCCAGCTGCAATTTGTACCAATGAAATGTGTGCCTGTAATTTGGAGCCACAGAACAGACAGGACATGGCAGGCACTGCTCTGCACAGTCATCCACACAGCTGCAGGGGCAGCGCTAACACCAGGTCTGTTTCTGTGCCAAGCTGTGGGCATGGAGGGTTACACATAGGCTGTCCCATGCAGGGGAGGCTTCTCCAGGAAATCCCATCCCCTGTGCCTGCACTACTGCTACAACAGCTCCAAAGTAGGCTTGGCATACTGGGAGTGACAGGAGGAATTTAAAAAGTTTGACTGATGCTTTAAGATTTGTTAGTAAGTGCAAAGTATAACTTACTCCTCAGACAACAGTTTCAATTTGGTTCCAGAAGTGATAACTAGAATTATTACCTTCTATGAAAATTGTGCCCTATCTGATCCAGAGAGCTCTGTCTAGTTTTCCCTATTCACGCAGAACAAAAAAGTATATTAAAAAAAAAACATCTCAAATCCACAAGTATCATTATTTGTGAGCAAGACTTTTGGGATGCAAGCACTACAATACTGAAGTTTTCAACAGTGCTTAGTAGTAAACTTAGTAGCAGAATCAAACCACAGCATGCTAGGAGCTGGTACCATTACTTCTGCCTTATACCATGGGAAATGAAACATAGGAGATGAAATAACTCTCCAGACAGGTATCATCTCCGGTGCAGTTGTGAGAATCCTAAAATCATGTGTGAATAAAGTAGAAGGCAAAAACTTAAAAATAAATTCTATGAAAGGAACTCAAGAAAGGAAATTTAATTCCCATAGAAATGAATACTGGTCTCCCAGTGATTCTGCTGCCAAAAATAAATAAATAAGTAAATAAAATCTTTCCAAGTATTCAGGGAAATCCTTCAGTGCTTTTGTTTATGTAAAATCAGGGAAAATATTAAATACAGAAGTGGTTAGCATTGCTGCATGTAGAGGAGTGCAATCCAGTGGATCAGAACAGCACTTCCTCAAGTGGAGGAGTTCAGCATCTCACTGTGACACACACTCATTTCAAAGGCAAATCATAGAAACACCAAACTTAAACAAAGCAAAACATTACATTCACTAGCAGCCAAATACGAGACTCAGAAATTATGCTTTTAAGTTCTTCCTTGTAATGCTAACCACTACCACACCTACCAACACCTTGAATACAGTCCATTATGGGCCAATTAACTGAAAAGATTTTAGTTCCCTTTGTGACCTTCCCCAAAAGATAAACATGAGGCACCACTTGCAAACAGAAGGTGCACAAATGCTTTAGAATCACTCTCCCTCATCTCCCACCTTAGCCACCCTATGGAACAGGCATACCTCAAGGCTCTGGCCTGGCTTCATCTCGCTTACCTTTGGCCTCAGGGAGCCATGCTCTCCCTTTGGAGGCTCCTTGGCCTTTGCCTTTTATCAATTTAATGAATGTTCATGGACACATCGCCCAGGTCATTCCTCTTTGTTGTAATGCACCGGCAGTTACTTGCTTTGGACTTTGCAGCTTTTCATAAAGAGCTTTTCACCCTCCTTCCCCTTCTCTTATACATACCTTTAATCACACAGCTTATTAGCAACTCTGACAATTAAAGGCTTACCACTGGGCAGGGAAATCAGCATCCATTTAGATGAAGTGGGGCAGTAACACCTTTTCAAAATTGCATCTTAGATTGGTGAATTTTACTGCACCACATAGCCACAGTGTTTTGGTCCTCTGACATTTGGGACCTCGGATTACATCACTTAAGTGAAGCCCTAAAAACCTGAGAAAGAGAACTCTTGATGAGAAAGTGGTGGTGCACTATTCCATGTTCCTATTCCTGGCTGCTGCATGAACATAGTACATCTTCACAGTGAAAAATAGCTGGCTCCACAAAGCTGCTGTCTGTTGACAAGTACATGCTTGGTTTGCAATAAAATACCGATGACTACTTTGTTCTCATTCAAAAGCACCTGTACTTGAAATATCCATCCTGCAAAATGTAGGATCTTTGTGGAGTCAAAGGAAGAAACTATGCACTCCAAACTTGGGCTTCAAAAGATTTTATGCACCTGTTATAAATAGTAATCTTGAGAATCCAGCTGTTCCCCACCCCTGAAAATGCACAAAATCCACAACCCTGAAAATCCACATATTTTTCAGTTGGGCTTGAACTTATATTAGCACCTCACAGCTGCTTTTCTACTCATAGATCAAGTTGTGTCTACAAAGAATTTGTCAAAGCAATGTAAAACATGTGACAAAACCTATACAGGAGTCTATGTACATAGCCTCTGCCTATGTCCCTAAGCAGCAGCATCCATGGTGCCAGCCTAAAAACAGCACATCATCATGGTCAGAATTTGCCCTGGCAGAGAAAGCAACTTGGTACTGCTAGCATCCAAAGGCATTACCTTGTTCCACCTTTGAGAACCTGCTTCATGTACAATAAAACAGCATGTTTTATCAGCTGCACACCCTTTTCCACATGGCAGGAGGGTGCTCTGAGTCAGCTTCCTCTGTGTTTCTAGATACCTGAGCGTTCCTCTGTAAAATGCCAAATTAGTGCATAAATGCTAAGCACCATCGCTGGGCTGACCTGTAAGGTCTTTACTACCTCTGAAACCAGGGACCTGGCCCATAATTAGTTTTGAAGCCATTCTCTTTATTCTGACATCTGCTGCACAGTATAAAATAAGTTTGCATGTAAAACACAAAGAAATTAATATTAAGTCAGATGTTATTCCATCTCATTTTCATATATTTAATCCTAACACATATCAGATATCATCTTTTATGTCTTGGACTGTAATGCGAACTTCTCAATTATTCTACATTTCCTTTGCTGCTTTATCACAGTACATCACATAGCCTTTAGAAAACTAGGTGCTAACTACTGCATTGCGCATGATCCCAGTCTCAGCGTGGAATGTCTTGATTTAATAGAGAAATAAAATGATATAAGGTCGTAAGCTAAGACTATCATAAAGTGCATTGCAGGCACCCTATACTTAAATGCTCCCATGCTGCCTCTTAACTTCAAGTGAGGCAATTTGCCTAATGCCCATAGAAGTGACACAATTAATTCCCCTCCCTTAAATAATCCTAACCTTTCCTCTCTAATGTGCCTCCATAAAAGAATGTTTTCTAAAATAAAACCAATTCTGAGAAAAAAACACATCCTTAAAAACCCTAGCACTGAAAGTACTGTAATATAGAAAAGTACTTTAGAAAGTCCTTGTATTGTATTTAGATAATCACAGGAGATCCTTTTCTGAAGTGGAGACCAAATCCCACTCCAGTATAATGAGCCCTGTAAATACACTCAGTGGACTGCATGAAAGTGGCCTCAGCCATAAACAGCAACCTCAGCATCTTTCTGTTCATGTTTCCTACTAAATACTTACAAAGGAATCAACAACATCCAAATGAGTCGTTAAGATTGGAACCTTTGTCCTGAAAGTGCAGTGCTTCCTTGTTACTCAGCAATATGATATTTGCCACACCAGCTGATAGTTGGTTAAATGGAAGAGGGTCCATAAGTGCCACCCCAAACTAAGAGGCAGTTTTCACTTCATAAACTTATATTTGAAGCATTTCCCCGAGGAAAAGATATGCAGTCTTAGGAGTATCGCTTAATGCAACATACTTTCCATACACACAAGGGCATGGTCATTTTGTAGTATAGTTAGAAAACTGGAAATTAAATACTTGTACATCAGTCATATGTTCACAAATAAGGAATGGAAAAACTACCTCTCCACTTAACCGTACAAATCAGCCAAAAAAATACTGCCATCAGCTTTTACAGGAAGAATTTATGGTGTCTCAATCAAAATGTTTTCCAACTGGATTGTTTCTTCTCAATGTTTACTAGAAACATCAGATACCACAGGAATAAAACAATACCTTTTTTTTCCTGGGGAAATTAAGAAGCTTAATTTTATACGTTATTATACTTGTATCTCTATGGGATTTAGCTTCAGAGAAAAAAAAAAAAAGAAAAGAAAAGAAAGAAATACTGAGTATTTCTCTTGAAAATTGGAGTTCCCTAATCAACACACATAAGATAATAAAATATATTACCTGACATTAATTCAGTTAAAAGGATGAGAAAAGTAAACCAGAACGTGACGTGTGCGTTCACACTTGTCACCAGAACATTGAAGTTAACAGTTGGTTCATAATGCTTGAAGATGCAATTATCCTCATTGTATACTTTAACATTAAACAATATAAACTATGTCTGGCATGGGCAAACACTGGTTCACAAGATGAGCAATACAGAGATCTGCATTTATAGGTTAATGCCGGTTCCATGCCAGTGGAAGTTCAGCCACCAATTTGAGCCAGTGCAGCATCTGCCCTCAAGCCTTGATAAAAACAAAGAATGTCAGCAGTCCTGTCTGGATGCTGACTCTTTCCAAGGCCTTTTAGTAGACAGAACTATTTCAGAAGAACAAACCAGCTGTTTATCTCTTGACTCACTGGTAAGCAAATTGGGAAGTCATTGCCTTCTCACAGCCATGATTCTTAAACAGAGCATCACACACCAAGGCACAGAAAATGGTTCTAAGAGAACTGGTAAGACATCTTCTGTCCTCCCCCGTGCCACCACACAGGACCATCTACACACCTTTGCCATTCCTCACAGATACTTGTCTCATCTGCTCAGAACATCCTCCTGGTGATGCCACAACTCCCTCGGTTGTCTTAATCTGGTGTTTCATTTTATCCATCTTTGAAGGTTATCCCTAATCTGAATTTTGTTTGATTCAGTTTAATAAACTACTTCTCACTCCCTCCCACTGCTCTCTGTGCACATAGAGAATAAACTTTTTACTCTCTTCCACCCATCTTTTGTAATCTTACTACCCATCATCTCTCCTCAAGTTCTCTTTTTCCCAGGCTATGCACTCCCAGTTCCATCAATATTTCCTGATAGGTCACATTCCTTCTTACCATTCTCATTTTTCCTTTGCACTTTCTCCTAATTTTCTGTATCTCCTTTGAGGTGCATCACCCAAATGGTGCATACCTACAGGTGAACCCCAAGAAGGGCTCAGAAGAGCACAAGTTGCTCCATACGCCTCACAGGCTATTTTTATTTGATGTGTTCAACACATGCTATCAATAAAATTTCTTAATTTCAGTGTGCACAACACTTCTTTTGCAGGCTTCACAACTATTCTTAATTAACTGGAAGCTTTAACACTGTAAACAACATTAAATCAGAAGAAGTCATACTTAATTGGGTAACTTCATCAGCCTACACCCAAAAGTGACAGAACACTTCAGGTTGCTACCGGAAATATGTGAACGCAGACATGCACACACAGCCTGAGTACAATTATCAGAGACTTAATATAATCTGTATTCAGATGCGGATGTACAGAGATAAATAATCTACAAATACAATATAAACACCCACACACTGAGTGGGTCTGTAACTGAGAGGTTTATCTAAGTGATTAAGAATATCACAGTTTTTTCAGCATCAAAAAAAAAGGAAAAAGAGAATAACTAGATAGCTGAACATAACCACAGTTAAAATTCGATTCCCCTCTTTTATTGTCCTGAGTCTAGATAAATGCATATGTAGAACATATCATACATACTTAACTATGTCATATTGTCAGTTCCTCCTCCGTGTAAACATGTTCAACACCTTCAGTGTCAGTTAAAATAAATATGTAACATCAACGTGTGTGTGTGTGAGCCCATGGTAATTCAGAGTAGCATAAGACCCCTGGCTTGCTTAGGTAGTTTTGTTAACAGAAAAACAAGAAAACACTAATATACTGTAGTTACCTACTATGCAATAATTATAGTGTAATTATACTGTAATTACAGTACCTGATTATCAGTGTATTGTAAAATAAACTGTTATCAAGGTTTTCTACTTCTATTTACAGTTGTCTGTGATAAAGACTAAGCCTTCCCAAAAATGCATGATAAAGCTTCTTATCACAGGTTTTAATGCCTCTAATAACTACTGTAATTCTGTATGATTTAGTGCTTTGAATAATCCACCAGGATTTTTCTCTAGATCTTTAAAAGGATTGCAGTGTGTACAGAGGTGTCGTAGTGATTAAATTTACAGGACACTTACCAAAACAGTGATAAGAATGGGTGTTTAATTAACACATGTACACGTTGTTCAACTGTACGATCATGCAAAGATGGAAAGACCTGCATGAGACCCCTACCTTCTTTCAAAATGTTAAAAAGGAAAATTAAACAAAGGATTATCCTCACAATTCAATATACGAGCAGACATTTTGAGGGCAACAGGAACTCCAGGTAGCACCTGAGTATGGTACCAGCCTACTGTTTGCATCAGACAAGGTCCTGTACTGGTTGGACGTGCCAGAGGGAAAGGACAAAATGGCATATGTGACAGTACTTGTGAGTTTATTACCTGAGTCTGAATGCACTATCCACTGGCTAGTGGATAGTTCAAGGGCGCTGCATTTCTCTTTAGCCACAAAACCTGAAAATATCAGTGCTTTTAGGGCTCATTAATACATTACAGACAAAACAGCTAAATGTTAGGTTATCAGATGTTTGTAGATTCCATGTCTCCAAAAAGCACACAGGCACTCTTGAAAATCCTTTTTCCCTACATCAGTGGATTTACTTAGTAGCCAAGGCTATCCCTCGGTGTTATAACAGATAAGCAAATTTAAGTTAAACGAGAAAGCATCCTAGAAGACTAAACCCCAACAGAAAAGAGCAGCAAACTCATCCATGTAAGAGGCCCTGGAAGGCATCATTTATCTCTCTAAGGAAGCTTTCCATTTAAACCCCACCTGACATTTTGTCCACTGTGATGCTGACAAAAAAAAAAAAAAAAAAAAAAGTGATAGAGAGATCTAAAGGTGTTAACACACACGATCAAAAGATGAAAAAGAAGTCAAGAAGCTCATGCAACCCACTTTCCCACCGGGGAAATAGCCTTTTTAATATTAGAATTGTTTGTACTTTGAAATGGAAATCCCAACATCTGCAAGTGTATGCACTTGAAGCCCAAATGGGCAAGTGCCAGGAAGGAGCAGGGCAGAAGTACAGGCTTCAGCTCCATTAACAGAAACATCAGCTTTGTAAAAGCATTTCTTAATGATCTCAAAGACCTCCTGATTTAGTATGGGAAACAAGTGCCATTGGTTCCTTTAGCATGAGTCCCACGTATTTTGTATCACAGTGCTGGCACAGGCCTGAAGAGATGAAGTCACTGCTTGACCATCATGGATATGCCTGCTCTGATCCGCAGTGCTGTGCAGGGGCAGGCAAATACTGGAAATGGTACAACTGCGTTATTACTGTGCTCTGTGCAGGCTTTTATACCCTGGTTCTCAGCAAGACTAATTATTCTAAAAGAAGCTTCATGCTACTGCAATTATCCTGCTCCCAAAACCCGAGTTACATCATTTAGGGCACTGTGCTTTGCTATTCAGACAGATCCATGCAGCTTTATATTTTGCAGCAAAGATTGTACTAGGAAGAAAAAAAGATATTTAACAAGAACAAGCTCAGAGATCACTAACAGGGCTGAACGCTTATATGTAACAGGAATAAGCAGTAGGCACAGACGGTGTCAAACATCACACGCTCCTGAGTTTGATCAAACGGCTACTGGGCAAGCAGGAGAGCTCACCTACCTCATCCCTTCTCTGTAGCAGGTGAAGGTGAGGGAACTTCTCTATCCTTCTTTTGCTAGCAGCATTCACTTAGCAGTGCGGGGAGAGAGTAGAAATTTATTTCTCAGAGCTGTCATCAATAAATTGCTTAGCCAGTTCTTGAGACTCAGAAAGTGTTTGAAACATAACCACCTCTTGGCTGGCTACTCTGTGGATGGGCTGGCAAACTCACTGCCATCCTGTGTAAAGCTGAAACCCTCCCATAGGAGAAGAACTGACATTTCTAGTAAAATATATGGGATTCTCCTTAGCACAGTCTTACACTCTGAGCTCCAAACAAAGGTAGCACACCATTTTGCAGGCCAAAATAAAAAATGCGGACTTAAGACTGAAAGGTTACCTTTCAAGAAAAGGATCCTACAAACTTTCCTGCAAAGGTTAAGAATATTATTACAAGTGTAGAGCTTGTAGAGAGAGGCTAAAACTCTGCAAGTAATGCACTAGTCATCCCCATTAGTTCCCACTAAACATTCATCAGTAGCACATACAAAACTTGCTTGACAGTAGGATGGGCAACGGGTCTGAAAAACAGCGCAAGTTCATCACACGTTTGATACAACATCCAGACCGACCTGTAGGTGAAGCTGAGATGGATTTAAATCAAATTCCTCCCTTCCTGGGAGAGAATTTAAAGTAGTAAACATTATTTAATATCCCCATTAAGGGAGACATTAACAAATAAGAAAAAAAAATAGCATCTGCTCAGTGACTCCAACATTTTCATCTCTGCTTGTTCGTGCCTTCTGTGCAACAAGACTACTAGCTACTTCCAAATGTGATGGTTAATCACATTTTTGTTACATTTCAGCACTAGATGATGAACAATTAGATTTGCAGCTGAGAAACAGGGGAGGGGGAGGAAAAAAGAAGAAAAGCTGCCGCCTCTTCAGCCAAATGACTCAGAGAGGGAATGGCACATCATCATCTTCAGACCTCAGAAACTAAATGATTTGTGAAATCTTCAGAAATGTAGATCATCTAGCTAACTACAGCAAGGGTGGTTTTAAACTCAGATAAAACAATCTGTTGTAACTAACTATACACTATCTTGAAGTTTATCATCAAAAAGAAACCCAAATCGTTCATGTAAGCATCTCCAATTCACTTTCCTTTAAAGAAGCTCGCTTACCTTTCCATCCTTCCTCTGTTCTTTACCTCGATACAGAGACAAAATGTCGTGGAAGGCACCTGAATGGATTTCACCACAAAATGTAGGCCATTTCCTTCGTTAGCACGGAAACAAAAAATGCGCTTGTTTTGATCTAACTCTGTGCATTTAAAGAATTACCAGCAGAACGTAAAATGAAGCAGAGAGGTCTATTTAAGGTCTCAGTGTTCCAGTTATTTTTACCAAAGCTGCCAGGGATTGCAGTGGGAATGCAGTTTGCTGAATGGTGACAGGAAGCGTCTCCTAGGCTGGAGCAAACTGCAACTTGTGTACAAAGGAAAAGATGCTCGTTCTATGGAAGGCAATTGCAAGCTGAATTGCATATGTTAAATTAAAGACATCTGCACTTTGGCAGAATTTGGACAATGACTCACTTATATTTAATTATGTAAAAATTTCAAACAGGGCAAACTCCACTGTAGTGACTCACATTAGTGCTACCACATGATCTTCTGATAACTACATCAGTATATAACTCATGTCTCTGCTGCACAGAGTTTCTACAGAGAGAATGACATATTACCTGACTAGCATTAAAAGGACTCCATGTTCCCAGCAATGACTGGTACATTAAGTAATGCTTCAGAAAGTAGCGCATAGCTACGGAGGTTTTTTTTCTCTCCCTTGACACAAAACGACATACCCTCTAATGACAATAATTCACTGTCATTCAAAAATCAATTTTCTGTTTGCGTTTTATTTCCTTAAATTTATATAGTTGTGGGGAAAGATTCCAGGAGTAGAAACTTACATCATTTCCTTTTCCCAAGAAGAATTATGGTGCCACAGACTTTCTTGCACTCCAGCCCAACACACTTCCTGCCCAGTCCTGGAGGCAGCTGCCTGTACATGAGCAACAAAAATACCTACAGCACCTTCAGTCACAAAAATTTCTCCCTTGATCTGGCTGTGAAGCCAGCATGAAGTTTCTCATGGCTCCAGGACCACCCTTGGTTTTTTCCCTGCATCACCAATGTGTGTTATTTTGTTTGCTTTGGATGTAGATTATCAGAATGGATTGGCTATGCATCCTGTGTCAAGTTAACAGCACTGATCACCTTGAGCAACCCACCGTGAAGAAAAGCTATCTTGTATTTTTTGCCTCAGATTTTAAATAGTAGGAAACACCTTACTTTGACATTCTTTAGAGAAGATAGGATTCCATGCTGATCTGTATCAGATACCTTTGCTGATCTCCAAGCACTGCTGCTTGTGTATTCCAGAGTACCACTCCATCACATTTTCATTAAGTGTTTGAAAAATGACGTTAACCACAAGGCTCTTCTGACACTACCTCCAAGTTTACCGAAACAGCTGACACAACCCTTGAGTAACAAAGGGATACACAAAAGGCATTTCCACAACAGAAAAAAATAGACGTCTGAGTGTGACAAATGGAGCCTTTGTTAATGATAGATGCTGACTATAAGTGTGTATGAGGAGTATGACAACTCAGTGTAGAGAAGACAGTACTTTAAATTGTGCCATTAGTTATTTTATGTTTGGGGAAAGTTTTGGCAGCATACTTACAGGCCATTGATAGTCTAGAGCTCCAAAACAGCTTTCCAAAAGAGGTCAGACAGCTCAGAAAGCCACTGTACCTTTTAAGCAACTACTTTAGGAGGATAATGAGAAATGATCTCAAGTAGCCTTTGTGTGGCTTAAGTGTGAAGCAAAGCACTGATGTGCAAGCACAGTGAGAGCAGCAAGAAACAGCAAGTGCAGAGAGCCCTAAGGGAATGCCTCAGGCCAGAACAGTGCCAGAGGGGATGGGAGCCAAACTTGGCCTCAGAGTGATGGGGCTGGTAGGAAGAGGCTGAAGGCACTGGGACCATGTGTGTAATGAGCTGGATCAAACAGCAATGAACAGAGGATCCATAATATGTTCCTCTTTCTTTCTTCACTTCTACCAAAGTAAAAAAGACATCCTGATTATTCTACAGTCTTCCATTTCATCTTTCACTTACTGGCTTTTTCAAAGCACAACTCACCTTTTTTTTTTTTCCTCAGGGTTCACACAAAAGATAGTTTCAAAATTGGAATCCATACCTGAGCATAGAGGCAAACTGCCCAGAATGTGATAACAACATGGGTGCTAAGTGATGATCTGGTCATAATATAGACAAATCTGAGCACACAGGAGTTCATTTCATCCTTGATATCACCTCAGGGATCCACACCAGTCACAACTGGGGAGGAGAGGTATAAGACATCCTGCCTCACTGGCTCCACGATTATTCAATTTGTACATTTAGTGCCACTGGGAAACAGGAAAGATGCCCTGATATGCCACTCCAAGGTGCCAACTGGCACATGTCATGGTTACCCTGGTCCTTTTTCCAAAGAACAACTTAGGTCCTCTGGAACATGCTATCGACCATAACAAAATTCGCCACTGATATTTGAATCGTACATTAATAAACATGAATAAACAAATGAGTGGAGTGTCAAGGTGAGACCTATGCCTAAGGCTTTATTCATTCAGGATGCAAACACAACACTATGATGCCTTCCACCTCATTTAGGCCAATGCTTGAAACAACAGTCTTGTTAACAGAAATATGCCAAAAAAATACCAGAATTTTCAAGATTGCAAACAAGATTTACTTAATTGCAAGCTGAAGTTCAACTTGTGAAAAGTATTTACTTTAACTGGTAGGAATAATTTAAAGATTATCTTATCCAGTAAGAGAAGAAAGATGGTGTCACGTGACTTTTTACTCTACATGCTGCTTACAGAGGATGCTTAATTCACAGCTGGACTCCTACAAATTATTTGCCATTGTAGAATTATACTGGATATACAACTCCAGGCAGAATCACTGGGAGCAGCATTGTATGTACACAGAGCTAAGCTTCACATTCAGTTGCACCTCTTCCAGCTGACTGCAGGCATCTCTACAGTAAATATCCAGGCCAAAACACTTCTTGGATATTCATTAGCAAGCACAGCAAACAGCAGTCCTGAAAACAGCATCATTCCATTCAGTGGAATGAAATCAACCCCACTATATTCTATGTTCAAAGAAGGAAGGGCAATCCTTGTGTAAACCTAGCTTCTCTTGAACCTGAATCCAATCACACATTCCCTTTGTAACAGCCATCTCTATTGCTGCTGTTCTACAAAACTTACATTGAATCATGACCACCTTAAAGGTCGAGAGTGGTATTTCAATAAACAGAGAAACGTTTCCTTAAATCACTTGTATTTCTCTTGCTGCAGTCATTTTGGCTCTCATCTCTTGGTCTTGCTTAGCTCCCTTTCATATGAATGTCAAATTTTGCATTTGCTGTGTGTTGTCATCTAGGCTTCTGCTGCAAAACAGTTTGTTTTTCCCTCAGTTGGTGCACCAGATTAGCATCCCCCTCTCCCCTCAGAACAGAATGCAATTAAAGATCATGGGAAAACAACACACACACAATTCATAAAGTTAGAGAATTTCAGGTTTAGTTCTGCTTTCCAATATTACATGCTCCACTTCACATCTATATATGAAGATAAATATAAATGGCTTTGGTCACTGAATATCTGTTAACTCCTTGTGAATCAAATCTCAATGAGGCACTGAGATTACAGTAAGATCCACAGCAAGTTAAGAGAAAGAACTTATGCCTTGAAGCATCCCACCCAATTCACAGAAAATGAAGCCTTTTGCCCAAATGTTTCTCTCCTCATCCTATCATCATTAAACCCTTACCATTCAGCAGTTATCATCCATAAATCAAAACTGTCTCTGTGTTTGTGATGAACAGGAAAATGTTTCAGGACCCAGGTGAAATTTAAATCTGAGAAGCCTGACAGGATTGCCATCTTGCTAGCCTCAAATAAGAAGAACCACATGGCTCTGCAAAGTTCAGGGCTGAAGGAAGTAGTGTTACAACCACCTTACAACCAGCAGAGGTTCTCTTTTGTTCAGCCCCACTTCAGGTTTTCTGATGGTAGGATAGAAACATCTGAGACGTTGTTTTGGCTTTAGGGCCAAATGTCACCAGAAGAGAAGTTAACTGCTTCTTAACTATTATAAAAGCAAACCAAAGCAAAATGCTCATTCTGTTTCTACAGCATGGACAAGGATATCAAATTTTTGTTTTTCATCTCAAAGTGTGAACAAGATGCAACTGTTGATTGTAAGAGCCTCCTGGCCCTGGACTGTGGAAAGGAAAAAACCCACCAGGTGATCTCTCACTGTGAAGGCAGACAGCAGCTGGGATGCAGCTCAGGACCCCATCCCCCAAGGTCTACCACAGCTCAATCAGATTCCAGTCTGTTTCCTTGTTTAAGAGGAAAGAGAAATGAACAGAGGTCACTGAGAAAGAAGATGTTCATGCCAAATCATTTGACACGCATCAACACACAGGCAGAATTCATAACTTATCTAAACTGCGCAAAACTGTGGTGGATCTCTAGGAAATAAACCCAGATGTCATAGTGCTTCCTTAGCCACAAAATTGTTCCCTCTCCCTCAGATAGGGAAGAAAGTAGATATTCACCTTTACTCATGTTCTACTGTAATTATTTTTTATGGCCAACCTCCTCCAGTATTTAGAGGGTCACTATAGAATAAATAGAAAAATGAAGTCTAGCCCAATTACTCTGCATTGTAATCTAAATTAAGCTAATACAAATTTGTTTGCATATCTCAGTGGAAGTATGCAGTTTCAAAAGCTACTTGCTGAACTTGAACATGTCTCCTGATGCTATATTACCCACTATATGCAGTAAAATATATTCTAATGCAATACAATAAAACTGAAAAACCAATAAATGTTCCTATTTATTGAGAAATTGGACAAAAAAATAGCTTATTGTCAGTTTTTAAAGACTGAAAATCAATAGATGATGAAAGGTTTTACTTTTTGTTACTATTAGACTGTTGACTCTAGCAATAAGGGAGACATGGATTAGAACTGGGGGTGTAAAGGACCTGAGATATACAATTTGGAACTTCTTGGGCTTTTTAGATGCTGAATTTTCAGTATTTGTGCAGTAGAAGCTATCTTAGTACAACTGCTATTGAATGACTCCTCCATTCTGTTGATCAAGCCAATTTTAAGTATCTTTCTGTATTTAAAAGCATTTGTAAATCAAGAAGGATCTTAAACAGACTTCATTCTCTCAAGAAGCATAAGTAAAGGAGATCCAACTTTCATTACTATTCTATTCTGCCAATCTAAAAAATCCTCAACCAACAGAATGATCCACAGCAATTTACAAAAAAGAGAGGAAGAGGAATTCTTTCTACTCCAGATATTGCAGAAGTCTTCATGTTGCACTAGAACAAGATTGAGACAAACTTGCTTACTAAGGTACAGTGAGTGCAGCGACGGAAAAGCTCCAAGCCATATGCCTTTCCCATGCATACATTTTCTAAGTCTCACATGAATTGAATCCACTCAGATCAGCTGCCCACTGGGTTCCCTATGTCTGGCCCCGACACCATGCAGCCTTCACTTAACAACAAACACAGCCAATGCTGGATGGAAATGAAGTTGAAACGGCTGCTCAATTTGCAAAGACCTTTAGCTCCCATGTATTTATTTTTTCTTGTTCTTCACATGTATAAGGTTTTAGCACCAGAACCATGAGTGCAGTGATCCTATGTGAGTCTGTTATTTGCAGCTGGATAGGTTTTATCCTATAGTTAGAGAGGGGTAAAAGTCTAGAAAACAGATTTTAAAGTATCTGTCTTTCCAGTAGAATTTATGCATTGGAGTCAGCTTAAAACTTTTTTATATCCATTAAACCAAAACCACACAACTAGTTAGAAGCTAGAAAGGCATTCTTGTTCTGCAGTGAAAACACATTGAAATAAAATAAAAATAAAATAAAAAGAAATGATAAAAATCACTGATATAAACAGAAACACCGCACCCAGAGTCCTTTCCTAATGATCTATACAAGCACTCATCTAAGTGAACCAGTGGGTATGGCCATTACAAAGAAACCCAAATATAGGTGTTCTGCACCATGTTTCTAAGCTCCAGAACAGCTCTTGAAAGGATGCCAATTATAATAAGGAGTTAGGGATGCTTCAGGATTTATATTCTTGGTAGAGCAGCTGAAATCTTGATAGATTGGAGTAAAGTAGGAAAAGACTATAATGCTCTCAGATACACGGATGTACGAACAGCATGCGCCTTGTAACAGTGGACAATGTGAAAGACTGGGTCTAGTTGTGAAAGAGAATCAGCGGAGTTGTTGGGTGTGCTTGCACTCGTTTGCAACTATGAAGCACCTGACTTCATATGTGGACAGAGGTGCACAGCCATAAGCTTATGCAAAAATAAATAAATAAATAAATAAAATAAAGGTGTCCCAAGACATCAAACAAAATAACAGTGTGCAGAAATGGACGTTCTGCTGCTGGCCCCATTCCTGCACTTCTCTGATGTAATTCTTTTACTTCAAACTGAAGGCAACACAGACATCAGTCATTTCTACATCATGGTTTCTTCTGTTTTCTCAGGTAGAAAGCTAACTGTTTCTAAAAAGGGGACTGTTACCAGATATGCATAATCACACTCCAAAAAAGATTCATGCTGTTCCTGTAAGCTTTTGCTTATGTACTCAATGGAAAATCACTTTGATGAAGCAATTTGCCCAGAGCACTGCCTGTCTGGAAGATTTCTATAATTTAACTGCAGTTCTGTAAATAATTTGGTGATAAACAGGCCATCAGCATAATTTGGTGCTAGACCCCATGTAACGTTAAGGAAATGGCCAGCAGGTCACAAATTAAATCTGTACTGAACCCTAATACATATGGTGCACAGCCCAAATGTATTCTTTTTGGAATCTGCTCATTCAGACTAAAGGAAAACATTGAGTTTTGCTTTGGAAATGAACACAAAGTAATTTTATGTTGCTTTTCACTGAGAAAAAGAGCGCTCACATATGTTACACCTGCAGACTTCAATAAAGATTTGCAGTATTTTTGCACAATAATATCCCTAATTACTGCTACAGCATAATTATGTAAGGTAGCATTTTTACCATTACTGAACTATCAGCAAGACTCACCAGATTCTCGCGGTTCTCTTTTTTGTTTCCCTTGTAAAAGAGCAAATACTATTGCCCTGATTTTTAGTCAAGCTTCAACTGAGACTGCAAGATAAGAGGTACAAAATTGTATGCATGGTACATTGCACCTTTAATCATCTACCTACCTGAAATACTCAAGTAAGTAAATGTTCCAACTGCAGGCTTAAAACAAATGAGATTTGTGGCACATGACTGTGTCCGCATTACTTGAAAATCTGTGTTCACAGCCCCTGTAGCACTTCAGCCACAGGCAGACCATAGGGAGTCCAAGTTAGCAATGGAGCCAAGAGAAGGTCTGAGATTAGCATTTTTCAGCTGAAAAAGGGGGAGAACCAACAACTGCAGGATACTTCTCATGTCATCCGTGTCTCGATGACCATTTCATTCCATCAGAAATATCCCCAGTCAGCATTTCCCTCTAGCATGATCAGATTGCAAATCAAGAAACGTTCGCTACAGCTGCTGGAAGCCTCCTATGCTTTTTCACCAGAAAGAGAAGAAAATGAAAGGGGAAAAATATATAAAACAAGGCAACAAAGCTCTACTGGAAAAAATGCCACAAGAAGCAGACACATTTTTACTTCTTTTTCAACTGAAAGACAGAAAAGGAGGTGAAGTAGTTGGGTTAAAAGCCTGCAAAAAGTAGTATAAAAACCCCTCACCAGGTATTGTTGCAAGAACCCCTAGATAAGCATCTTAAATCAGGGTAAATTACACACCTCATGCTGGTGACTCGGTCATGGGAAATTATGAAGCTACGTGATGTCTCATTTGTTGTGCTGAAAACAAATGTAAATAAATTACTGAGAGAATCTCATTTACATTTAGAAATTCATCCCAATGCATGACATGACTGCTGATTTTTTTTAAATGACACTTTGAGAAGAACTGCCACTATTAAAAACAGATCATAACCACCTCAGGCAGAGTCTGCGTGAGTGTGTGCACGCATATGCGTGTGTGAGCATGAGTGTGTAAAAGTAGCTCTTCTCAGGAGATATTTTGCATCATTGAAAAAAGGTTTTCTTTTACTGTCTGACAACCAAAATGGTGTTATCAGAAGACAGAAACATCAATCCGTGTTCTTCTGAGTCTCTTTGCCCCCCTCAAGAGAGAGAAATAGAAACATGTTATGGATCGACTGCTGCCAGTTCAACAGAAATTGCAAATATTAAAATCATAGTGACAAAAAGTGTGGCAACTCTGTCCATCAAACAACAAAACTTCTCCTTACATACACGCACAAAGAGCATTTTGCTCAGCTTTTATCTCCTCTCTCCAAGTCTCACATTTTAAGCTGTCACTAAAACAATTGAAAAGGATATCCAGGAAGCCATAAGATGGACAGAAAGCTTAAACGTGGTTAGCTAAGCAGCATACATGCAGGCAAATATCCAAATGCTTAGGACCTGTCATTCTCCATCCCGTGTGGGAAGGCTGTGAAGAGACTGACTTGTTCGTATCATGATTGCTCTTATTATTACAACAGTGAAAACACTGCATACTAATGGACGCGTTTTCAGAAAGAAGGCTGTGTGATGGCTTTTTAGACTGTGCCTGGCTGTCTGGGTTACAGGCACTCATACCTTCAATCTCTTTCTTTGCTTCCCAAATAGAACTCTAAAAAAAAAAAAAAAAAAAAAAGTTTCTAACATGAAGGCGAAATAAAACATATTTCCAAATGGGGACATTACAGTGTTCTACAACCCCACATACGGCAGCATATTTACATAAGCCTGCATAGGTCAGAGAGTTTATTTGTTAAGGGACAAATAAGCAGGCCATGAAATAATTATTTTTCATTGTGCCCTGCCAAACCTATCCAGCCAAAGGCTAAATTGAGCTGCTATTGTGATTATTTGAACTGTGGAGCCAAAAGTCTTCACTGCAAAGCATCCCAGCTGTCCTAAATTTTATTCTGATGGCTAGTTTTCACGCTAGCTTGAAACTTGCCAAAAATGCTCCACAAAATAGGCAGGCGGAAGGCTTGCTTTATCCAGACCTACATCAATTACAGATTTAGAGCTGTTCTGAGAACTTGATTATTAACAAATCACTTCCTGACACCGTTATCGTTAGATTCTCATATGCAAATAGCAAGCTGCTCATATGTACACAGCTAGCAGAAGAAATTAATACAAAAAATCCCAGATTTATTTATGGATATTTCCTATTGTGCTTCACTGTAAATTTCACCCTAAAAAAATTAAAAGACGCAATAGAAATCCAGCCACAGTCCTGACATATGGCAATGTGGAAATGTAAAGGCCATACGTGCTCATTGTGTCCTCAAACAGAGGTGGGTCTGCCAGTGTCATCCAGTGTAAGAGTAAGCAAGGCCACTACAGCAGTTCTCAAGCTGCAAATTTTGTCAGCACACTGAGGAATAGGTAGGATTATCCTGAGAAAAGCTCAGCTCAATAGTTTGCGAGGATATTTCATACTTTAAACAAGGTGGATAGAGGAGAAGGAAGAACAACAAATATTTTTTAAACCTCATGCTTCAAAGATTAATTTAATCCCAAATAATGAAAGATTAGGACGAGACCATGTAGAGAGAAGATTATCCCATGTCTGCCCATTGTGAGGTTCTTACGACTTTCCTTGAGGCATCTAGGGCTGCTCATGGCTAGAGACAGAGCACGAGGTTAGAAGGATCAGAGGAATGTTTTGTTTCAAACTTTCTACATTTCTGTTTAAATAACTGAGACACAAACTAAAGAAAGGAAGCTAATTTTTCTAAAGGTAGCAGACATAAGTGACATGTCCATCACTTGGAATCAGGCTGTACATACAACAATTCTGATGAGGCAAGCGCATCTCATAGCAGCTGCCCTCCTTCTCCCTAACACCTCCTTTTTTTATATATATATTATTTGTAATTTCACTGTGATATCCTCCAGGCAGCAACCACTCCACATTTACACATGAATTAGAACAACACCTAACACAACAGCATACCAGTCTTGATTGGACCTGGACCGCTCCTGGAAATGCTACTGGGAATGCTGCTATAAAAAGAGCTCATAAATGTACATAGTACAGCACAGTAACGCGCACACATACCTTTTATCACAGTTAACACTGCTGGAGTGTTAACTCTCTCTTTTCCCAATAAAACTGCAGTCGGTTTTGTGTATTTCTAAGCCCAAAATGGCTGCAGGATATGTAGATAAGATCCAAGACACCTTTACCAGCATAACCCGTGAGGTTTACTATGCATATCTGTATTTAATATATAATAAAATGACAGAAATATTATGGAGTCTTATTACAGATGCAGAGGCATAAGGGTGAATCTTGGTTAAGATTTATGTGATCTAATCATGAGTTGGGGCCATTCACATTGAGGAATCAAAGGAACCCCATACTGGCGTCAGCCAGATCACCTGTATGCAATGCTTACAGAAACACTGCGTCTTAACAAGCTCAGCCCAAATTCATTTCTAATTTCCATCCTTCTCTGGAAGAAGCTTTTCACCTTTGTGCTAATATTTCTGTAATTTGAAATTTTGCATGTAATAAACCAGTTATTTTCTGTTTCTTCAGATATTAACAACTCCAATAAATTATGTTGTTACTCCAGTATTAAGCCATTTTATTTTTAACTGAAAATACAATAAATAGATTAGAAAATCTTCACCTACATATTTACATTTTCCCTAACAATTCTGACATGTAAATAATTTTGAAGCATTTCTTTTTCCCTAAAAGACCAATGTGGATTATGCAGATCAAAAGGGGAAGGGAAAAGGTGCAGGTAAATTGCCAAATCAATGATTTGAGTATCAGTATAAATTCAGGCATCTCAACTGCATCTGAGATCGAATTCTATGTTAGAGTAATTCATTCCAATATACAATATCTAGAAGAAAATTGAGGAAATGTAAAATATATAAGCAATTTTCCTTAGAATAAGATGGCCACATAACTAAACCTTTATTCTCTGCTTTCCTGGTAACAAAAGTCCACCTTACACATTAACCACAGAGTTAGCAGATATATTATTTCATCCCTTGCTAAAAAAAAGAAAATACGTGAATAACTTTTTCTTGACTATCAGTTGATGAACCTCTTATTTACTAGACCAAATATAGCACACAATCAAACTGTGGAAAATTCAGGGTTATAAGATTCTTATTTTTCTCTGAATACTGACACATTTGTGGCTTTATAGGCCTTCGCATGCTTTCCCATAAAACCTTACACTCAACATAAGTTGTGCCCAGGACATAAATATGTTGAGTTTCTGCCTCTTGGAAACATGATCCTCCTTTTTGGACATTCTCAGTCTGAGCCCTTCAGCCTCTCTGTGGACTTCCTGCAGCTTGTGCCCTAATCCTCTTCTCTTCTGCCCAGCACACCTGGTGCTTCAACCAAAGTAAACTACAATCAATGCCACACTTACGATTCAGAGGAAAGATCACTCAGAAATGATTTTCTTATTTCTACAAAGAAAGCATGATGCAGTGATCTATGTACAAGAGACGATTGAGAATGCTGTCCACACTTGGTCACAGGCAGATATGTGAGAAGGGCCAATGAAATCTTATTAAGGACTAATACAAATGACAGAGCTTAAAGAATACAGTTAGCTCCTAATTAAACAGCCCATAAATCTGCTCAGAACTAGCAGAATTTATCACCAGAACAGGAATCTGAAGACCTCTCGAAGAGATCCATTTCAACAAACCTGCTGTCCACTGAACAAAAAACTCTTGCTTACACACAAGGTACTTCACCAACATAAGTACTATTAAAAGATGACTATGCACTGAGCTTTCCTGAAATTGTATAACATTTGCATGGTATAACACATACTCTTACTGTTCACTGCAGTCTGATTCAAAGTGCTATAAATATGTTTGCCCTTTCTGCTAAGCCTGCCTTAGGGATTAGCAACCCCCCAAAAGTTCAGTTGAATATTAACTGCATTAACTTTGCAGACTGTAACATACTGTTACACTCAAACAGCCTACGGTGCAGTATGGATGACTTGCTTAATAAAAAATGTTTTCATGCAAATCCCTGTTGCTAGAAAAGAAAAAAAAAAAAAAAACTCTGTCAAAGGGGATGACCTCTTCCATTTAACTCTATAAAAAAAATAAAAAAAAAAAAAAAATACAAGGGAGATCTTTACATTGATGGCCAGAAAATCACTCATCATTTTGTCTGTCAGAACAGACAGACTTCCCATGGCACCACATCTCCACTCAATGTTTGGAGTTAAGTCAGTTAACCAAAAAAACCTGAAAACACGAAATACAGTAGAAAGGTGTCTTCTTCTGCAGTGGCATTAAAAAAAAAAAAAAGAAAAAGAAAAAAGAAAGGAAAGAAAACAGAAAAGAAGCTTGATGGATTGCTTACTTATTTTCTTAAGTAGTGCTTTACATGCCATACCATAAAAAGTACATGTCCCAAAAGATTTTCCAGTGTGAAGGTTCACAATAATGATGAGAAATAAAAGGAACAGGAAATATTTAAAACTTTGAAAAGGGAAAGCAGATAGGAGTGTAAAAAGGAGATGAGTTGATAGCTAATGTCAAAAGTCAAGGAAGAACAGGTTCTTAAACCTTGTAGGTGGAGAGGTAACTGACAGTATCCAATAAAAAGAAGCAGTAGAAATAGGAAAACTAGAATGGCTGGAACAAGTTTCTGAAAGTTATATAGAATAAATTAGGATCAGTAAACTTGAGGTATCCAATAGCTTGTTAAAATAATTCTAAAGACTAAAACAATGCAGTAAGACAAAAGTGTAGAGCACTATCTATTCAAAGTAAAAATAGAAAAAAAATACAGAAACAATATGTTTTCTGAGTTTCATTAAAACAAAAAGATGAAACTCTCACTGTGTTGCTGTTGAAAAACAGAACAACTCTTAGAAAGACCTTGACACCTAAGCCATAATGAAATGGTTCTCATGCAGTCTTAAAGAATCACGTATGTTTCAATTTGTAAAAATGCCCTCTCTCAGACAATGAGCTTTGGGTGCACTTGGAAACAAAAACATAAAGAATTAGAAAACATTTTTTTCGTAATGTTGTAGACTTACATGCTTCTGCCATTCACCATCACCATTATGCTGTCTAGAAATGGAGACCAACTAGAAATGTTGACAATTATGAAAGAACTTAAATCACAGAGAGTCCCCAGACCACGGTGTTAAACTGGAATAACAGCTTTAGAGGAAAAGAGAAATGTTTCACTCCCTGCAATCCCTCCCCTTCCACTCCCCACAACATGCATGCCTCACACCTGCTACCCACCAGCCAGATGGGAATGAATACTCCTGAATCAGATCTTGGATTTTCAAGCTCAGCTTGAGTTCAGTTGGATTTCAAGATATCAAAATATATTATAATTTCACAGATAAAGATTACAGTAGTGTCCAAGATCTCCTAGTTTCAACATTGTTTACACATTAACAGATATGCTCAAGTGGGATTATTGTCCCAAAATTACTAATACAGATAAATAAAATGAATCTCTGCAACATTTAATTTGATTACATATGCAAATTCGATGCATAAAAAAAAGACAAAAAGTTGATATTGTATCATCAGCATGCTAAATGGTACTGGAAATTTAACCTGTAGTTACCAGCATTGTTTTTAAAAAGTCCATAAAGACAATTTTAGCATCCTAAACTCGCTTATAAATTGTAGGAACTGACTCTTAATGCACAGGTATCATGAAATATTAACATGGGTTAAGAAAATACTGGAAAGCATTATATTCCTAGAAAATTTGCTAGGCTTGCAGAATGTACCATTTATCTTCAATAAGGTTTTTTCAGTTAGGAGACCTCTAGCCTGCTCCTCAGAAGGAGCTCTCTCTTCCTCTGCTCCAGCAGCAGAGCTCTACTGAGTTCTCATTGCCTGCATTTCAGTTGGCTTCCTGCCTACTGGAAAAGTCCTATGTTTAATCGGGACCAGACTCTGAACAATCCACCTTCTCCATCAGCCCTGAAGCCAACCAGAGGCTTCCAGGGGGCACATAAGTGGTAGATCAGCAGTGGGACGCTCTCTGCAAAGACTGTGGACAACTGGAAAATGCTCCTGGTAGTATGCAGCCAGGGTTGGCACCTGGCAAGCTTTGAGGCACAGAAATGCGAGTCCTGCTTGCTTGGCCAGCCTTGGACTGACCTTTAGTCATAACAGAGAACAGGAATTTTGTTAGTGAACACAGAGTTCTGGTCTACACATTTTTGAATTGATTATTTTATTGATGTAAAGTGCCTAGGTGCCCTCATGACAGTTACTAATATAGATTTTGAAAATAAAATTAATTAAGAGCCAGTCTGGACCACCTTTACTGTCATCATGTAGTACCCTTTTCTGCAAGTAACAATGCTATCAACCAGCAAGCACAAGTTTGGGGAGTATTTCATTACATCTCAAAGCACTTTGCTATGGAGGTCAAGATCATCGTCACCTACCTAGGCGCATACTCTATACCCCCCCCCACAAACTCTCCCCCTTCTCTCCTACCTTCCAAAATGGAAATTGGAGTTCAGAAAATTCAGGTGACACCAGTTTGTGCAGCCGTGCTGTGCAAGCGGCCACAATGGGCTCTGTCTCACCCAGCCACGCAAGAGCAAGGCACGGCACAGCTCCGATCAGGGGCAGAGCAGACTGGCACACAGGCTAATCTGAATTACACTCATCCAGCCCTTGAAATGGTTCCTCATTAGCTGTGGGTTAATGGAGTCCCAATGAGTAGTGTTATTTTCATCCTCTGCCTACTGAACACAAAATTCATTTGCAAATATCCTGTAAAATACTGCAAAGCAAGCCAAAGAGATATGACAACATAAGAGGCATACTATTTATGGAATGCACTTACCGTCATTTAGAAAAGGAAGCTGACATGAGCAACAGCCTAAATTTAGCAGCACATTTAGATTTTATTCACTAGTCACAATGACAACATTTTAGAAGGATACCGCACACCTTGTACACCAAAAGGCTCTGCTGAAATCAAGACAGACTTTGATCTGAAAGGAATTCAGGATCTGTTCCTTAATGAATCCAACACTGAGTTAAATTAAGGCAATCACCATCTTGACTTTCTATTCCAAGTAGATATAAAATTACATTGATTGCAGGAAATGGTGGCATTCAAACAATATTGCAATGGTCAAAGCCTGAAAGCTAAATTCATTGTCGAGCTAAACTAGGCTTTCAGAGGGTACCATTTGATTTGAGGGAAAAAAGCATCTACAAACCACGTATTTTCAATTAATAGTTAAAAAGGCACAGAGTAAGAAAAGAGAAACAGTGGTCAGTATGCCATGTGCCCCTCAAACACACAAAGTGTGCACACAGATATATATGTACTGTGTATACACATGGATAGATGTGCCCATGTATTTTTGCTGATTTATTTTTCTTTTTTTTTTTAAGGGAAGCTGTACAATAAAGGCCATATCAGAGATCCAGAGAGACACAGTGTATTTTGCTACAGTCTGAGAATTTTTTTTTTATTCATGCTATCTTTAATGCAAAAGTAATATCAACAGCATCCAAAGTTAAATCCAGTTCTTTTGAAAATTCAGGAAAAGAATTAATTCTAAGCCTTACCTTTTGCACCTTAAAGACTTTTGGCCATGACTTACCTGTATAAATAGAAAGAACTAATTTACTACAGAAATGCCCATGGGCAAACATGTTCTGGCTAATGAAGTGTTCAGCTTTTGCATGATTAACCAGCTGGTGGGGGTGGTGTAAAAATCACAGGGCATAAAATAATAAGAAAAATTGATTAGCAGTTCTCTTTAAAAGAACTCTGAAACATTTCCTTCTTTTTGCTCAGCAGTTTGGAAAGTGGCTGTACAGAAAGACAGACTCGAATGACTTACCAAGGAGACAGGCAAAATCTGCACCAGGCGCTCGCTCCTTCAAGCCTTAAATTGCAGAGATGTTCGAGAGAAAAGCAAGATACCAAACAGCACTACAGCTGGATTACTTACACAACAGGTCTTGTCACTTGTCATACAGGCAATTTTCTACTAAATTGTAAAAGACGTTATATAAAGTTAAAAACTCTGACTATGCTTTGAGTCAGTTCAGTTTCTTCCTGAGCTCTCTGCTCTTGAGCATCCTTGCTAGCTACAAGTACCCTTGTGAGCCAGTTTAAGAAGCACCTCCATGTGAGCTGAGGTGTTCATAAACTGCACAGAAATAATACACATATTTACGTGCTGTTACGTAAAGAAGGTGGGTCGTGCATTCACCAGCACAAAAACCCCTTACCCTTTCCATTCTCTAAAAGGGGTTTCTTAGAAGCTCCCATGCTCTACCCTCAAAATAAGTTCTAATTGGTATACAATTAATTCTCAGACAGGTCACAAAAACAAATTTATCACTAACTATCCCCTCACCCAAGGCAGGTTATCCTGAAGCAGTTTAACTTCATACACATTTGCCTTATGTCTCTTTAGCCAGAATACAACTGGCATGTAACACTCCCTTTAAGAATAAAAATCACATATTTTTATGGCATGACATTACTACTGAAGTATCAAACAGCTTCTTATAAAAAGTTAAACTACTGATTATTTTCAGTAGGTCACTAACAGAAATGATCACTTTAACCTTTTACTTCTATGGAAAATGCATGTTTCTCATCTATTTAAGCACTGTTAAAAACTGGTTTACAGCTATGTACTGCAGGAAAGGTGGATAAACGATCTGCATCTCTGGATCTGCAGTGTGTTCCAGAGTTGTGGATGCAGTTGTAACTTCCATCCTGGCACATCATGAACCAGGGAATTATACTGACTTCCTTTGGCACTACAAAAGCATCCTTAGCTGATTTCAAACCTCACCCAGATACTGCCTTCTGGAGCTTCTTCTCCTTAGAGTGTGTGATGGTAAACATCTACTTTCATATGCACAGGTACCTGGTATGGGCTCAGTTCTTCAAATCACACTGCAACATCATGCATACCATGACTCAAGCTATTCATTTACACCATGTGGTTCTTTGTGCAGAGAATCAACTTTGTCTGAAATTAGTGTTGCTGTGAGAAGAACCAAAACTGAACTATAAGCCATTTTTCTTTCTTTCCACAGCTCCTCCATTTATCTCAATTACCACTTTCTATGGAAGACACGCACCAACTACACCAAAAGAAAGCTGATTCTGGGCTGGTTCCATACAGGAGCCAGGAAGGTTATCCTGGGAGCTGATCCTTTACACAGACACCACATGCTCCAGCTCACTCGATGGCTCACACCAACGACTCGGCCAGGCTTGCAGAGATCAGATAGCTGCACAAGCACTCCGCAGAGGTCTGCCTTTCTTATCACGTCAATTTGAGAATGCTTGTCAGTAACTTCACAGTCAGACGAGTCTTTGGACATCAAAGAAGTTTTTTGCATATTTACAAGGCTTTGCTGGATAGGTGGATCTTTCCACACTTGCATGATTCTTGCTTTTGAGCCTCCTCTAACCTTTTGGAAACATTTCTACATATTAGCACTTAGGGAAGTGGGCACAGAGCTGACACAAACAAACAAAAATAGAGGAAAACTGATAACACTGGCATGAAGTGACATTGCCCTCAGCACATCAGTTTGGAAAGTGCTATCTCCAGACAGAATTCACAATAAAGTATAAGTTTCTAATTAGGTGAGGAGTGGTATTAAATTCTAATCGATTTTAATTTCTATGGTCATATTTGAACCATTAGCAATTTCTCAAGTGCCAGGTGTTTCTAACTCTCGCAGGCTGGGACACTGACAGCACTGGGTCTTCTAAATCCTGTTTGGAGCAATTTTCAAATACGGATACACCTAACATGACCACAGTGATTACTGATTGCATTCGTACTCATTAAAAAACAATGCTGTTTGAACTCAAAATCTTACTTTAATTGTCTATTTACTTGTAAGCAATTTAGAATGGACCCATGCTGAGTTGCATGCTCTGCAGAGGGGTCAAGCACAAAATCTTGCTGCAGGCCTCAGGTTTAACTTCAAAGACCATGCCTACAAAGGTATTTTGGTGCCTAATTCCACTTATATCAGCTCCCAGCAAAATGTGTAGAGAATAAGCATCCTTGAGGGCATGATCTTTTGACATTAGCATGGATTCCTCATCAGAATCCAGATCCGTGCTTTCAAGAAGACAAAAGAGCAGAGACTAGGAAAATCGTTTTGCTTTGTGGCCTCCTTTTGCTCCCTCTTATCTGGAGTTTCTCTAAAGGTTGACCATGGTCCCCAGTAGAGGACACAACTGCCAAACAGGCTGGTCTAATTAACTGGAGTTTTTCCTACTAATTAGTAACAACAAGAGCAGAAAGCAATCAATAGGACACCTTATGCCACTGCTGCTCAAGTCTGCTTGGCCTACCACTGGCACAGCCGTACCCTTGAAGCACTTTTACAGGATTCTTCCTGCCACCCTCTCATGCTACATGAAGTTGTAGCCAGGATAAACTTTCCTACTATTCTCAAATCTGATAATCAACTTTGTCAACCTACATGATGCAACTAAAATTAGGTGTAAAGAGCATAACAAGGAGCCACAGAATATTTAATAAAATGTTTTGACAACCTATTGGATTTAAGGCTAATTGCATATATGGCCATTGAATGACTGAGAATTCACTCAATTGCAAAGATGACTCCAGACTTGTATTAACATGAACCCTGTTCAAGCTCAATGGTAAGTATGCTCTAATGCTTCATTGCTTGTACAGCAATTTATTTCTGATTTTATATTAAAAAGCAACCAACAAATAATAATCATAATTAAAAAAAAAAAAAAGAAAGAAAAACTCAGATGAATTCTGAAGTTCTTTTTATCTCTTTCTGAAAAATTCTGAAGGACAGCTGGAACGAAGCGTCCTTAAAGAGAGACATGCAGAAAACCTGTGCACTGCCTTCTTCAATACAGAGACCAAACTGCTAATATTAGTTACTGGAATTTCTCCTTTGCATGACAGTTTCACACCAGTTTTGTTCCAAATGACCACTAACCAACAATCCACTCAACTTCGAATTAATACACAACTAGTCATTAAGACCTACTTTCTGATCAGATGCATGCACCTCCCTCACGAAACATCGTATGTGTGTGATCTTATTTTAAAAAAAGCACTTTTGTTCTTGTGTCCTGAAAGTAACTGTACGAACACAAAGAACTCAGATGCCCTCTCAACCCCCACTGGAAGTGACAAATGAGTCCTTCTAAAATTGCAGACACACACTGTCAAGTGCAGGTGTTTGTAAACAAGTTTGGAAATGTTTCTAATTATAAACCATAAGAGTTAAAATTAGAAGTCCAATCCGCTAGCTTTAAAAAAAGAACTTCCAAAAAGGGTTCATCCAACTGAGAGCAACAAGCGATGTTCAGTTTAGATGCAAGAGCAGAATTTCTGTGCAGAGGCACACTACTCTTCATCAAACTTTCTGCTGTGAGTTACTGTACAGGTTTTTTTTTTTTTTTTTTTTTTAATAAAAGATAAGAATTAGAATTCTAATTGCTGTCATATCATGATGGTGAGTATTTGAATGTGCAGCCTAAAAATACGCTATTCACAGGTCTCCCGCCCTTCATATAATTAAAAAGAAAAAAATTGTTCTCAAGAATTTGGAATATGTCTTGACTGCCAGCATCAAAGTTCAGCTTTTCTGGGGAACTTCCCACACTAACTTTTCGATAACTCCAAGCAGGCAACTCTGCTTGAAGGAGACACCATTTTCTGGTGGAAGTCTTCCCTGATAACCCCACTTATTGCAAAGCTTTGCTTACACCTCCCTGACACAAATTGCCAAGGGATGAAACTGAGGAGGCCAAAAAGGCTTTGGAGGTGTGGCTGATGCAGATCTTGGGACACTAGCACTGAACTGGTGGTGTCCCAGCCTTGCTTCCTCCCCTGCTGGTGCAAAGGTCAGAAATGCAGCTCTACGCAACAACGTACTTTGACCAACACTTCAGGGGGAGGTCAGAGAAAGGCTTACTGTGCAGTCCTTTTACACCCCAGATTAAGCTTGTTATGCACTAGAATGATGTTGACCACATGAAAAGATGGACTTCACCTCTGCAGAAGCTTTGGGAGAAAACAAAAAAAAATGTTAATATTGCAATCCCCTCATGCTCCCATATTTCTTACAGGAAAAATAACAGCACATCAGAGGACGTCAGTACAGCTTTGCCAGATCAGGAGTGAAAAATGAAATAATTTCAGTGACGCTTATCTACAGCCTTGCTTCAAGCTTGAACAGAATCCAGCAGTGAGGAGCTGCCCTAGCAGCCAGGTGAGACTGCCCAGCAGACCTGCCTCTGGACTCCTTCCCAAAGAGGCCAAGCCAATTCTTCTCTAAAGCTGGGACAGAAAGTAAGCTGCCATCATTCCATCCCAATTCACTGAAAGAGTTATTTCACAGAATACCACTATCCAACTCCTCCTTTAAAAAAAATAATAATAATAATTCCGGTTTTCACATTTTTTTCTGGAGAGCATTTTGCATCTCAACTTCAAACTGAAGGTTTGTTACCTTCAACATGACCTTACTGGTTAGCTCTCAGCTTGCAGTTAGCAGTGCAACTCTGCATCAGAATGAGAATACAGGTATGCTTTTACGCGGGGAATTTTGTAAAACGTACTTCTCCTGCTTTAAGCCAGGGCTACAACCAGGAATCAACTACCACTTGAAACACCTCCCCCACCACGTACACTTGTTTTTGTTTTTTTTGCTTGTTATTGGCATAAGTGATGAAGAAGCCCGGTTCTCCATTTTGGTTAAGAGACCAGAGCAGGTAGCACAGGGTGAGGGCACATGTCCCCTGCTTCTGAGAGCAGCTGGTGGTCTCTCATTTTCCTCGCCTTTGGTGACTCGTCCTCCCCTACCATGGCTGGTGCAGTGAGAGCTCCCCCTCCTGTCCCAGCCTAACCCGTGGTAGGCCTTGCTCTGCTGGAAGTCCCCCAGTCAGGAGAGCAGGGTGACAGGCACGTTGTCCTGCTCGAGATTGGCACCAGAATTAATTCCCTGAGAGTGAAATATGAGAATCTTTCATATTAAAACACAATTACATGTGGACACGCACAGGTATGTATGCATACTAACGCATATATACTATATATACTTAGTATATGCATATACGTATGCACACGCATATACCACAGCAAATCTTCAGTACTAGCAATCTTCTTGCTATTTTAATTCAAACTACATATAAAGACCACCATTTCTCACAAGCCCCCTGACTCGCAAAGCATACCTTGTTCAGCGGGACGAATATTTTTTTTTTTTCCTAAAAGATATCCTAACAGATACTGGAACTGTGCTTGCAAATTCTAAAAACCTAGGCTTTTCATGGGGCATATGCATATTTTAATTAACAATATGGACCTGTTTAGGAGAGTCAGCATCCAAGCCCAGATCACATATGAGAATTAGAACATTACTGGTTTAGTGGTTTTTTTCCTAAGACGTTAGATAAAAGAAAATACATTCAGGAAATGCATAACTGGACTTAAATTAAACATTTGAATGCAAAAATAGTCTCCGATAGAGATTCATTCCTAATATTTGTTTGCCTAAAATGACAGCACGAAGAGCAGCACACATGCATGCATCTTCTACCAAAAATAGCTGAAAAATACTACAGAAGAGTGCCTGCTGGGTGGGTTATAAAAGTAAAGTATAATCCATTAACTGCTAATTAGAAGCATCAGAAGCAGGCTTTGCTGCAATAAGAGCTGGCCCCTAAGTAGATGTTTCTGTAACCATTTAAAGGCACAGGGTTTCTCCAGTTCCTGAGAATGGAGCTTGGATGGTTTCAGCATAAAGGCCATGTGAAAAGAGACTGTGGCACTTCGCCATGTTACCCAGCTGTTTTCTAAATATGATGACAGGTGCCATTTTTTCCATTTGATCGTGGAACGTAATACATCTTCAAACAAATTTTCCCCAACTAGCCTGCTGCAGCTACATTTCAGAGATTCAAATATAAGAATGTTTTTTTTTTCTCTGACAGACACATATTGCAGACTCTTTGGCATATATTTCATTATCTGCTTTTTCCTCAAAGCTGATTTTTATTGTATGCATTATTTTGCTTTTTATTACTAGTAAGAGCAAAAGAATAAGCACTTGGACAAAGGAATTCATTTTGAAGGAGAGTTTCTTTGGAAAAAAAAAAAAGAAAAATGAGAAAAAAAAGAAAGAAGAAATGCTAGTATTCATAATTAGACTTCATAAATCTGCTTTGCAATAATGAAGAATTCTATTTTTCTTTGTCCTCTGCTTCCTAAAGGATGAGAGGTGTCCCCACAATTTCTCCCTCTCTTTAACTGACTGATCAAATGATCAAACCAAACTCCAGCACAACTACTGAAGACTAAAAAGACCTTCTGATCCAATTGCCTACCAAAAGGCTTTAAGGAGTTCAGAACAAAAAAAGTGAAGCCTAAAGAAATGCCAGTACTAAGCTCCGTGCAGAAGTAACCAAGACAGGAAGTGGCAAATATGGACACGAGCAACAAAGAGACAATGTCCTACAGCGCATGACAGGCTTCAGACCCAAGCCACGCTGGATGTGGAGCCAATGCTGCCCTCACTCATGTGGCCTTGAGTGGCCTTGAACAAGGGATGATGACAGGTTACAAGTCTGGCTGTATAACTCAATGAATCGGGAAAAAAACCTAGCAGGTAACTAACCTGCCCTGTTAGGGAAAGGGACACAGCTAACACAAAGGGAAACATTTCAGGTCATAGGTATAAGCTTTTCATCTACTTGCATAAGCCAACTGAAAAAAAAGGAAGAAAGATTGTGTGGGGTTGGAAATAAGTGTGGTTTTTTCCTCCCCTTTCTGCCATATCTCCATCTACAAACAGAAGAATGTCTTGTTTGTTTGTTCTGAAATAGTGAAACAGAGATCCATTAACAAAAACTAGGATAGCAGAACATAATTTTCTGAAATCAAACATTTAAGAAACAATAACAATATAATTATAATAGAAATAATAAAACGATTTTAATTTAAAACAGTGTCTTAGGTATCTGTTATCTCTGGCAACAGCTTTTACAAGGTAGGTGAGCACTTCTGTTTTCATTGTGGATATAAGAAAACCATAAAATGCCCCAAAGCCATGGAGGGAGTCAGTGTCAAAGACACGATTAGTAGTTCAGAAGTTATCTGATTCGGGTCACATGGCGTTCCAAAAACATACCTAAATATAGCATGCAAGAGATCTGCACAAAGAGCAGTCCCATCATGGGAGCAAAGTAAACTCTCCTTTCCACAAAATTAATTAGAGTTATTTTGAGGCAACGCGATGAAAGCCAGGAGGAAAGATCAGTCCTTCCCCTGCCCAGTTCTGCAGGAGCAGATGCCACTGCTGGAGAAGAGCACAAGTTTGCAACACAAGGACACGGGGAGACTCTTAGCAGCTTCCTGTGGGAAACCATGCACGGTGCTAGTGTGGAAAGGAGATGGAGGACAGGATCAAGCGCACAACATGGTGGAGAGGAAAAAAAGAGACTGCAGGTAATCTAGGAGCAAACACCTAGCCACTGCTTAGACTTCTTTTACAACTGTTTGTAGTGCCATTTTAATGCAGAAAACAGGCACCTTTCTGGAAAAAGAAGGTCAATCGAAATCATAACCTCAGCACAGATAACCAAAACTCTGGGAAAAGCAATTCTTCTGAAGGCAAAATCAAAATAAAAGGCCTTTTGGAAGACATTGCTTCTAATATCTTGTACTTTGATCTTCAGTAAGCGTTTTCCCTTGCCAGGGAGTAAGATTTTCTCAAGAAACTCAGAGTATAGAACTAATTCTAACAGCCTTCCCTGTATTTATGCATCAGAAGTATCCTTTGGAAAAGGTGTGTAAAGTACCCTCAAAGTGCAGCAGCAGAAAGGACAGAACATTCTCAGGACTTTCAGGCTTCTTATGGTACTCTGTAAAGTACAAAGGCTGTTTCCCACACTTCCTAAATACTGAATTTCTGTTTGACTTTTGCTTCTGACTGTCACTGCCCTACACACTCATTTCAACCAGCATCTGAAGTTCAATATTTTCCAGTAAAACAATTAAAAAAAAAACACCAAACAACAACAAAAACAGTAAAGCCCATTCTGGAATGACATGATTAAATACTTATGATCACTAGAATGACTGTTTTATCTTTGTTTCATGCCTGGTTCCTTTGTACCCAGGGAAACCCAGGTGTGCTTCATTGAAGCATTACAAGAACTGCACCAATATTGACCCTACTTTGAAGGCTGAGGAAAAGCTGAAGACCGGGGTATGGCATGGACAGAGAATGGGAGACAGCAGGACAAAACCAAAGAGAGGTGGTTTTGTGAAGCACAAACTCATGCCCACATAGCATAGCAGGTGCTCCAGAAGGCAGGTGCTAACAGTCTGAGTGTGTGTGGTACACGAACTGCAAATTTCGGCTCTAACGCTTCAGGCCATTAGCAGGTGCTTCAGGCACTCATCCAAATCAAAGTAAGAAAGTGGAAAGAGCCAAATGCTGGTTAAAGAGGTTTGCAAACGTGAAAATCCCAGTGAGGGCAGATGAAATGTTTCCCGGGTTGTGGGAGCAAGCAAGTAGGAAAAAGAAACAAACAAAAAGCATATGTAATTTTCGTAAAAAAGGCTGTGTTGGGGATTTGAGTATCTTGTACTCAAGCCCCGAGATGCAAATGTTGGCTAGGATGCTGAGATCAGCAGTTACATGTCCTCAGGTGGTTAGAGACAAGGCAGAAAAGAGCTCGCATTTGGGGAAAATAGAGGGCCCATTTGATAACGCTTCACTTGAGCGTATGAGGGTTTCCCCTGTGGGTATTGTCCCAAAGAAAGCTCCAGGCAAGTTTAAACTGGTTCATTACTTGTCACATCCAGAAGGTGAGTCAGTTACTGATTACCCTGGCTCCCTTTTGAGTTCCGTTTCACATGCTTTCGATCAGAGAACTGCACTCTCATCAAGGCAAATGCCACACACAACAAACAGAAACACAGAGGGAAGCTGCTCTTTAGTTGCTCACGGCAAATCTAGACATTGCATTAGTTGGGATTTCCCTATCAGCTTGCAAACCATGGTTTTGATAGTTAAAATATGGAACTTAGAACCTATGTTATGGGGTGGCACTTTTACGTAAAAAAGATGTAGAAAATGCAGCCACCTGGCACTTGCTTTTTCTTTTTCTTTGTCATTAGTTTCCAAAGGGCCCAAGACTTTCCCAAACAAACAGATATGGGGTCCTGGAAACTGGTGTGGTTTCCTTACAAAAGCTGAGTTCTGACTTCCTTAGGGATTAATTGCTCAGCCTGGAACAGTGCTCCTTGTTTTTAGTCCTGTTACACAAACACAACAGATAGGATCAGCTCCTCCAAACTGTTGTGGATGCAGACTAACTATACCAGCCAGTGTTAATATATTTAAATCAGATGGTCACTTGAACATTATTGGTGAAGTTCTTCTCGCTGAGGGTTGCATCCTTTGCCAGAGGCTAGCAGGCTTGACAGAAGGGGAGAAACAAATTCCTTTCATCAGAGTAACATGAGTCAATATGTGGAAAGATACTTCCATCTGCTCTGTGTTTCTGGTGACATGACATTACCGTATAATTTGGTATACATTTCTAACAGAATACATAAAACAAGATAGCTCAGTGAGTGTCGTTTATGTCCCACATCTATGGGAAGTCCTATCAAACCATTTTCAACATACGGAGCTACATGAGCAGCTAAGTCTTGCAATGGAAATGCTGGAGGGAAAAACATGTTGCTGTTTATTTCGGAGAGTTATGGCACAGACCGACTCATCTATGGTAAACATCTTGAAGGAAGCACATTATATTTTCAGAGCACTCTCCAAAGGGACACATTTGGTCAGCCACAGACATCACCAGAGAGAGGAACCTGCTGTGTCCAGCAACTTGCAGACACACAAAACTCACTAGCTGTAACCAATCCGAAGAGTGGCCTGGGCTGTTTCTGCAGTAATTTTGTGTCCCTGTGTGTTACCAGAGCCCTGGGACTTTCATGGTCTGTGGGCAGCAAATCGTCTGAGCCAAAAGAGAAGGTTCCACCTGACTAAGCCAGTAGGAGCTATATTAAGCTTTGTCTCAGCTGGAGGTCATTCTGCATATTTTGAAGGCTGCTTTCTTGGTTGTTGGTCAAGCAATCAGTGTACAGAAATTAAGAGATCGGTTTTTATAACCACCATAATACTTATAGCACTTCTGAAGTCTAGCCTAGCCTCTACATACATTAAGGTTTTAACTTCTAGAATGTTTGTCCATAGCCATTATTTTCAGGCCCAAACAGGCTCTTGAGTTTATTCAGCAGTTGCTTTGGGTCTCATTCTCATTGATAACCCAGCAGCCAAGAATTCATTTTCACAATTCCAAAATATTTTTTGATACTTCCTGACCAAATGGGTTTGCAATGGAAATTGGTTTCTGCCACCATCTGTTGTTAAATACTTTGGAAGTGTGAGAATTTTCATTCAAGAGGGAAGAAGCTGGGGAGGATTCGTGGCCAGTCCCAATGGAACAGATATTCTTCTCCTTACTGTCTTTTTATGGGGAAGATTTGGCCTATTTCTCAGCAGCTGTGAAATTGTCATCAGCAGGATTCTTTACAAAGCTTGGTGGCATATGGAATATATTGCTCACTTCTTAGTACTGTAAAAACAACCTTGCTGCATAACTGAGCTAGGCAAAGAAAGCAGGTGCTTGATAAAAAATATCCATCATGCACCAAGCATTTATAGACATTGTGGAAACTCTAGACAAAGATATTTTGGAGACAATTCTGTTTACAAATTAACTAAATAGCATTTTGGAAAAGCTTCTAGGATTCAGAGGTGGAATGATTCCTTAAAATGAGTAGGTGAATTCACTCTGTTGCAGGATAATATCCTGCCATTCTCTAAGGGGGCACATTCATGTTCCACACTTAAGTTTCACCTTTAGCCTTTAGCAGTGCAAGCATCCAGTCTCAATTGTTGGTGCTACAGGAGACTATATATCTATCATCAGGTTTAGTCTTACTCTTACATCTGTGGACTAGTCAACAAATGAATTAAACAAAGTAATAATGATATTAAAAATATGGCATTTGGGCAAACATAAACCCAATTAGAAACAGAGGGGCAGAATTACAAGAGTTCAGGTTCTCCTCCCAGAAGACAGACAAAAAGCATGCTGAATTTGCTTGAATCTCAAATGTGGAACAATCAACAGCATTTACATACACAGCTACAAAACACTACCTCTAACAGAAGCTGTCAGAAAAGAGATCATGAATACGAGTAGTTAATGTCCCCACTATTGTACATTCTGTATAGATTCCAAAGTCTGCTCAGCTGAAGACAAGCACGCACACACATACACACACACACCTACATACTCAGAGTCATCTGTGTTCTGCTGGACCACTGAAGGTCCATTATGCTTCCTGGATGGTCTGGGATAGCAGCAAACAGCAGACACTCGATGAAGATCACGGGGCAGGCGTATAGTGACAATTCCCCACACCACTCTTCCCAACTTCCATCTATTTGTGGCTCAGAGACTTCCTCTAACACAATACACACAATTTTTCCAGATTAGCAATCTGTTTTTAGAACTCTTCACTTGCAGTTACAGACTTTTTTTTTAGAGCACAGCGTCCCCAGCCACACTGTGCATTTCTTACGCTAAGCAAGCCACTTTGTACCAGTACAGAGAAACCAGCCTGCCACCAAAAGCCCAGGGGAGAGGGTAAAACAAGCACCTGGGCAGCATGCGCTGCCCGAACTGCCATATGTGTCTTCTACAGACAGACAGCACAGAAGAGGGGTCTGATGCAGACTCTACATTGCACACCAGAGATCCTTTTAAGCAGCACGTACACTAATAAAGCAATAGGTTCCCATTTGCCATGGATGGGGCTCTGAAGCTGCTAGACTAATTGTCTCCTGTCACTGTCTAGAGAGAACAAAAGTAGTCTTCCACCAGGAGGGACCAGAAGCATGTTGTTGTGGGACACTGAAGAAGCACCAGTTCCATGAAGAGCCATGAAACAGCATGTAATCATTCCCCATGCTTTCACTCTGAGAGGGTCAGTATCCTTCCAGAGGTGCCCATAATACCATTTGTTCATGCCTCAATATCCTTGCTATTTAAGCGTCTCCTTATGGCACAAATAGCTGCTGCGTGCCTTACCGCTCAAGAACATGCGATTAAGCCAACTGAGGCCAAAGGAAAGAGCCAGTGCGCAGGAACAAAAGGCTCTCCTAGCTGCTTCACACTCTACTCCTGTAATGCATAAACCAAAAAATAATGCAGACTAAAGCCCTAACTAAATCTAACCAAGCAGGCTTAAGTAACACTTAGCTTTTTTGTAATGTTTTTCATCCAGAAATCTCAAAATATTTTACAGAGGTGTGCAGATAGGGTAAGAACGCAGCAAGTTGCTCCTGACTCTCAAGCACTTGCTCTTTCCATTTGACTGCGTCTCTACCTTCAGGTACGCACTGACTTTTCCTACAGTTGCCACAGAAAGATGCAAAGGAATAGTTTTTCCTTAACTTTCTGTGCACTTAATACTTTTAAATAACTTGATTTAATAACTCTCATCAAAAATAATAGCTTGCAATGCACCTATGTTGCTCCATTTATTCCTACAAGTAATACCTCTCATAAGATGTGATCCTCTTTCTGCTGCAGTAAAAAAACAGACAATAATCAAACTGGAAATACCTCTACTCAAAGCTTTTATTCTCTTCCACATATAAAGGAATAAATAGATTTGCCAATCATCAACACAAAATGAAAGTGACTGTGTTATCTTATAGGAAGTAAACAGAAAACTATGAAGAGTGTGTTAGAAACAGGTAAATGTCAGTAGCATTCTTTCCCCAAAAAGACAGAAGCTTGAAGAAATCATCACAGAAGCAGAGTTTTCTTACAAAATTCAAATGACCATATTGGAACAAAAAAAAATATGGAAAGTTCATAGTTTTACTTTCACTATGAACTGTCAAAAATCAGTACTGAGTGCAATGCCTGACAATAAAACATCATAACATTCACCCACGTTCTCAAATCAGAAAACTACTCAGTCAAACAAGTTTTGATCCATGCTCCAAGAGAGGAAATGCACAGTAACTCCTCAAAGAGAACAGATAAATTCCACGTTTATACCTATAAAGCATCAGACTTGGGACTACATTTCTGATTTTTAAAGCACTGTTGAACAAGTGATATTCAGCATGCATCAGTGCCTATGGGCTTCCGAACATGAAAACTAACAGAAATAAACTGTGTATGAAAAAGAATGCATGTCAAAGCTCTCTATTTATATTTTTTTAAGGTTTGCAATAGTAATAATATTGTTCAAGGAAAAAAAGGAAGAACAAAATTTATTGTATGTTCTAACCCATTAGAGCTGCTGGCTAATGAGTTAGTTTGTGTAAATTCAGTTCAAAAAGACGTAAATAGCATCTATTTTAGCTAGTGATATTCACCACAGGCTGTCAAATGCAGGAGTTAAGAATGGCCCTAAAACAGACCCCTTCTGTGCTCACATGAGTTTGTTTATTTTTGTTTTGCTCTACTTTGATGTACGTATACATCCTGACTTCATCTCATCTGCTTTGCCTCCTCCTGTCCTCCACACTCCCAATCTGTCAGCAAGACTCAAGGGAGAGGTATTAAAAATGACCACATTTTAGAACTGTACTTCACTATGTAACAGACTTTTCAGAAGCAGAAGGACGAAAAAGCTGAAGAGTACCCCACCATCTTTGCTATTAAAGTCCACAGTCTGCCAGCAGCAGGCCACATTTTAGTGCCAAAGAACAGGGCATCGTCTTGTGTTTTTCCATGTGATGGGTAGTGCCAGTTGCTCAAAAACACCCTGTAGTATTACACAGGGGATGCAAGCTGTATGCTGAGACACGGCGCTGACACCATAATATGGGTGATTCAGCGTGAGTGATAAAATTTTATTTTTTGTTGGCTCAGGCAGTATTTGATTAAAATAGGATTAAGTCCTTACCAGACTTACTTCATCATTTTGCACCTACCCCATTGAGTTGCATCATTCTCTATCTTATGATATTCTCTACCGTTAAGAAGAAAGGTTTCTGTTCATCAAATGGGCACAGAAACAGGGAAAGTCCTTGAAAAAAGTAATTCAAGGAAGGAGAAGGAAGGTTTCCGTCAACCGGCAACCAAGCAGAAGCCTTCTGCTATTTCCCACAGCGAAGTAATAGTATCTGGGTTATAGATATGTTTGCCAAACATATCTATAGCAGGGATAATTAAGTTAGTGCAGTAAACTAGCTGCATGCTTTGAAGTGTTCGTGCAGTTGCTATACTAACCTTTCTTTCACCTGGTAGGTTAAGCTCACCCATCTCCTCACACGTACTTGCAGATTCATGACCTATACTCCGTCCTCATTATCACATCACTTATGATAGCTGAACAACTTGGAATGATATTCAAAGGTTTTGTTATAAATAAAGGAGACTACCAGAAGCCCAAATACGGATTTTTGTCATGGAAACAAAACAGCTCCTTTCTATTAAGGAGTTCAAATATTTTACAAACAGCTCTGCAAAGAACTACTATTTTTCCTCTTTTGAGGTCTCCCTTTCAATTAGTGCCCATAGCCTTGATTCTCAGTATCCTATCACTGAGAAAAATAAGAAAACAAAACAAAACAAACAAAAAACAAATGAACAAACAAACAAACAAAAAAAAAACCACCATCAACAAAACTCCACACAATTATTTTTAGCCTGCTTGGCAAAAAGCCCCACAAATATTTCAGTTTCTGTGCTGGTATCACTCAAAATAACAGCATCAAAATATAAAATAGAGAGCTTTAAATCTCCTGTCTTTGGCAGTATTTTTTTTATTCTCTTATATTACTAGCATCAATACTCTTCCTGTAAAGATCAAACCTAACATTATGGTGAGGATTCTGCTGGAGTCTGTACCGGGGTTTCTGTCACCAGCAAGAAGAGCACCACAGCAGCCTACAGAATATAGAAAGATATCAAGACAGATTCCCATTGATCTCAGTGAAGGCAAGATTTTATCCTGTATGCTTTTCCATACAGCTGGAGAATGATTTCATACGTAAAGATCCTCACTTAACTACATCCTCCTACAAACCAGATTTCTCAGCTTCCTGTTCTTCACGCGACTTGACAGGAGCCTATTGCCAGCCTTACCTTCTCCACACTACAAAACTATGGAAAAAATACCATTACCTTTAATTACATTCACATATGTCTAACTAGAGTTAGAACTAGAGTTCTGACAAGTGACTCTCAAGACATTGACGTCCTGCAGTGGATCAGCTCAATGGAGCAGATCTTTGGGCATGCTGCAATGGCAGACATGAGCTCCTGAATTTCATTCCACACAGAAGTAACTGATACTTACTTCTGAGCAAGAGCTAAAATGTTGATAAAAACTGCATTGTGTGTACTCCTGATTATTTTGTCAGAGAGAACTACGTTTGGAACATCTGTGAATCTGACCACATGGCAAAGACACCACTCTAATCATCCTTGTAGTACCCATTCTGTGGGAAGACACAGCTCCTCACTTTCCAGCAACATCAGCTACATATTTTTTAACCAACTTAATCTGAAAAGAAAAAAAAAACAAAAAAAAAAAAACAAAAACCCTTGATACATTTGGTTGCTGCCACATTGTAGCTCTGCCTCTATTTTCAAATAAATTCTTAGTTACGGATATAGTCACTAGTACTTTTTGAAGTATTCTCTGGATGGCTGAAGTCTAAGCTACTGCACATGTTGTACATGTCAGCAAAAAAAAAAAAATCACCTGTACAAGTTCTTTACCTGTATCCAGAAAGCAAAAATCACAAAAAATCTCTCAAAAAAGACAAAAAACAGACTTACCTCCTACATTTCTGCTGCTTCCACAGAGACAAAGCAAACAAGCACTACAAGGCTGAGAACCCTGTTTTCAAAATAAGGCTTCTTGCTGAGAAGCTTGCCTTGAAAAATAAGACTTCTTGCAATGGGTCTAAGTCCATTTCAGAAACAGCATTTTTCCTGCACCAGCATGAAATACACCAACTGACTGGTCACTGGGGATCCTAGAAGCTGCTTTTAGGATTAGAAAGTTTCAGTGAGCAAGGGAGACCAAACTTCTTCTCTCACACAATCCCCAAATTCAATTTTCTGCCAGATTACCTCCAATGATTAAAAGGTTCTGTAATTTATCCTTAAAAGCCAGTGACTGTGGGATCCTTAAGAATTGATCTGTTATCTTTTGCCTCTGTATGTACTGTGCATACGTATACCATATGTAATATGGTGTACCAAATGAACACAGGCAATATTTTCCACTAATTGCAAGAGTTACTAAACTGAACCTTAACTAAAATAAGTTGACTATTAAAAGCTCAATGAGTAACCCAGCAAACGGAAGTGCTGTGTATAGGATTTAGCAAGCGTGCAAGTGATCTGGCAACCACGAAGACACAATATTTGCTGAACTTCCTATACCTAAAACTGATCACATACAGCAGCCACACATTCATTATGTACTACGATTTAACACAATGCTACCTCCCTCCTGCAATCAGACAGCAGTATGTTTCTTTCTGCCACCTTACTGTGCTATATCTAATTGTCACTCTGCGTAGCAAGTTGGTATCTTCAGAGAAGTTCAGGAACAGATCTTCTGCAGTAGAAGAGGTAAAAAAGCAAAACAGGAACGCTCACAGGACTGTCCCTGACAAACTTGATCAGTCTGTCCTTGAAATGCCACAGTGTGATTGTATGACAAATAATTCAAAAGTACAAGTGAAATTATGAAAGATGTGCCCAGCAGCTAATGTTTGTACGCATTAAAATACAAAGATAAATATGTCACGATTCAAGCATGCTATACTGAAAACACAAAGTTAGTGGACTGAAAGTCGCACAATAGTTTATAACGCATATACTCTCTATTAAAATAACAGACCTCTCTGTATCAATTTTAAAAATACACGGATAAGATTCTTAACTATTAAGATGTCAAGATCTTGGACAGTCCTAAAAATGTTACCTACCCAAATATAAGCACAATTTGCTCTTGTACAATACACATAGCAATCATTCTTAGATGTTAATTTTGCTCACTATATACTGATTTCTTATGATCGTAGTTTTCAAATTTTTAGAGTACACCTAATTGAGCACTTGTACTGTTTCTAGGCTATACCTCTACAAAAATGTTTTTGGTTCTATACAGTTGTTTATAGGATTGCACACATGCATTAATTAAAAGTCGCAATAAATAACACCAAGGTTGCATACAGTCCAACCACCTTTGACAAATTAGAAAACTAGGAACTTCCCTGAGGAAAATTCTGGAGTTTTGGTGGGTAAAAAAAAAATATATATATATATGTGTTAATGTGAAGTAAAATGTGCATCTGTACAACTCCTGGCTAAAAAAAAGGGGTGATTCAGTAGAAATTGTAACAGATTTCCTATGTATGACCCCCTCCAAAAAAAAAAAAAAAAAAAGTTTTAAAAATAAAAGGTCAAAATGAGCCTACGTGGAGTTAAGGGAAAGAGTTAAGGTTATTGATTAAAGACTATTTGCTGATAAGGTTTCATCTATTTGAAATAGGATAGCATTTGGGACTACTCGAACAAAAGTCTACAGAAAACTGATACATCAAGGAACTGAGCAGGATTTAAACAAACAGCAGACATGGCTAAGAACACACAAAATGTCACGAGTACAGCTGAGAAATAAGTGATGGCACAGGACCACTTACTCAGCTGCTAACACAACACTATTTGCTTTCAGCTCCACAAAGTGAGGCAACTATCACTCACAGCTCAAGAAATTCAGAAAGTGATTATTATTTCTGGGCGTGCACATGGAACACCCCAACAAGTCTGGCTTTCAGAAAATGGAACGTTTGCCATGTGTCACAGAGACAGGTGGGATTCTATACGATTTCTTGCAGAAAATGGTTTTAAAAGGTTCTTCCCTATAGAACTGCTGTTACAAAACAGCAAGCCTGGATTCACCAAGGTGTGATAATTTCACAACCCAGTACCCAATTTTTAGATGTTTAATAATGTAATGGAGTCCTCATCCCTGTTAGCTGCTCCAGCGTTTTATGCTGGTAAATTCATGAGAGGTCGTTGCCTAGCAGCCAACAGTCCAAGACTGACAGGAGGTGACAATAAAGGCTGTGCTGCATCTGAAGTCTCACTTCTACTCTGGGACCTTTGGGTCCTATACAGTAATATTTGGATTTCTCAGTTTTGACATCTTTTTCAAAGTTCTCAGGTTGTTCCAGGCAGAAACTTCATCAAGAGTCCTTTTCTTCAAGGACACAACTGGAGAAGGTGAGATACATCACACACAGAGAGGCATCATCCTGCAAGAGGAGCTTGGTTTTTTTTCTGAAGTCTGCCAGGACATGGGGGAAAAGATGGAAGCAGAAAGGCTCAACCTTGTCAGGATGGAAATGCTTGAGAACACCCAAAGCAGATCTTTGGCCAACTGGGAAAGCTGGATATTGAAAATATAGGCGTTCACATAGGTTAGGCAACTTCTAAGGTTAAATGGCAGGTCAGTGGGAATATTGAGGATCTCAGTTTGGGCTTTCAATGCCTAAATCCCACTTAAGTCCTACTTAAGGCATCTAATCCTTTTGTGGATCCGAGCCTAAAACTTTGCCAGAAAGAAGAGAGTCTATGCATGCAAAAGCTGGTGGTCAGTGGCAGTCTGGTTCTATTAAAACTAAAATATACAGAGAATGACCTTATTTCGTACAAAGGAATAATACAGAATAATGAAAGACCTTCTAGTCACAGAAAGCTAATGGAAAGTTAATCCAGCCAATTCTGACCGCAGTTCTGTCTGTTGACCCCACAACAAGTTTGCTGACCTGGAGAAATTTATAGCCTGTAAGCCATGGGTCTTCAATAACCCATTGGAAGAAGCACATTCGGAAATGCTCATAAGTCTGAGTTCTCAAAAAGCTTCACTTGCTCACATCAGCTAAGAAATAAACTAGAAAGGAGTGGAAATTTATCAAACACAATACTGCTCACATAGAGTTAATAATTTAAAGAACAATGTTCTGACATTCAGTGACCAAACAGTTTGCTATGTTCCATGAAATTAAGTAGTTTCAGACCAGTTCTTGATAGCCAGTAGTCCACCAGACACAAACTACCAATCTATTTCTCACTTACCTGCACTAGAACAGTCAGTATTATCAATTAAGTGTGAGCAGATATTTTGAGTGAAGGAAAGCCACCTATTGTCCCGTGCCAGATAAGTCCGTGGAAGCACTGCACGCTCCTTCCTTCCTGAATATTTCACTATCTTTTCAGATTTAAATCCGAATATCCTGGAATATCCTCTCTATGTATCTATGTATAAGCTAAATCTTACCTTCCTGACTCACACAAGCAAACCCACCCAGGTTGACAAGTCAGCTCAGAAGAACAGAGAAAGCAAGACTTGTCCTGTATCTACCTAGACATCTTCAATTGCAACCTGTGCTTGACAGAGATCAGTTATCTGTAATAGATTGATGGGAAATTATTCAAAATACTTCTGATTGAAAAACATGTAAGCCATAATTACTGGTGAGGTAACATATCTATATCTGCAACACTAGAAAGGTAGAAATAATCCAGACCTAGACTGAAACTATTCCTGGTTTTTCCAAATGATGTAAGTGTAAAGGAAACTCAGTACTCAAAGCAGTTAAGTCGTAATGCTGCAACGTGACAACTTAGCCTACAGAACACTCAGTGTTAAAATTTTTGAGGTGGTTAGGGTGGAAGTTGCAGGTTAGATTGGTACTGATTTGAGCTGTTATATTACATAAAGCACAAAGTTATTTTTGTTTGCTTTTCTAACCAACTGCTATTATTACTCCAGGTTCCTTCTTACAAAGGACGTGTGGTTAGCAGCGGCATGACAAGGAAGCAGTGCCCAAGAACAAATTAATGGAGAAATATTAGTGGAATGCAGCAGACCTGGGGGAGAGCCCAATTTACGCAGAGAAAGTGCACAAAGCAGGGCCATTTGTGCTTGCGCACACGGGGACGTAGCAAGGTTTGGTTAGCGCATGCACGTGGAAAAGGATTTGGTTATGGTTAGAATTTGTGAGTGACAGCCATGTGACAGCTGGGAGTCAGCAAAGATTTTGTAGGGATGGAAATTCTTGAGATAGGACACACGACTGCTCATGCGATCTGCATGTGCCTATCATCATGCTGTATTATAATAGCTGACACCCTGGTGTACCAGTTATCCAAAGGAGAGAGGCTATAAATTAGGAAGAGGATTTGAGGAATGGTGGATATGAGAAACGAAAGTCATAACATTTAAAAACGAAGGGATAAATATAACTTGTTTTCCTGTTATCCAAACAAGCAAACAATTTCCAACTGAACCACACACCAGTACTAAAACTCAGATTTCCATGATTTATCATTAGTGACAGGTTATTATTTCCTTAGAATTTAAATTTTTTTCCTCGCTAACTTACCTAGAAAGGCCTCGATCCTATACAAACACTTATACAACTACCTAATTTTATGTACGTGAATAATCTCACTGATTAGAGTTACTCATACCTTTTCAGGATTGGGGTCTAAGCCATAATGTGCAATTAAGCAGAGGCATTTCCAAACACTGCTTCATTTTCCCTTCTGCTGGTCTCACCCAAACGTGAAGCTCCCTGAGATGTACAATTTAAATCAAACCTGCAAATCTGAAATACTTTCCCTTTAACGCTGAATTCAAGCTGATACAGTATCACATGACCTTTACCGTAATTTCTATTAAAATCATTTCATGTCTGGTTGCTTCTGCTATCCTGGCTCATTTGTATTGTTTACAACAAGTCATTGCTCTCGACAGTTAGTGGTGGCTGAATCCATGGTTACCAGTTTTTACATTCACTAGTTAAATGGAATGCAGCTCTTCTGGGGGGTTTCGTGGAGAAAGCTCTTAAGAAACCACAATCCAGCCATCAATCAGGCTAACCTGGGAGAAATTAATCTTATAAACATAAGGATTGTTGCATATTAAAAATTTATCAAAAGGGAGCTCTGGGCTTTTATTAGTTGTAGTCACAAAAGCGGACAGGTTTGGCTCTGACTTAGTGCACAGAGGACTTGGTTCTGTGGTCTACATCTGACATTCGTCCATGTTGTGCCTTCTCTGGTGCTCACTGCTAATAAAACTATACTGTTTAGAGGCTTAAAAAAAAAATCTCAAACACTTATTTCACCAGAAATGTGCTCAGAATATAAATGGTGCTTAAATACAGGTTTAAGCAGACTGCAGTCCCAGCAAAGTAACTTAAACAGACACATACAAGACAGTAAAACACAGAACAGACAGCTCCGAGTAGAATTCAATTAAGACAAAAAATACCCCCAAACACTGGAATGTTAGTAACAAGTAAATTAAGCCGCAAAAACAAATATATTTTATGGCTACCTAAGAACAATTCGCGCTAATTCCCTTTGCCCTGTTATTTATAGTTTGTCATAGGGTGGGGTTGCCAAAATCAAAAAGCAAAGAAAAAACTTATCTGCACAATGGCTACCAAAAATCATTTAAAATGCCTAAAAACAGAAGAAAAGTTCTCTACAGGATGATATCTACAACCATTGTCCCACGAGAGCAACGAATAGTTAAATCAAACACATTACTAGCTCATCTACTGCAAAGTCACTGTATCAGAAACCCGAATTGATTTGTTTCCTTAGAACAAACTGAAAATGAACGTAACATAACATCTGAAAACAACCCCTCCTGCACTGCTAATCGGATATTGTATAATGGTTGATTGCAGCGTTGCTCTGTGCTATTGTTGCCTATAGCATACATACTTACAGGTTCTGGGTTCTTCCAAGAGTTTGGTGCAGTTTCAAGGACAAATGTCTTAAGGAAGTCTTTCTACTGTGCAGCAGTGATCCTAGCTCTGATCTCATTACATGAACAAAGTGCTAAATCTGACAATATAAAGGAAACTTCCTGTGTGAAGAAGAAATCTTGGAAAGTCTCAGGGTTAAAAAGGCTCCTTAAATGTGCTGGTTGATTTGCTCCCTAGTTGTGTATACACAGTAGCAGCTGATCTCTGTTTGCAGCCCTGCAGAAAGAAACCTTTGCTGAAAACCAATGGCATCACATTTCAGTGGAGCTATTGCCAGGCTCTGGAGAGCAGAGCAACCTTTGACAACTTCACCCAGCCTGAATCACTGGGGCTTGCTGCATGTCCTGCAGGACTTCAGAAACCCACATTTACCATATTACCACCATTAAAGCTATCTGAAAACCATGCTCATCACAATACAATCAGAAGTCTCACTCACTGTAAAATGATGTTTTAGTCTGTCAGGACTACAAACTGCAGAATTTGCCACGAGATATTTTGTTTTACCTTGATCGTGGTATTTGCAGATGAGGAACTGCAAGCTGCACCCAAAAGCATTTTATGCCTCAAAATTGTTCAGTAAGTGCAATGGGCATCCTGCTTATCCTAAATATAACCTGAACCTGCCCTGCATCAGCCACACATACCCCAGCCATTTTATTCTCATATGAAGTACAAGCCAACAGATCTGGGGAGTGGGAGGAGGCCAGTTCTTTCATTTAATATCCAAGTTAGACCCTTTAGCACTAGATCAGATCTGTGGAGCCCAGCACCCCCAATTTGGTGAAGCGTGGGACTCCAGTGCTGTGACTCCAATCACCCTCAAGCACCGCCCCAGCTTGCAGCACAGCCCCAGCACCATGGAAAACAGGCCAGACCCAGCTCCACTCCTGTACCTCTTATTGCTGCCCTCATTAATTGATGAAACCAGAAAAACAATATATAAACATCCTAGAGCTGTTTCGACCCCTAAACTTGGCAGCAACGTTTGATCTTAAAGAATTACCACAGATTAATTTCAATATAGTTGCCTCAGCACTTAGCCCAGAGTAATGCTCAGAAGAACAGTCGTGACCCACGCCCAGGGCATGACCAAGACCCTCCACGCTGCTTTCTGGAAGGGGTGGAGGGGGGCACCACTTCCCACAGGGTAACAACCAAACCTCAGAACAGCGTTTAGAAGAGCATCTTTTACAAGTACACCACTATAGAGTTGGGTTAGGAGTAGCTAAGGTTTTATTTTAGGCATTCATAAAACAGATTATTCACCACACTCCTTTCCCCTTGAGCACTATGACTATCCTAGCTCCTAATATATTGTGTGTTATTTCTTTAACATTTTGAACTTTATTCCAAAGGGCAGAAAGCAAAACTGACAGTACATCAAGACAGCATGCTCAATGATTCAAACAGAAAAATAATTGAGATCCTGTGCACGCACAGCATCTGAGCACGCACGTTGCAAATGTGCACACACTCATGAGCACAAACAAGCATGAGGGTTGGTGGCACAATTTTCAGAGGTACTCGTGGTTCACACCCTTTGAATTAAAAAGCAGCAAGAAGAAACATAAATCTTCTCCCCCAAGAGACAAGGCAAGCAAAGGAACTGCCATCCTGGTGGTGAAGTCGGGCTCTTCCTAGTCTCTACCACTGCCTGGCTGTATAACCAGGAATGCACCACCTCACCTTTCTGTCCTGAAACTAGCACCATTAAACTTAATGCAGGTTACAAAAGCAAGGTTTCCCTGCCTCCACTGCTCAAGCTGTGAGACAAGGATTGCATGTTGGGGAGGTAATGGACTAAAACCTGAGTTTCGGAGTGCAGCTCCGAGCTGTGCCATAAGAGCTGCAATGACCTTGGACAACCTGCTCTCTGTGCTCCAGTACCCAACCTGCTGCCCAGGCTCTGCACACTTTGCTCCCAACCTTTGTCCACCTGGTCTCATTTGTCCGTAATTCAGCAAAAAATGTTTGGTATTGCTTTTTTCTTTTTTTCCTCCTTCCTGTTAGAAATTCAGCTCTTTTTGGCAGGTGGAACTGAAACTCAAGACATTCACCTCAGTGGAAACAGGAATGTCAGTGAATGAAGTTACCTTATCAAGAGCTCACATTTACACAGGTGATCTGAATCTTCCAAATTCTGCAGAACAGTAACACAACCATAGTCAGCAATTCCACCCCCTGCTCACCCTAGAACTTGTCAGGGCTGGAGAATGCCCATCCAGGAACAGACTCCATTTTTCTTTCTATCTCCTACATGATTGTGTCACATCCCTCACAGTCATGTAACTATGTATCTGAGACACTGCACGTTCATCTCTTTTTGGTACAAGTATACTGATCCCAACACAGGATGCACAACTGTAAAATCCATCTTCTTCCAGCCTCACCAACGATCCCTCAACCTGGCACATTCTGTCTTCCCTTATTCGCTCCTTTCTGATTTTCTCATTGAGCTTTTGAGGGACAGGAACAAGAGTTAGGAGAAAAATAAAGGGAAGCCAGTCCTGAGCCTACACAGTGACAGAAGGTGTATGACACCATTCTTCCTACATCCATGTCCAAGCACTGGGAAACTAATCCCACTGCCTCTGACACCCAAAGTGGTGCTGGTGCCAAAGGAGGGCCATGTCATGCCATCCCTTTGTCCATCAGTTGTAACTATTTACAAAGCCTCTCATTTAATCATGCGGATCTTACAATTCAAAGACATCACCAACATCCAGTCATTTAAGACTAACACTGCAAACAATTAAAACGGTGTGAATTCTCGGTTTTAGTGTGACCTTTGGGATGTTTGTTGTGTATTTTAAAGCCTCCTTTCCAGGAGTCGAGTAATTAGAAATCAGCTTTCTCTTTTACAAAGGGATGCCTGGGTGCTGTAATGAAAGAAGAAATACAGAAAGTAACCGCAATAAAACAGAATACCAACAGAAACACCATGACGACTTTACAAGTCAGACCCCTTAGGTACTCCCCAGATTTTTGGTAGTAAAATTCCTCTTCGTTTTGTTTTCAAATTCAGAATTATTCTTGAATACGAGGTCCCAAACTCACAATCTCCAGACCTGCCAAATTTCTGCATGCATTCTGAATGTACCCTATTTCCAGTCTGTCCATATACACATTAACTACAACTACTGTATCTGTTTTTCAGCATATTAATGCATTTGGATCCTTGTCAGCGTGAAAGAAACCTTCCACATCCTCACTCATCAAGTCTACTCACTGTTCTCATGAAAAATCTTCCATTACAGTGTTTTGTCCTTTTCTACCTACTAAGAATTTCAAGCATAATCAAACAATCTTCAAGAAACATGTATGCTTAAACTTGGTGCTGTTCTCACTTGCAGCTCTGCACCACTCAGTCAGTCAGGATTCTCCTTCCTGTTCTATTTACCATAGTGCAAAATGTGACCATGTGTACAATTAAAGTTCCTCTTCACTGGTTTGTTTTCCATAACATTCTTGTCTTTTATTTGCTCCCTAAAGTAATCAGCATATTTCAAAGCCAATATACACAATAACATAGATGTAAATATTGCCACGGAGGCATCACAATAAATGTGACATTTGGAATAATTCATTCAAGGTGTCTAGATCTAATTTAAATCCCTTCCCAATTTTAACCAAGGCTTCCCTCATGGATGCACTTAAGCCAAGGTGTACGACTTCGTGCTAGGCTGGTAATCCACGCTAACTAGGAAATAAATTTTCAGTGATTAAGTTGAATTGTTCGTACAAAACGCCAGCTTCAGCTTTTCACCCATACAAAATAGCTTGGAAAATATATACTGTATGTGTTTATTATAGCTACAGTTGCTATGAACATCTATAACTCTCCAACAATTTCTTTGATTTATGTTCAAAAACATACAGGGCATGAAATGATGCCTGCAACCTTACATTTCCCTCAAGAACATTGTGGGGAGAAGATATATTCCAAAACATCATGTTAGATTCCTTGTTATGTCTCCTTTTTAAAATAAATGTATGATAATCAATTACACATGCTTCAAAGCAACTGCCACTAGATTCCCCAACAGAAAAGCTGTTTGAGAAAAGTTCCATTTCCCTTTCCCCTAATGGCTGAGTTACAATACGAGATCCTATTCAGATATTAAAGGCAGAAATCATGTTACAAAGGATGGGCCCTGCTCAGCCTGCATATGCGCATACAGGAGCATGCATGCCCAGACTTGACTCAGGACAAGGTTTTCAGCAAAGGAATATCCCCTCCAATCAGCACGCCAGCACAGGTACGCATGTGCAAAGCACTTGCATGAAGAAATCCAGTTGATTTCAACAGAATGGAACAGGCCATAAGCTGACGTTCAACCTCAGGATGCAGAACATTCCTTTAAGAAGTCCATCCCACTGTAGTTTCACTAGAAAAACAGTCCCACAAGGTCTGCCACCAGCATTAACAAAGCTGAATAGCACCTCTGCCATCAATGCTGGTGCACATAAGATTTGACTCTCCAGACCTGCCTGAACTCCATGAAGAGGTTGAGCTGTGCACATCTGAGCAGACAGGAGTGCCTGGCTTGGAAAATGTCAGGACCTTTTCCCTTCCTGCACCAGGTCCCCATGCTGCCTTCATCCCAAGAGGCAGTTCCCACTCCTTACATCCCAGCACTAGATTACACTGCAAGCTGAATGCCTGGCAGACAGTCTGGGAGCTAGGCTGGGTGGGACATGCCCTTCCAAGCAGGGCTGACTCCTACTGGCACCCAGTTTCAAGCAGGCATTGGATAAGATGGATTTGAGACTTGTTTTAACTAGAGCGTGGCCCTGATCGCCAGTGCAGGAGTGCAAAATGCACATGCCCAATATGAAAAGAGAAATAAATTCACTTACTACACCCATTTTTTTCTGTCTTTCTTTAAATTGAGCCCTCAAAGATTGAAAATTCATGAGACAAAACACTCGCAGGCACCCCCTTAAATATAGCACTACCATACCCATTAGTAATGAGGTCTTCAAGGAGGAGGGGAGTTTACTGGATGTGCCCACACAGCCCCAGCTAGATAGCATCAACAGTTGTTCTCCTATTTTCACAGCGGGAAATAAGCAGGTACTGGCTGTATAGGAAGAATCCAGAGGAATCTAGGTCAAAATCAAAGTAAGACTGCTCTGTCCATTTGACAAAACTCACAAGCATACACAATACCAATGCAATAAATAAATAAATAAATAAAATAATAATAATAAAAAACAAAGAAACAAAGAACTGGCTTGTAATGTTATCTCTCTTAAGATTGCTAAATAAGCGTGCAAACATTGAACCACTTGGAGTAAAGACAACATTCCTTTTGTGCAACTTCTGAAAAGGCATTTAAAAATCAGTCTAAAACTGCAATACCAGGAAATTTTAAAACCATTATTTCAAACAGGCAGATTTGAAAGGGTCTCTTGTTCGTGAGTAAATCTGCAGTTAGTTTTTCTAGTACTGGTGGTTCAATCGAAAGATTCGCCAACTGCCCCCTGGAGAAAACCGAAGATCTGCATTTAAATGGAGATATAGTATTTCCAAATGCACAGTACCTGGAAGGCAGATACTGTCAAGGTTTCTTAGCGAGTGGATCTCAAATTGTATTAGGTACATTCCAGTGCTGTAACTATCCCCATTCCGCAGGACTGGGACTATTTCCATATCATTTTGCTGTGTGCGTGCTTTGTAATATTTGTCCTGATAAGCCAAAATTAAACCCCCATCTGCAACACAGCCTTCACAGACTAACAAGGAATTACAGCCGTATATATAATTTTCTGATACGCACAATGAAGACGATATTAGATAGCTCGGCTAGAAATCTTAAATAATTGAAAAGTATGATGACTTAATAGAGTAGTAAGCTTGGTTTACAACGCAGCCAATTTAGAGCCATAAAAACACTGTGTAAAATTTTTATCTTGTGGTTGACCATTACATATCCTATTTATTATTCCAAAGTATTTCAACAGCATTTTTTCTTCATTAATGCGGCTGCTGGCATTTAGCACCCACTCTCTCCATGCACGTGATTTTCCTGGAACAGCTTTAAGAAAGGAAAACAAAAACGGAGCAGACCACTATGGGGCTGTTCCTTGGTACAATGTGCATCTTTTCACACTCTGACTCGAACCGGCTTCACGGACTGTAAAATACATTCAAAACCTCCGAGACTTAAATGTAATTAATCAAAGCCACGGACGTAATGTTAAAAGGTGCAGTGGAACTACTGATCCTGACACAACAGAGAGGAAAACGTAAACTACGAAGAAAATCAGACCTCGTGAATACTTTGTTACTAACGTGCACCGGTGTTCTTTTTAGGAAAGCGTCTTAATTTTCATATTGGAAAATCATAATAACCTTCCAGAAAAGTTAATGGCGAGTACTCAACGCGGGGAGAGCAAAGGGTTAGAGTGCATGAAACACTCGTGATCAGCTTCAAGCGCACAGGCATTAGTCCAGGCAGCCTCGTGCTGAAATTCAGGTTGCAATTGAATCGTCCCTGTAAACAAGGTTACTGTGAACAGCCCGAGATCTCCTTCCTGCAGCACCTTCAGCGCAGCCCTTCAGCTGTCTACTTAGTTCGTCCCACCTTATCTCGCAGCCCTGACATTCTAATGCTGATTCAAATTCAGGATTCAAAATGAAAGATGAAATCATCTCCAAGATCACTTAATATTGAAATACCGTTGCGGTAATAAGTGGTGTTGGGTTTGAGATAGGGACACGGCACTCCAGCAGTAACCTTTTAATTTCTGTGTGTTGGATGGGGGGAGGGAAGGGACACACTATGGGATAACTGCAGTACCATTAATGCAATCGATTTGTTTGCCTTCTTTTGATAATGAGCGTGCTGAATGCCATGTTTGCTTTTTCCTGCCCCTAGCACATCGTAACTGGAAGGTCCAGGAGAGGAGCGTGGACAGCCTGCAGGGCCCCCCCGGCCCAAGGGCCACCTCGGTGCTCCACAGCAGCGGGGACACGGCTCTCCGGGGCACTTGGCCACGCTCAGCCTTGGCACACGCTCAGCGCACCATCTATAAGCTAATGTAGGTTATACCGCAAAGTGCTCCCGTCCTCACCGCGGCCGCATGCAACGTGTGCGGCACGGGAACATTCTGTGCTCGAGAACAGGGGGAAACATGTATCAGATAAGTTTTACACTTTGTGTCTCAGACAGGGCTGCTGCTACATGCTTAAAACTTCGGGGCTTTCAGGCAAAGGGCGTTCGGGTTCTCACCCCACCCCCCCCCACCCCCGACTCCCACCCCGCGGCCACAGACAACGGCGCTTTGAGGCGCGGGGTCACCCCGAGCAGCAGAGAGGAGCGGGGGGCCGGGCCGCCCGCCCTGTGCCATTCACCTTCACTCGCACTCGGCTCCTTCCCACCTCCTCCCGCATCGCAGCCGCCTCCCACGCGCAGCCCCGAGCGCGTGAACTCCACGGGCGCTCCGAGCGCTGCCCCGCACCGCTTCTCCCCCCCCGCACCCCTCACAACGCAGCCCCAGGCCCGGGGCACGCAGCGGCGTCCCTCCTCCCCCACCCCCAGCTCTGTCCCCGCACGTGTGCCCTTGCGTCCCTCCACAGCCCGGCGGGGTCCGGCCAGGCCCGGCGGCTCCAGCCCGGCTTTGGGACGGAGCTTTTCTCAAAGGAAGGACCCCCAGCGTTAAAGTCGCGGCCACCCCGGGACCCCGAACTCTCGCTGCGCCTCCGTCACTTCCCCGGCACTCCTGACCCCGTGAAGGAGCGGAGAGGGGGGGAGGGCAGAACTGCGGAGATAGCGGGAAGAGAAAAAAAAATCGTGCCCCCCCAACCCCCCACCTCCCTAATCACCGGTGACCGCGCGGGCCGGGGGGACGGCGGGTGAGTGTGCGGGGCTGGGGGCGGAGGAGGGGGGGGGGTTGGCCGCGGCTCGCCCCCGCCCCGCCGCAATGTCAGCGGGTGGAGAGGGGGCCCCGCGTTACCTGGTCAGCGCGGAGCCGCAGGCCGGCTAGTCAGGTGAGTCGTCGGGGATTTTAAAGAAGCCGAAGCCGGTTTCTTTGCTAGGAAAGTCTACAACACCATGCAGGGACATTGCAAAATCTTTACGCACGCCTCCTTTCCCCGGGCTCCCCCGACCTCCGCCGGAGAGGGGGGAGCCGCCGGCGGGCGCTGGCCGAGCGGCGCCGCTGCCGCGGGGCGGGGGGCGCGGGGGGCGGCGGCGGCGGCGGGCGCGGCCCCGGCGGGCGCGGGGAGGGCGGAAGGAGGGCGGCGGCGGCCCCGACCCCGCGGCCCCGGCCCCGGCGGCGGCCCCGGGCCTCCCTGCCGCCTTGGTAGCGCCGGTCCGCACTCGGCCTGACCCGGGACGTCACGCCGCCTGTCTGTTTTCTCAATGATAACTTGGCAGCGGTAGGGGAAAGCGGCCGGCTCGTGTATTTTATTTTATTTTATTTTATTTTATTTTATTTTCCCCCGGGCTCGGTACCGGCTACGTGAGCGTTTCTCTGCATGCTTTTTTTTTTTTTTTTTTTAAGCGAAGCGAAGGGTGGGGGGGGGAGAAAAAAGCCGAAACAGGAAATCCGGCGCGCGGCGGGGGCTGCCGGCCGCGATGGTGGCGGGCGCGGGGGAGCAGGCATGCGTTCATCTTTTTGTCTTTCATTTTACCTTCAGGATGACGCTGGGCGCCGGGCGAGCCGCGCTGGTCACCGCCGGGTCCCACCTGGAGGAGGAAAGCACAGCCAAAAAGGAAAAAAAAAAAAAAAAAAGGGGGGAAAAAAAAAAAAAAAAAGCCGAACCAAGCACGGAAACGAGCGGTGGGGGTGGGGAGGGGGGGTGCCACCCGGATGCGATGGATGGGACAGCGCGGCACGCACGCAGCTGGGCCCTGCCGTGTCCCTGCCGTGTCCCTGCCGTGTCCCTGCCGCGTCCCTGCAGGGAGTGGGACTGGGGGAAAAGGCACCCCGAGTCGTGGCACCTGGAGAGCACATCTGGGCTGCTCCTGGACCACCAGGCCGTTGTGTGGTGGGTGGCATGGTGCTGGGTCAGGATGGGCGGTGGGTGACCGGCACTTGGTGACAAGGACTGCTGCCATCAGGTCAACCTGTGCGCCTGGGTTGTGTTGTGAGCGGGGGTGGGGGCTGGCACTGGGCTTGGCTTTCCTTGGGATTTGTGCTCCTACATGGGAGATGGTAGAATCTTTGAGATTAGAGAAGACCAGTAAGGTCACCTAGACTAACCATCGGCCCATCACCACCACGCTAACCCATGTCCATCTAAGTATTCATGAGGGCAGGGACCTTTTAGTTGTGTGCACTTCCCCCCTGCACAAAATTATTTTCAGCAGTAGGCCTTGCTTTCAGGTATCCGTGGTGGCACAGACTGCTGTGGCCTGTCTGCCAGAGATAGGTCGTTGCTTGCATATGCTTCTAAAATCCCAAACTGCCAACTCACTGCAGCACCTACACACCAACCCAAGCACTCAGTAAGGCCCAATGTCAAGTGACTCCATCCCACACTGCATGTTCTACTGCCTATTCTGACAATAGCCCTCATGTAGCTAGTGCGACGGAGTTCACAGAGATGCACACAGGACTGAAATTATATTATTGTTGCAGCTTCAATATTAGCATTAATGCTCTCATTTTCCTCATTTAAATACAACAAAAGAGAAGATTGCCTTTGCTCAATATTGTTACTAATCAGGTTTTGCTCTTCCAGTTTTCTAAGAAGATGAAGCCAGGGAGAACCTAGTATGTACCTTTGCTGCTGCCAGATTCAGGCAGTGTCCCAGAGCACTGATTTTAAGTGGAAAAAGTCTTTGCCCTTTAACTGGGGGAAATGTCCTCAGAATACAGTGAAGTCCAAGCACCGTTTTAAGGAGAATGAAATTGAAAAAGTATACTTTTTATTTTTAACATAAGCTACTTGATGTGCTTTCTGTCTTCTCTATGAAGACAAATTTGCATAGTGTTTCTGTTTCGGAATTGTTCTGTGTGGCATTTATAATGAATTTTTACTTGTCTTAAGTATATTGTCTCAACAGAGCTCTGGGGAGCACAGGGTATGTTAGCAATACACTGTTTTTGGTAGACTTAAAAAGTGCTTTTTACAGCTTGATTGTTGTCTGTATTTTTATTTATTTTTAAGTGAGGCTCTTCTCATTGATGTGGGGAGTTTCTTTAAAAAGATGTAAGTCATAGCTACCCAGGATGCTCTGCACAGTTGTTCCATACCTCTCCTAAGAGGGAGATTTTGGTTGTGATTGTTATGCTTTTAAAAGGGAATTAGTTAATCAAATTACTGGTTTTGGAATGCATTGAAAGGAATATTAAAATGCATTAACTTCATTAAAAGAAGTGAGCAGATAGGCAACAAAACAAGTATTAGTCAAATAAGCATGAACTTGCCTATGGAACCAAATTCAGCCCTAGTGTAATCAACAGAGCTGTGCTTGTCTGCAGCATATTTAATTTGGCCTATGCAGAGCCGACACTTCATTTGGTTGTCAAAGGTGTGTATATTAAAGCTGTATGAGCCATGCGTCTCCTTCATGTGATTAACCTCTGAAGTTCAATGCCCACTTTTGTTCTTAGTTCAGCTGCACGGTTCTATCACATACACTATGTTTGGTGCATGTACGCGCTGGAATTGCAGGGAGACATTCCTGCCCCAGCATTAGCATGGGGATGTGAGCTATGTCTGCAGCAAGGGCATGATGAGGTGTGTTGCAGACCAGAACCTGCATGCAGGCTCCAGCTAATGGGCTGCACTGAGGTCTCTGCCACCATCTTTCATTACTGCTGTTACTCACACCAGCAAGAGTAAAGGAAAGGCTGGTATGTCTATAATCACATGTTCATTTGCTAAGTAGATATATCTAAAGAGCCTCTCAACATAGGAAAATTGTTCTGGAATGAGGTAGGGGACGGATGTAAAACAGAACCATGCCCAGGTGGCTCATTCATTCTGGAATGACAGAGCTTTTTCCTGGTTTCACTTAATCCGCTTTAAAAAAAATAGTGAACTCTTATGCTGGCACAATATTTGTCTACATATGGTTTTGGTTAAGAGTAATTACTGCAGTGTAGTAATAAGTGTTTTGGAATAATTTTGCGTGTAGACAAGTCCAAAATCGCACACCTGAAAACAACATACTGTACATAGTCTTTCTGAATAATGTAAGGTTAATTTAGCCCAACATTTGACCTACTTCTTTTCTTGTGAGGCATATTTAATTCATTACAGGTTTTTCTTTCTTAGCAGAAACCGTACCACAGCCATGTGCTTATGATCAATTCAAGGACAGTGCTTCCATGTGCACTCAAGATAAACAAACAATTTATACAACATATACTCTACATTCTCAGCTGTGTTGAAGCAGACATTTGGCTCTTTACTGCAGAAAATACCAGGTTCTAGATTGTAAATATTTTGAGTAGGTTGTTAACAAACGGAAAACAAAACCCAAAGGTCTATGCCCTCTTGAACATCCATGATCTGCTTGTCCTTTGACTACATAATGCTCAAAGCAGTAGTATCTGCATGAAGCACCCGTTATAATTCAACAGCACTAGTTCCTGCATGAGGAACCTCTCATACAGGATGACAATGGGGCTTCCAGGAGATACCTTAGGAGCTAGGAGCTAGCTCTCCATTTGCTCACAGAGAACTGAATCAGGAAAAGTCTACTGCAGTCTCAGGCAGTTACTCTGCTCTGAATGGGTGCAGGAGGGCTCAGAATCAACTGTATTGTATCAGTACTGGTTTATAGGAAAGTTATTGAAATAAACAAGAGAAATCCTTTCTCATTATTTTGTTGTTTGTTTGGGTTTGCTTTTTTTGCAGCTTTGTGCCAAGCAGAAAGTTATTCAAACATCATTCTGTCTCTTTCTGTGCCATGCAGCTCCCTGTAAAGAGATGTGAATCTGACCTGAATTAAGACTCCTAAACTTTGAACTGAAAAAAGGATATATATATATATTTATATATCTCCTTAGATATAAGCTCAGATAGTAAAAAAGACAAGTTTTGAAGAGAAAAGTAAATATAAAAGCTAGATGGTACAGATTGCTCAACCTTTTAACACTGACATGGGAAAAGCTAATGAAGCTAAGAAGATATGTAGAAAAACAAACAAACAAACCAAAAAAAAAACTGCCTTTTGTGAAAGGCAGAGGTACCCAAGGATCTTCCTATGTGCAGATGAAGTCACCCTGCTATCCCATTTATCAGGAAAACAACCATGCTGCAAATGCAGTTCCCATTCTCAAGCTCCAGTTGTGATTATGAGCATAGCTTTACTCTGCTGCGCTGGTTCTTGGCTGAAGGATACAGGGAATGGATTTCACGTATGTCTCCTTCATGCTAAGCCTACTTATTTAAGTACAAAGCTTTCTGATAAGAAAGCAAGCATTGAATGAAAAAGATAAAAACACTGATAAATGTGATAAAAAAAACAAGCCATGGGCCTGGCCATGGGCCTAGTCTTGAGAGTAAGGCAAAAAGTAGTCTGAGACTGAATGCAATGAGGGCTTGGGGACCATGCAGGAGTGTCTCTAAAATCATTATCATGTTGACAGCTAGATTTGATTGCTTTACACTGCTGCCACTAGGAGATTTCTGAAAGCAGGAGCAACCTTCAGTGAGAAGGTGTCCTGGATCTGCCCTGCCACTGCTAGGACAGGGGACAGCTGATCCAGCGAGGAGCTGTGAAATGTGGAGGTCTTGGAGACAACACAACAGAAACAAGAGGAAACCTCAGCACATGGCCAGTGCAGAGAAATGAAGGATCCTCTCTGGGAATTGGTTAGTAGCAGCGATGTTTAATATTTGTCGTAACAACCACTGACTGTTTTGTTTTTTGTTCTAACAATGTGAATTATGCATTAAACATTAATACAAGTGAGTGTACTTTTCTTTTGATCTTCAAGCATAATCATTTCTAATGAGAGTTTATACACAAGCAGTGAAACAAATCCCTGAGTCATGTGAATTTACATTGGTTTTACTCTGTGTGAAAGATATCCCACATGGATTACTCATGTCTGTTGTACGTAACATACTTATAAATCAGAAAAGAAAAAAAAAACCAAAAAACTTTCATTTGGCCTAACAATAAGTGTCAGTGTAGACATTTAGCTCACACACTAGCAATAATGCAATACTGAAAAGTGAATTTATCAGAGATCAGAATCAGGGGTGAGGTCCCCACCCAATAAATGTCAGATCCAAGTCCTTGCAGAATAAAGAAGATCACCTGACTTCTGCAGCCTGGCTTCTAACGAGACTTGGCAAAGTACTGGAGGAATTTGAACTAACTGTGTAAAGAAGGTAGCAAAAAAGCCAGACTTTGGCTTGCTTGTTGTAGATAAAAGCTGTCCAGGTGCCATCTGCAAGTACTGATATTACATATAGGTGCACAGCAGACAAATTCTACGATGCTCAGGGGCACCTCCCTGATGCTCTTGACAGACGAGCTTTAGTGCAGGGCTGACTCCGTGTGAACCAAGGCCAGAACCATGTCTCATTTCTGCTCTTTTAAACACTAGTGACAAACTGCATTTTGTGAAAGCACAAACACTGTGATTGCTAACACAGTTATTTAAATTGAAAATGGAGTTTGAGCCCTTCCATATGTGGCATGTGCAAAGTACATACAAGATACTAAGTGCAGGGTGGAATCATCTGCGATGAGCCTGATCCCTCTGTATACGAGGGCTCATTACAAGATTTCTAAAATGCCTCTCCAGAACAGATCTTGAAGGCAAAGGCTGCAGAGGAAGAATGGCTGCCAAGAAGGTATTATGTTTAATGGCAGATAGGCTCTATCTATGATCCAGGACATTCCTCAGGAATTCTCAAAAGCCCATTAACGTATTTTATTCTTAACCTATGAGTGCTACAGAAGGACTGGAAGCCAGGGACCTGGGATTACCCCATGTAATACAGTGTTCTTACAGGAAGCTGCAGTCATGTTTTCTGCTGCTTCTTTGCTTTGGCCTGAATAAGCTTAAAAGCTAATGGCAACGTTTTGAAAAGCAGGGCAGAAGATGCCTACGCATGGAATAGCTTACAGACTGGAAGAAGAGGAATAAAGAAAGCCTTCATCCCTGAATTAGATTTTTCTAACTGCTATTTTTTATATGAAGGAGAGGGACTGATACCACTGCAGTTGAGAAGAAAGCATCTGTGACACCTCATTATGGAAACTCAACACTGTATGAACTAAATCTTCCCTGAGATTATAGGGCTTCATATATGGGAGTCACCTGGTATGTTAAGTTGAAAGATGAATAAGTCAGTACTGTATCTTTAATAACTTTCATCTGAAAGACCCCAGCTCCATTTGCACCCTGCTAGCAGCCCACTTTCAGAACCTAGCCTTAAAATTCAGCAAGTTTTCTGCCTTTTCAGAATGCTGAAGTACCTCCCCAGGCACACACAAGAAGCCTCACATCCAATGATGTGGGTAGAAAATGGTACATGCAATGCACAGGGAGGCCTTTCTCAGCATGGTTCAGTGTTACAAAGCCTGTCAGACCACAGGCTCTTGGTATGCCCTCACAGCCCTGGAATGCTAGCTGGAAGTGTTCCCCTGTAATTTAGCTCATTTGGAACATTAAAGATGCTCATTTCTAGGGACATAAGTGAAATGTGCTGATACTGAATCCATCTTTTTTTTTTTTTTTTTTTTTCTTTTACATCTGTAGACCTCTAGCAGCCAGTATAGAAGCTAGTGTGAAGGAGACAACATTGGTTTATATTAAGTTGCTTATGACAGGAAAAGGTGAGAAAAGTGGAAAAAGATCATATTCTCCAGATTAATACACTTATTTACACTCCCAGTCAGAACCTTAAATTCTATTACTGACTCTACATAAATGCCAACTTATGCTGAAGCAATTGGCTGGTCAGAGCCACACTACAAACCAAGCATGCAGCCAGAGAAAGCTGGTGGAGCTCTAGTGAAATCAGTGGAGGCATACCAGTTTACACCAGATAGGGTCCCAGTCTGCAACTAAAATAAAATTAAAATTAAATAAAATTAAAATTAAATAAAATAAAAACAGAGAAGTTGCATTTTTCCTCATGAAAGAGTGGCCATATCATAAAGCAACAAAGTAATAAATTAAAACATAATCAATATTTGCATGGTAGCCAAGACAGAAGCAGAACCAATATGTAAACGTTAGCATTGAAAGCCTACACCCATGTCACTGGATATTTCAACATCAGAGCCACAGAGATTACCACTTAACTTCAGGACAGGAAGGTGAGCTCATTTTCTTGCCCCTGTCCTTTTGGACCCCATTAGGGCTGCAACCTTCCCATCCTCGTCATAGCTAACCTCCTGGTAACACTCCAGGGAGAGGGGCAGAAGTGACACAATAGGTGATTTTCCATGGGCGGATGTGTACATGTGAAGGGAAACAATCAAATTTTAATGAGAATTTGGAGGTTCTTGAAGCTAATTTCTGGGCAGTGCAGAAATTACTGCCAGGAGCCACGTGCTCCCCTCTCCTGTTGATGTAAGCAGGAATCACAGCTGCCCAAGTTTAGTAGAAATGAGTCCAAAACCATCAGGTCATGCCACAAAAGGCACAGTAAGAGAGTCCAACTGAGCTACCCCGTTGCCAACACACAACAATTCCTACAAAGCTGCGGATGAGTGCACCAGATTAATGCTACCAGAGTCCTGTTCTCATTAGGTACTTACAGCATAGTAGCACTGTTCAGGGTAAGAAGCTAATTTTGTTAGTTGCTGTACAAAGCATTTAACCAGATGAAGTTCCTGCATCCAAAAGCCCTCTGAAAAACCTTGCTGAGGGAATGCAGCAAACAACGGGATATCCTGGGGAGAAAGCCCAGCAGTGATGGTAACAAAGGCAGCTGCAGAGGGTTTTCCTCCACCCAGGCTGATGATAATTCTGCCAAGAAGATAAGCTGTTTATTTCCTTTACAGCTATGACACTACATTGCATTACTGAAACATAGTTCATTAATAACTTACAAAGTTTATGAAGCTTTAGAAATCCTGTTGTATTTATGACAGCATGTACTGCTTAAAGTCTCTAAAATATATGAAAACCAACAGGGTTTATTTAGTTCTTTTGTTTTTGCAGATACCTCCTTGCAGATAATTGAATAAAAAAGAAATAAAATAAAATAAAAATAAAAAATAAAATAAAATAAAATAAAATAAAATAAAATAAAATAAAATAAAATAAAATAAAATAAAATAAAGGAATTTTCAAAATAGCACCAGCCATTTAAGATGCTCTCCAGTTAGGTAGCAGAATTGCAACCACTTCTACCAAAACAAGGGGACTCATTGCAGAGAGCTGTCTTTTCACTTTTGGGCTAGGTGATCACATCCTCCAACAGGCCAGAAAAGAGGTCAATCCTTCCCATTCACCCCTCTGCTCAGGTTGCAGTTCTAGCCACAAAAAGAGGAAAGAAACACAAGTCTGAAGGGTAGATGCACCCACCTGGCACTGCCTAGCTGTGGGAAAGGCACGAGCTTTTTGACTGGCTTATGCAAGCCAAAGTACAGAGCAACTCATTTTGGGAACTGCTTCCCTTGCAGACACCTCTGTATCACCACCTGCCTTACGTGGATGAGAGCTGGCTGCACCTCTCTAGTGAAGCAAAGGGAACAAAATTTCTGCATTTTCAGTGCTGTGTAGGGGTCTGTTAGTGCCCTTGTACCCAGCACAACACAAAGAGTACATAAAAAATCATTATTGGACATGCTTGTGAAGTTTCCCTGGCCTGAAACATCTTCTCATTACAGTTTAGAAGAAACCTCAGGAAGCCTGATATTAGTGACATCAAACCAGCTTTTTCTCAATGACTTTCTGTACATGCGACTGAGAGTTCTGCTCTTTTTTTTTTTTTTTTCCTATTCAGTCATTTTATAATTTTTGTATGACTTTTTTTTTTTTTCTTCTGGCACCACATGATTATGTACTATATCACATCTTATTACATTAATTTTTCTACTACAAAGACCGCACCATAATGCCTTGCTACCAGAACCCTGCTAAAAAATAGAGCCACCATCTTGTGAACAGCCAATCCAAGTCCTTCTGAAGCCTCTTCTGTAAGAGCAATGACTCTTTTTCAGGGATTGGTGTTTACTGCTGTTTCAGATTCCTATAGTTAGACAACCATTGCTCTACGTTCCTACCTGTGCAGGTAGGATATTACTTTTCTGATTTATCATCTCTATACACCCCCCAGAGCAGCATCTAGAAGCAGGTTGTTTCTCCTATTCCACCTGTACACATTGCTTCTGGAGACAACTGTTTAGGTTCAAGCCCAATGAAAGTAACCCTACACTATTCTTCCATTATATTTCAGTTATTTCTCTCTCAGCAGTACAATGGACAACATCAGATACTGTTGTTTCTCATGGCCTCAGTACAACAAATTGCTATGCTGGAGCAATTCCAAATGATTGTAAGTATTTCTGCTTCTATGTACACAAATAAAAGAGGTAGCATTCAAGGAATTATATGGGTACTGGAAAGACAACAGGGTCTTCTCACTCTCATACAAGTACGAGCTTTATAGATATTTAATGAACAAAATGTTGCCGCTAAGTGAAGGAGGGTCACAAAATTCTTGAGGAAACGGTTGAAATCAGGTTTTAGTAGGTTGTGAAGGCATCATAAGATGTATCTGTTTGATGAGACTGTATATACGTAGCTGTTTTATGCCACCTGCTTTGTAGTCTCATATCAATCACATACATATCTTTGGGATCATGGGCTCTTCTCCAGCTCTCCCTCAGTTCACATCCGTGAAAATACAGAAGAAATTTACTCTTTAAATGTCAATCTTATAATCACTCACAGGTTTTCTATGTTTGTTTCATCAAAACATTCTAAACTATGATGTCAAAATAAGCCAAAATAAGAATTGAGCATAGTTGCAATAGATCCAGAGTGCAGAGCAGAAAGCTCAGTGCTATAAACAAAAATAAAAACAACAAAAAACAAGATCTAAAAATTTTATCTATTGTATGTTTTTCTCAAAAAGAATTCTAAATAATTGAGGACAATTTATTTGCTAGAAAATGAATGAATGAGCTGAGAAATAATTCAGTCGGCATTTTACTATGGTCACTGTCACTCACACAGGAATATATAGGGTTGGTGATCGTTCCCTGCAGAACCAAGCTGTATTTGGGAAAGGAGGGATGCTACCATTTCAATAATCACTTTATTCTACCAAGACAGACAAATTAGGACCTAAAGAGTCCCTCTCTTATGTGGCACTTCCCTCAAGCAAGATTGTCACCCTGACTAACTATTTCCCTAGCTGTGTGACATACCTATGTCTTTTATTCCTTTAGATAGATGCTATTTCAGGTTAGGAATACAAAACCAAAAACAAACAAACAAACAAACGCAACAAAAAACGATTTGCCTTCTGAGCTGCGTATCACCCAGTTTAGAAACATAAGCTCCATTTGCTTCAATTTTTCCCTGAATACACCACCAGAAGCAATACCACACCACACGTACATGTGCAACTGCAAAATATTTTTGTTTCCATATGTCAGTGGTGAACAACACTGGATTACACTATCTTTTGCTGTACGTAAAATATTTTCTCCTAATTATTAACACTCTCTACCAATGAAAAGACATCACATGCAGAGCTCCAGGTATCTTACAAACATCAAGCCGTATCCTACTAAAATACATACCACTTTCTGCATTTTTTTAATTAACAAGATGAATAGAGAAGTATTAAGAAGAAAATTATTCCAAACATGAAATAGAAACAAGTTTTCCTAATTTATAATTCAGAATTCTTCATTATCTTCATTCCTTATGTGGCGATTTATATATTTTTTTCTATTAAATTTTAAGCAAAGTTTAGATGCCTCCCTCTTTTCTTGAATACAAAAAATGCAAAAGTTAGAAGTTCTAAATAATCATATTGTTTGTTCAGGAAACATAGACTGATAAGTAAATGCAAGGAATTAACCCAGTTCAGTTTCGTTTTCCTCTATTTGCACATTTCTCTAACTGAAAGAAAATGTATAACTTCCCCATCCATTTTATCAGTCATCATTAATGGGAGTTAAATGTTGTGACATTTCACTGGCAACTTCCCCATAACGGCACCAATATAATGCGTTGCATTTGATGTATATTAAAATAATAATAATAATAAAGAACTTGTTGTCATCCTCTACTTGTACGTAGTCTTCAAACAATTAAGCACCAGACACCAAATATCACACCTGTGAACGTGACAGTGATTTCCGTGGCAAGGAGAAAGGAGGACAAGGGGTGAAGGAAAGCTTCTAACAACAAGATGTGAAACATAAAAGCATTAAATAGAAATTAATGAAAAAATAAGGCCTGTAACTATAGATCTCTACAGAAAGATGGTGTTATTTCTACATATTTCTGGCTAGGAATTCTGAGCATTTCTGCAGTCCAAATGGTAAGAGGAAGCTATTCAAAGTCACAAGAGTTTTCATATTAACTGCAGTGGAAACAGAAATGAGATTTTAGCCTTAATCAGTTGCTTAAGGTGAACTTACATTAAGTTATCTTTTCTACCCTCTGAACTCAAAGACAAAGTCATTATTTGTATATTACTGATGTTCATGCAGAAAGAATATGTACAAGCAATAATGCGCTATTCTTGCAAGTGTTTTGGGGGAAGGATTTTGTGTTTGCTCTTCCCATGCTACATCTTCACAATTCACTAAGAAAATACCTTTATTTTTGTTTTGTTTCAAATGAGATTTTTTTTAAATCCAAATATAGGGAAATCATTTCTAAGTTTATTATTCCTACTCTAATTATGAAAAATCAGACACATTTCAAAACATTAAGTTCTTAGAAATACATCATTATCACCAGTATTTATCACAAATGTACTTATTAGATTCAGTTGACCTGCTAAGCAGTCTCCTATACCTGCGTGATAAAAAGAGCTCCATCTCTATGCATATATGAAATAACAGTAAAAAAAAATATACATTCTAAATTAGTAATTACACAGGTATTGAATCTTAGGCAATATCTATTCTTATTTACCATGGCTATTGGTAATTTTACAAGTGCAGTAAGTGCCGAAGGCCCTTGTAATGGATGAAAATTTGAGATCTGCATTATTCTGTAGCCTCTATCATTACATAGATAGTTTAAAAAAATAACACACACAAACAAACAAACAAAAAAAAAAAAGTAAAACATGGCCTTTCCTTTCCTTTCCATTCCATTTGAAAAAAAACAAAACAAAAAAAAAAAACAACTTAATTTTGGAAAGGCAGAGATAAGCTAATGAAAGAGTAGAAAATATTAAAGTTGCAAACTTCCACTCTTAACAATAACTGATATAATTAAATGCTCTCCCTTTCTTACTGTTAAGAACCAATTTTCTGCTGACAAGGGGACCTCTGCTATGCGTTTTGATAAAGTTAGCATGCCATCATTTGCTAAATGCCTGTGACATGCTGTTTTACCATTCCTGTCAACTTTAGGGCACTTCCATTTAAGAATTGTTTAAATAAATCAGTATGCATTCACACCTACACCTAGAAGTAACTGCTTTAAAAGAGTGTTTATTTTACACTTCCTCCTTATTCTTGTTTTCTGCCATATGCTGTTTCCTCAGTGCTGTTCTGATATCATACACAATAACAGGTGCAAGTGAAGTAAAAAGGAAAGCAATGTACTTTCTCCCTCATTTGTCTCAAGTATTTATTGACAGACAAAGGCGATAAAAATTCTGAGGCAAAAAGTCTAGTCTGACATCTCATTTAAAGAACTCAGTAGTGTACTGAACAACCACAACTCAGTAGCTTTGCCACCTGCTCTAAAAAAAGCAAGACAAACAAAATCCTGAAATACCTTTACATATTTAGATTCGCCTTCTGAAATCCAGCATGATGTTTGGGAAGTTATATTTGATGGCAGAGTTTCCAAGACGTTCAGCAGAGTGTTGCTTCTTTTTCAATAGATACAAATATATATATATCAGTAAAAAGTGTTAAACAAAAAAGGGAAAGATAATCAACACAAAATAAATGCAACCACCATTGCTTCAGTGGATTCTTCTGAGTCAGAAATTCCTTTTTCCTCACACTGCAGAACCCCTCCATTCAAACAACAGCCCAGAAACAGCGGTGGCCCCCTAATCATCCCCATTACTATAAGGCAGAAGCAAGTGCTATTGTTTAAACACAGCATTCTGTAAGATCCAGTTCTTCAAATCAAATTTGTATTCTCTCCCTTAAATGTCTAGTTTTGTTTAGTTCTGAACAAAATTACAGATGCACCTTTGTTAACTCATGTTGATTTCCAGAAACTGATCCTTTCAGTAATGTTAGCTATTAGTGATTATAGTATTGCTCAAGGCAGATTCCTTGTTGTAAATGGCACTGAACGCTTTACCTGGATATTGCAACAACACATTATGAGCATTGGGATATAAACAGAATAATGAGTAATGTGGACAGCCTCTGGATTTGAGCAATAAACTAGCTGACTTCTGTGTGAAGACACACTCAGCTAGAAAATTGAGCTATCATCAAAGCATCTGATATGATGCCTGCGTCTTTTCTACTTTGCTAGTGACTGATCGTTATATTCAACTGTGAACCACAGCCTGAAATGAGAAAGGTCAAAGTTTTCAAGGACAGCTTCTGGATTCAAGTTTCCAGCTTGAAATACCTATATCCAGATTTCCCAGGTGCAAGGTTGTCAGATGTTTTGCTGGAGCCATATCCCCTTAGCATCAGGAAAAAAACAATGCCAGAAAAGTCCGCACACCACCTCAGATAAAAGGCCATTTCATTAAAGAATTGATCCTGAGGTTTAACATCTGTCAGAAGGACGGTACGATCCCTACTAGCATATGCACATTAGAAAATCCAAATCTAAAATATTTATTTAGTCTACTTAACCTTTTCTCACCTCATTTCTCAACATGTTTTGTCTGCTGTTACAAGAAATCTATATAAATTTTGGAAATTTGGCTCATTATCATAAACAGTTGTGGCCTTTTTATTCGATACAGGAGTATTATGGGAGTGCTCTCTTTTATACATAAGGTTTTGCTGGATCTCTCCGTATATAAAAATAGTAACTTTACATTATGCTGGTATAAACATTTACTGGCATCTCTTGATAACAAAAGAAAATATGAGAATTACACTCAAGCATCTTTCAATGAGTTCCAGAGTTTTAAGTTCAACCATTATGCCACTGTCTACAGAAACTGGAGCACAGCAGCACTATTAGAGAAGTCTGCCACAGAGTCCAGGACACAAACCTGGCTCTGTCAGCAACCTGTTGTGACCTAATCCAATGCACCATATGAAAACTCATTTCATATCTGCTTGTCTAAAACCAAATGCACTCAAATTAAGTGTTCTGCTGCTTTCACATAACAGAGGCAAGGGGTGGGTAGTTCATACTTCAAAGCCATGGGTGATTTCTTAACAAAAGGGAAAATAAGGGTAGTTCTCTATCATTTCATTGTTACTGGTAAAGATGGGGTAACGTACACCATTCTGTACCAAATTAAGAGTTGTTCCTTTTCCTTTTATTGCCAGCTCCGAATGATACCACATGATTTCCCTGTGACAACTCTAAGGCTGTCCTTTCTGCTGCACTGCGCGGGTATTTCCTCTGTTCTGAAGCTAAGTGCCAACTTGCTTAAGTTGTTACAACATTTTTCCACAGTCCCGTCATGCAAATAAGAACACCGAAAACACGACTATTAGCCTCTCGGCTCTGTGCATCTCAAATAAACGAATACACGTCCCGTAAAATCCAGCATTCAGAAAACCTTCATCCCTGTGACCTCCCGCCTCATCTCATTACAGCGCGACTACCGACTCTCTTTGCCTTTTCGCGCCAGAAAGGGCAGCGCGGACAGGCGCCCGGCGCAGGGCCGGCAGCTACCCGCGGCGCCGAAGGGGGTGCCCGACCCAGAGCGGGGCGCCGCACCCCATGGAGCCTCCGCGACTCCTCCCGCCCCTGCATCGCTGCCGGCGCGGCCCGCTCCCAGCGTCGCACGCCGATCCCGCGGCCAAGTGATACAAAGTGACGTGGCTCGGGGACGGGCGCGGAGAGCCGGGAGGGAGACCAGCCCGCTCTCGGGGCTCCGACAATTTAATTCCGGGGCTTTCAGTAACTTTCGCACCCGCCTCCCGCCCTCCCAGAAACTTCGTACAAAGCCGAGGAACGGAAGAACAAAGGGTCAAAGAACAAAGAGCACAGCCAGGAGGGGAATGGAGGGCTCGGGCTGACCCCTCCCCACACGCCTCTACCCCGGAGCACACGCCAGGGGCTCCAGACCAGGGCGCGACCCCCCCCTCCGCAGCATGCGTGGGGCTTGCTCGGGACCTGCTTCGGGCCCTACCAGCGGTGCCCTCGGTAAATAACTCGGCCAGAGCTGTCCCGGCACCTCTAAAACGCTAGAGGCCCCAGCGCCGACTCTCGGAGCACCGTGGGACCCCACCAGGAGAGAATCATTCGAGAAGACAAGATAAAATGTACTCATTGCTCTGCTGCAGGTGTCCCTCCCGCCTCAGCGCTGCTTTAAACTCTCGCTAAAGCGTCGACAAGCGCTGTTTTTTGGCTGTCCGTCTCTCCCCACACACCTATACCGAGAGCGATCCTTCCCGCGAAACCCCTACCCTGCTTAAAACCCCTTGAAAACGGCAGGTGTCCTGTTACCTGTTGCTACGAGTACGAGGTCCCCGTGCTTTCACCAGGGTGTTTTAATCTTATTTTTTTTCCTCCTTTTTTTTTTCCCCCCTCCCCCCCCCCCCCCCCCCCCCCCCACCGTGACCTGCTCACTGCAGGTGCCACATTGCTGTTGTAAAGCGACTTCAACCAGGTGGCGGGGCACGGCACGGCACGGTCTGGCAGTGCCCGGCTGCAGGATAGGACGAGAGCTGCCGACCTTTTCGGGAAAACATTTCCAAATACTTTAGGAGGTTGCTTTTCGCGTAAGCTAGAGCTAACGGAGCCTCTTTCCTGAAGGAGAAATTAATCTACTCCTTAATCAAGAAAAAGCAGAACAAAACCGTCACGGATGTGGATAACAGCGCGTGAAAGCGGGTGGGCTCTCTCGGAGCCCTCACGACCCGCAGGGGAAAAGCCACCGTGCCCCTCTCCTGACCTCACCGTGAGAGAAAAGCGATGCGTGGGATGGGTAAAGAGCCCTAGCTGAAAGCCTGAGGGGTCACCACTTGGAAGCACGAGGTGCAGCTGCGACGCTTTCGCGTGAAATCTGCTCAGGGAACGGGAGCAGGACTCGTGGCTGCCCGTGCCCTCGGTGAGCTGCAGCCAATTACTTCGCTTTCACGTGAAAAGTTTTGCGTACGGCTGCATGTGAGGAAACGCGAGAAGCTGACGAGTCTTTGTTATGATTTAATCAAATAAATTAAAGAGGGAAGGGTTGGGATACACCCAGTTTGGGACTTCAAAAAAAAATGAAAAGAAAGAAAAAGAAAGGGAATTAGTTTTCAGGACGCTCTGTCCAACCCTTTTTCCCGATGTGCAGGGCAGCGCCGGGCTCGCCGAGCCCATTCATCGCATCGCTGCCGGGGGTTTGGGGTTTCTCTTTTCCCTTTAATGGAGTTCCTTTCAAGAAGCGATTGCAATTTCGGGGGGAAAGGGTGAGTAGGTGCCAAAACAAGCTGGGGGTGGGGCGGATTTTGGTGTTTCAAGCAATTTAGCAGTTATGCTCGCAGCAGAGATGTAGGTGGGTACTTGAGAACCTCTTCCACCGGGGTGTCCTATTTTAGCAATTTTAATTAACGCAGGGTTTAAAAGATGCAAAGGAAGAGAGAGCTCCTTGCCTTATTTCCAATGGGCGTGGGGGCTACTGTCAGGTACAAAGTGCTCCTAGCTTGTTCTAACGTGCACCTTTGTTTAAAAGAGAAATAATCATAATAATAAAAATCAAGCTCTTCCCCTGATTTCAGCTGATGTTTTGTTTTAACCGGATTTCTTTCCTCTGCTTTGTGTGATCTGATACCTACCGTGTAGCCCTGGCCCACTTTCAGCCCTGCGGGTGCGCTGTATTACGTGCGTGGCTGAAAGAAAAGGGAAAAGACGCTCCTGCGCGCTGTACCTGCGCTCGGGAGCTGAATTGTGAGCAAACCCGGGCTCAGCGGAGCGCGGATCCTCTTCTCTCCCTGCAGCCGTGGCTGTGCTAGTCCAGCCCGGCCCCTCGGATCAATCCCTCAGCCGTTTCCTGACGCTTCTTTACACGGCTCCTTCTTGAAAAGGAGCCTTTACCGCCACCTATAAATAGCCCCGGAGCGGAGGCACTTTCCCTGCGCTCCGTTCTCCCGGCGGCAGAGCGGTCTCCCCGCCGCGCCGTGCGGGAGCTGCCCGCACGGTCCCTCTGCAGCCCTTGGGGCGTGCGGCCGGCTCCGTGCTCCTACACCCAGACCACAGTGGCCGCCTTGAACTTTGTTCCCAGGCACGTGAGGGAGAGGAGCAAACACCGACACTCACCGCGCTCTTTGGATTCTCAGGAGCAACTCCGTCTCTCCCTCTTCTTTGTGTATGAATGAGCGGAGGTTACAGCCCGGGCACGCTGTATAATGCCCCGGACAACCCCGGCGCTGTTAATTTAATGCTACGCTAACCCAACGGCGTGCCATTGGAGCCCTGCGAGGGAGCCGGCAACACCGCGCCTCCCCGCGCACAGCCGCCCTAAGAGCCGCCGTCCCTCCTTATAGGGCGCGGGGGTTTGGTCCCCACTCGAACCGACCGGGCGTTGCGCGTGGGGTGAGCGCAGGGAGAGGGGAAGGAGCCTCTCCCCCTTGTGCTCAGCGCTCGCTCGAGGCGCGCAGATAGCGCGCAGCCATCGCCCCCGCGCCCTTCTAGCCCGCTCTCTTTTTTTTTTTTCCCCTCTCTTTTAATTCCCCCAGATGGGTTTTGATGAATACAGATCGTTACCCGCGCGGATACCACGGGAATTGTCTGGGGGGGGGGGGGGGGGGGCCGAGCTGAGCGCTCCGGAAAGGAGGAGGGAGGGCACTGAGCCGCGCTTTCTCCCCGTCCCCAGCTCCCCCGCCGGCTCGGGCTCGAGGGACAGCGCGACCGCCTCAACCCCCTCCTCCTCCTCCGCTCTTTCCTTCCTCCCTCTGCCCGAGCGCATTTCGCCCCCGTGCTCGCCCACGTTCTATTCCTCCTCGCTGGGAGGAATGAGCCGCGCGAACTCCAACTAAAAAGGAAAAGGAAAAAAGGGAAAAAAAAAAAAAAGGGTGGGAGGGAGACAAGACGGGAATAAAAAAAAAAAAATAAGGAAGGGGAGGGAGAAAGAAAAAAAAAAAAAAAGACAGAAAGTGTCTGTGCGTGATCGCTGCCCATCTGTGCGAAAGGTGCTGGCTGCGCGGTACTCACATGGCTGTGCGGAGCGGCTCGCGGCAATTAATGAGTGTCGCAGCTGGAGCTCCTCTCGGCCCGTTCTGATGGAGCGCTCTCCGCTGCCTCTCGCGCACGCACAACCCCGAGCAGATGCTCCAGGACCGGCCGCTCTGCGAGGGGAACAACGCGGGAGGGTTTGTATCGCTCTACGTTCGGGTGTGTAGCCTATAAATAGCGAACTTTTTGATGGAATCAGCGAACAAATGAGAGGAGAAGGCGTAATTTTGCGCAGGGAGCCCCCCTTTCTCTTTGCGAGATTAAACCCCCCCAGGCAGCGGCCAGAGCGAAAGTTGTGGGTGTGCAGAGAGGAATTCGAGTTCACTGCGATCGTACGCGAGATTTTTGTTTGTTTATTTGGGGTTCTGCTTTTTCTCCCCCCCCCTCCCCCCAAAATACCACCACATACACACACACAGCCCATACGTTACACCCTCCCTCCCTCAAATCGGAGTCAGGAACTGACCCGGATTAACGCCGACTTTAACTCTGAATTGTAAACACGGCACGTTTGGGGGTGATTTTATTTAATTTTTTAATTTTATTTTTTAATTTTATTTTTTGGAGGGCGAAGAGGGGGCTCCTAACTATCTCTGATGGACGCGAATGAGGCGGACAGGCGGCTTCCCTGACTTGGAAAGCGAGAGGGGGAATAGGAAAAACTAAACCAGACTAGAGTTATTTGAGGGGGACTTCGGGAGGAAGGGAAAGGGGCAAAGTGCCCGCAGCTTTGGGCAATACCCCGAAGGCGCTTCGCCTGGGGTTCCCTTGAGCCGGCACTGATTCGCCCTGTGGGGTGGGAGTGGGAGCAGTTCCCCCCCGCCCGGCCGAGGGCAGCGGCACGGGGCAGCCTCCGGTCAGGGTCCCTCGGGGCAGGCTGCGCTCAGCCCTCTCCCCGTATTTTGGCTAAGTATCGGCAGTTTTGCATCTCTCCTCCCGCTGACCGCTCCCTGCCTGCTGCGGAGGGTTTGCGAGTCAGGAGATAAGAGATCCAAGCGCGGCACCGAGGTTTTCTTCCCTGCCTGGGCTGACCTGCTGTCCCGTCCCGCGGAGCACAACCGTGTGCCTCCAGCAGCTCCGGGACGTGGCGTGAACCCCTCTCTGTGCGGCCGCAGGGCGGTGCCACGGACGGCCCGGCCCGGCCCCGCGCTGCCCGCTGCCGGTCCCGGGGGCTGCCGCAGCCCGAGCCCTACTACCCCGCACTCCCCTCTGCCCGGCGCCCAGCTCTGTCCGTACACGTTTCCAATCTCATGGCTCATAAACTATTAGCGAGGAGATTTCATTATTCACCTTTTGTACGCTACAAAGGGGGAAAGAAAGAAATAATAAAGAATAATCCCTCTCCGAACAGCACCGCGCTGCAATGGGAGAGCTGCGAGGGGCCCCAGTGCTTCGCGGTGGGTGCTCCCGAGGAAAGGGTGAATCCTGGGGATGGCACGCGGCTCTTTCTGTCTTCTTTCTTTCTTTTATATATATATATATTTATTTTTATTTTTCATTTTTTAAGCAGGCTGTGCAAAAGTTTGGACCACGAGGTAATTATAAAAACCAATATAGCGAATTTTAGAGGGAGACCCACTTTGCAATTTTGCACCGAGGAACGAGATATTCCAGCAAAGTCTCGGGTCATCGCCGACAATGGAGCGATGTTCTATCGCTGTTTAATATACATGGGGTGGGAAATGGGGGGAAGGCACCGCCAGCACCTGTAGTGCCAAAGGAAAAAAAAAAAAAATCAAATTACTGCATCACGTTTTGGGGCTATTTTGCAGGACGCTTCAAAAAGAGAACCACATTTGATTATATCTCTAATGATTCTGCTGCATAGCTGCTAGTTAACAGTAAGGAGCAAAAGGGCTTTCTACAGAGTTTGTGCATTCTGATACCTTCAAAAAGAGAAAGAAAAAAAATAAAGATTTTCCTTATGTGTTGATGGAACATCTGGGACTGCAGGTGACCAACCCAGACCGACTTTTAATTAACACATTGACCTGCCAGAGAAGCAAACTCCCTGGAAAAAATGCTATATATACAGCAAGAGCTTTTCATGTGCTGTGGGATCAGCTTGATTGCCTGCCCCAGCCTCTCCCCCCTCCCCCCTGCCTTGTTCTGAGGGGACGTTGACTCTGAAATGGATGCATGGCAGTGCCCAAAGAGCCCAGAGCTGCTCAGTGGAGTGCAGAGATTTGGGCGCTCAGGGGTAGGTTTCACACCACGCACTGTGCTTGGAGCTGAGTGGCCCCACGCTTGTGCTGTGGCCCTGAAGCCAACCTCCAACCCCCCGGGTGAAGCACAAAGAGAAGTCAGCAGCCTGAAACACAGCTTCTTCCCTCTCTATTCTATCTCACTAATCCTTTATATCTGTATTTGTATTCCTTTTTTTTTTTTTTTTGGTTTCCTTTTTTTTTTTTGCCTTGTATTCCAGTGCAGATTTCAGCAGGTTAGGCGCATGACACCCCCCTCCAACCTCAGAGAATGTTACTGTGGAGTTAAAGTGTAACTCCTCGACAGGTAATAATTAAAGAGCTTCTTTCTAAATCTCTTTCCCCCCTGCTGAAACACCAAGTCTTGCTTTTGCAATAGATCACATTGATCGCGTGCTCTACACTGAGTTGCTGTCAGCCCCCAGCCCAGCTGCTCTCCTTCCATGCTCACTGGAACCTTCCCAACCTTTGGCTGGAAAGCTGCTCTGGGGCCACCTCTGGGTCCCACCAAAGAGAAAAACCTAAGAGCCAAAGGGAACTGATTGACTCTTGGATGCACACAGCCAGGTTGTGACTGTACCTCTGATTTTTGCCCTATGTAAACATCATGGAGGAGATTAGAAAGAGAAGATATGCAGGAAACCAAGTCACTGCCATTGTCTGGGGGGGGATCTCTGCCAAGAGGCCTCCAACTCTTCCCAGGGGCAACGCTATCCAAAGCAAACCTTCAGCCTCGTCCTAGAAGTCGTGTTGAAAGTTTTAGGTGCTCTGAGTTACATGAGGTCATAAATTAATCTGCCAGAGAAGTGCGGCACGCACCTGATATCAAGGGAGGGTCAGGAGCTGGCCAGTTCCAGCTGGCCCCGCGTGTGATTTACTCCAGGCTTTAAAGATGTATGCTGTGGTGTTTTGATAAGAATAAAGGAGTCAGCAGTTTGATTTGGCGATTTTTTTTCCTCCTCTTTCTGAAGAAGGCTGCAGCTTAAGCTACAGAATCTGTTATTGCTCTCAGGGTGCATTTTAGCAGAGGCTCTCGGTCTGCATGGGGCTATCTCATCCCTTTGCTGCTAAACTTAACCACGTTTCTGCCTCTCTGGAGCGAGTCAAACAATGGCACACACTTCCCTGCAGCTTCTCTCCCCCAGGCCTGCAGCATATCCTGGAGCACTCAACCTCCAGTGTGAGGTTGAGCTTCTCTGCCTCAGTAATGTCCCACCACTGCATCACATCTCTGACCTGTTGCCACAAGTCCTTGCCCCGTAGGTCACCCCCTCCCCCCGACATCATTCCAGTACATGAGTACTTTCATTTTGTCCCGTACACGCGCACTCATGCACACTGCAGGGCTGAGTGTGGGAGGCTGTCCTGCTCTTAGCTGAACTCATCTCTTGCACGCGGGTCTCATCACACCCATGGTGCTCTCACCCAAAGCCCACAGACTTCCAGTCATAGCCTTCAGTCAGAGAATACTGAAGTGATGTTCTCATTCTGACGTGGAAAGACCACCAGAAACGCCCCAGGGCAAGGAGTGAAGAACCAGGAGCCCTCTGCAGAAGTGACAGCAGTGGGTGCCAGAATGGGGGACACTGTATCACATGAGGATTGGAATTCTATCCCTGTTGTTTTGTTTGTTTGTTTGTTTTTCCTTTCTTCCTATTTTAGTTTCTCTGCCTATGAAACAGACAAGTAACAGCCTCTGACCCTACTGCTTCTCCATGAGGCAATTGCTGTCTGAAAAAAAATCAGAAACCTTCTGAGGACACAATTGGTGACAATGTTCTGAGGTGGATGTGCTGCCATTCCTGTGTTGTGCTTGGCTAACACTTCCCAGCACAGACCATGTTTTCTGTTGCATGTAGCTTTAGAAAAAACATCATCACTTCAGCTGAAAACTGATATGCTGACTGTCTGTACCAGGATGATTATTTTGAAAATACCTGCCAAAACAATTTGTCCATTTCCAAGAACAAGGTTATGGAAAAATAAACAGTTTTGCTCATACTAAAAAAATGGAAACTTTTTCCTTTGAAATGCTCTGCTGCCCTCAGGCTTTGAAGCATGGACTCAAAATGTGACCTCTTTCATTTAAAATGTGCCTTTTCTTTCTCTGAAAATTTACACAAATCTGGCTAACTTGTAAATATTAGATTATTTTCTTTCTTGAATGAGCACACTCTCAGTAATGATTTCTTTTATTCTAATATGAAAAAAAAAAAAGGATCATTAAAGACTGGTCTTGACTGAGAACAGAAGCTTAAGGATACTGTGGTAAAGCTAGATTTCCACTTTAATCCCCACCTCCAAATTTTCCCAGTGAGCCAGAGCCTTGGCATGGGATCTGAGAGGTAGGAATCCTATCTCTTCTAAGCTCCAAATGATTTGAAGGTTGTATCAAGAAGAAAGGTCTCTGCGTGAATACGACAGGGAGAAAATTCCACCCTGTGACAGAGAAGGCAACAGAGGCAGCCAAGCAGTCCAGAGAGAAAAACTGGGACTGGCTTTTGGAGCGGGAGCCTGGAACTGATTAGGTAAGGAGACACAGAGGTGGTGCGGAAAAAGCAGAGAAAGTGCTCGGCGGAGGAGACTAGAAGGGAGAAAAGGAGCTGGCAGGGCAAGGATAACAAAACTGTTTAATACTGTCAGCCAAGAGCAAGGATACATAATTGCAGAATGACCAGATTAGCTGGGCTGAATTTCATGTGAAACACAGTAAAAGCTGTATGAGTCAAAGCGTTTTATTTCTGTATTGTTAACTGATGTAGTTCAGCTTCTCTGTTTAGCATTAATGTTTTGGTTTTTTTTAATTATGAATAGAATTTGTCTTCTGATGTTAGAAAATAAAGAATCTAATGACCTTCAAGATAAGTATTTTTGATCAGATTCAGAACATTTTTTAATTATTTTTTTGTGCGTGTGTGACATCAAGATAAGGGAACGTACTACACACTCGGCGCTAGCTGTAACATCAGGTACTCAGATGTTAGGGCAACGACTACCCCGAGGGTGTCAGAGTTTCTCAGTTCTGCCTCCCTACTTAGACATACACGACCACACAGAGTTCATTCCACCAATTTCCTGAAACACAAATGAAGCACTGCAAGGTAGGCTTCCTCTGTGGGCAGGGCACAAGTTCGTCATTTTTATTCACTATATTTCCAATTTGTCACAGAACTGGGTACTGTTCATAGACAAGGCAGACAATTACAAGAAAAGAAAGCAGGGCCTCGTGGCAATGTGACAGCTGAATTTTGCTTGTAGAATCTGAATCCATTCCCCTTTCACCCCAAAGCTTCTATAATGTGGAGAAAGTCACCACAAGATGTAATAATTAGCTGAGATCGTTGTGTTATGAGAGCTCACCATGAAATTCTGGAGTTGAATTTGCTGAAGCAAATTCCTAGGAAAAATCCATGGGACTGTACTTCGACAGTGTCAAAGGATGTCAAGCAGGCAGAAAAAACAGGTAATCAGCATCTCTAATTGGATACTCGAAATTAGTGGGCACTTCTGACTTTATTCTCATTTGGTTGGAGCATAGATTTATTAACAAGGATAGGACTATCTCATGGCTTCAATTTTTGTTGTAAAGGATGTTTGCCAAACACCCAGACACTATACATACTGTGACTGGGAGAGGAACAGCAGAAAAATAACAGTGTTTGGTTAAAATTGGAATCTGTGTGCCCCAAATAAAACCTACAGAGTCCCAAACAGGTAAACTCAACTACAGAAACTAACTCATGTAGAAAGTCTTGTTCCATGTCCTAGCCTGAGTGACAAAGGGGTGCGCACAAAAATATAAAGCAGAAAAGACTCGCTGCCCCCTGAAATAATATTCTTATAGGTTGCACATAAATAGATGAAACAAAGGTTTTTTTTTTTTTTAAAGTTATTTTTGAAAAGGGGGGGAACAGGAGAGGAAGAAAAAAAGAGAGGAACAAGCCCACGATGTCAAAGAACATGAAAAACTTCAGTTTTGGTCATTCAGCCTATCAACTAGCCTTTTAATTACTGCAAAATCTCTTCTTTGCATTTTTTTACATTTTTTTAAATCCTTATAGTTTGTTCAGAACAAACATTTTTTCTATAACACAGTTTGATTTTTGTGGGAAAATGTATATCCCAGAAAATTCTTGATCATCTCCAGGTATGTGATGGTGCCGTTAAGAGCTGCCTGATAACGTATCTCCGCAAGGGGTTGTTACTGAGTGGTGTGATCAGCTCTCATTCTGTCACTTTCTACTGCTTCCTGCTGGTTTTAAAAGTTTATAGAATCTGTAATTTGCTTTTAATTTGTGTGTACGTGTAAAATACTATATGACTATGTAAGATTTATCTTCTACCTAATTTACTGCTGTTCTATTTTTCCATTAAAGTATAGGTTTTTACATCCATTCATTGATTTTTCATTCCATAGAATCACAGAATATCCTGAATTAGAAAGGACCCACAAGGATCATTGTGTTCAATCTGTGGCTCCACATAGCACCACCCAAAATCCAACCCTTATGTTTGAGACCATTATCCAAACGCTTCTTGAACTCCATCAGCTCGAGGCCATGTCCACTGCACTCTGGGGTAGAACCTTTCCCTAACCCCCACCTGACCCTTCCCAACACAGCTCCATCCGTTCCCTTGGGCCCTGTCACCAGAGTGCAGAGCTCAGCACTATCTCTCCACTCCCTGTGAGGAGCTGTAGGCCACCACAAGGCCTCCTCGCTCAATCTGCTCTTTTTCAGGTTGAAGTGAATTCTGTGGTGATTTCTGCTGTTTAGAACTGAATACAAACAACCTCAAAACCTTCAAAATCCCCTATTTGAGTCTTAGACTTTACACTTGCAGCTCGAGTTGTCTAAAAAGCACGAACACATGGGATTGAAGAAAAACATAAGGCATAAAAATAAGACAACACTATGACTTGTTACTGATAAGCATCAACAGAGTTAATACAAGCAAAATAATTATAAATCTTAGTAGAGGCCACTATGCATCTTATGATTCAAAGACAAACAGAACAACCAAAATTGAAATATTCTTCATGTTAGTGGAAGAGCATCACAAATTCAGGGATGTTAGTGATATCTCATTCTAACAAGTGTTGTTTTTTTTTATACTTTTTGAGAGTTGAGCGCTTCTGAGTGGTAGCAGGTTGATAATATTCAGACAGTATTTCAGCTCATTTACTGATCAGACGTAATACAAATAACAATTCTGTCTTACTGAAGCTAAACATAATTGCAAGAGGGTGACTGGAGAGTCCAAGCAACCTCTGTCTTTTTTGCTCAGAAACCACATATTTAATTGCTTGGTTTTTAATTGCTTATATATTATTTATTTCAGCATTGTCACCTATCCATAGGGAACTGGAGTAAAGTCCTCAGAAGTTTTCAAGTGGATGGAAGAACCATTAACAACCCAGACTACCCTACAATGAGCTGGATTTGCACAAGCAATGGGCAAAAAAAGGACTTCAACATTTAAAGATCTGTTTCCTGTACTACAGAGAAGTTCCAAAATTACTCTCCTTTATAGTTATAAAGATAGGAAGCACAATCACCAGGCATGTGGTCCTGACCTCAGACTGAGGATCCTTGGCCTAGAGTCAAGCAGCCCCTGCAGTCACTGAAACAGCCAAATTAACTGTCTGCTTAGCCATGGATTAAAATTCATTCACTGATCCAAGACAGTAAGTGAGACAATAATTTGTGACTCCTACTTTGCTTCACAGCAGATCCTCATTTAGAATAAAGCTGTAGTTCAGCATGCGTTTTTATGCCCAGAAATAATCATGATGGCATTGTAAAATTGTACCTGTAATAATTTGGACAAATGGGATAAATAAATGCAAATATGAAAGGAGCAATTGGATCCAGTTTTCAGTAATGCAGAGACTGTGCAAGAGCAGAGAATAAAGATAGCTTCAGGAGCCCTGATGCAATCAGCAGTCACCATTACTTTGAGTAGTAACTCATAACAAATAAAGTGCTATTTCCACTGAGCAAGGATCTCTTCAACACTGCTTTTACCACCACAACCTAACTCACTGCTTTTCTAGCAAATTACAGACTTGATTGAAATGTTATAGAGTAAATTGCTTAATGTTTTCTAGACCTCAAATATGTGAAGTACCTAGTGCATAAATGTGACAGCTGATTTCAAAACCAAGGACAAAAAACAAACAAACAAAAAAACCAGCTAGATAACAGAGGCTCTATCTTTTTTAACGTCTCTATTAGATGCTGTACTTGGCCTTAGTGACAAAGCAATATACACTCCAAAGTCCATCATTTCTATACCAGCGTACAAGACAGAACAACTAGCGCAGTCTCAGTTATGCAACACAAGGATGGCCATCTGCTGCTGAGAAACTGGTTTTGACCCAAATAACAGCAAGTGTTTGTGTGTCACAGACAGAAACTCAAGGTGTTATCTGCATCTCCATTGGACAACACTAATAAAAATACAACCAACAACTTCAAAACACAGTATGTACGTCACGTTAACAGAAAATAGTATATTTACTTCTGTGCTTATACACTCTATATTATTAGACGTTTCACACAAATAAACTTCCCTCACTGTGGCCAATAATAATTAAAGAAAAAGAAAAACAAGCTTTTTTTTGCTTTTTTTTCCTCAGTCTGTCTGTCCAAGTCAAAGATCTATTATTTATGTCAGTAAAGGTCTACTCTTGCTTGTGATGATAATCCCATATCGTGTCACCTCTGAGGTGACTATATCTCAGTGATGAGTGGATAGATCACTATGTAAAACTACATACTCACTTTGAGGTAAAGTAATCTGACCGTATCTCCATGTATCTTCGAAGGCTCCAAAACAACAGTAGGGGTCATGATAAATCATTTGAGTATAAGGTTAATGCTCATTGCAATAGCATTGCAATATTTCATAGGTACATGTGCAAAGTCAAAGGTTTTATTCATAAATACACTGATGATATAATTGCCTTGGACCCTCCTAGCATAAATTTAGAGAGTGGAGTAAAATAAAAGATGACTCTAATTTTCTGGCTATGAGGAAGACTCTTCCTACCAGCAGTGGCCGGTCCATCTTTGTCACACTCGGCATTACAAAACTCCCCACTCGCTCACCCGTATCACCACAAGAGAAAAGGTGAAAGGCAGAGCTGTCTGAGGAAGTAAATTTAAGATGATTAAGATAGTCTGGACTTGCTGTGTGGCCTCAGTAGTTCACTCATGGGAAGGCTTGCCAAGGCAGGAATGGAAGTTAGGCACCTAGTCCAACTTTCACAATCAAGAAGCAACCTTCCTTAAAGCAGCGTGCCTGTCTTTCCCTTGTTCAAACTGTCAGGAAGACCTGCAGCATTGAAACTACTTTCATGGTGTGGGAATTTTTCAGTTTCCTTTTTTTTTTTTTTTTGTCATGCATAGTAACTCCACATCGATGTGAATAAGGAAAGTATACAGGCTTAGCTTTGACACTTCAGCAGAGAAGAGGCAATTGCTTGAGATCCTGCAGCTAAAATATGTGACTCCAGGTTTAGCTCTCCTTCCAAATAATAAAAATGTATTTAAAATAAATATCCATGATAAGATGTTCTGACAACAATAATAAAAAAGTGGAAATCTCATATATTTGAATGCTTACTGTCAAATGGAAGCTGCTGTAGAAGGAGTCACTGAATACTTTCAGCATGACAGACATACTGATGTTCTGTCTTATGGCATATATAGGCCAGGACAACAGAGCACAGAAATCTCAAACAGCCTCCATCTTCTGGAGGTGATGATGATGAAGATAAAGTATATAGAACTGTATGGAGTTGGATGAGGCTGAAAGTGAGACATTCTCATAAATAATGATGCCAAGAATAACAAAAATAGAAATGACTTCCCAAGCCATCACACAAATCTTCAACACCAGCCCATTTTAATGATTTTGTTACTGTTATTGGAAACTGAAAATTACTTCTGTTCTTAAGAACTACACATTTATTTCAATATGCCTCGCTTTAACGCTCCTCTGGTACTTGATTCATTAAAATGCAGGTGAACTTTGCCTAAATACAGAGAACTGTAGAGTTAATGCTAGCATCACAATGTAAAAAAGTGAGGAAGAACATTAAAAAAAAAGCTAAAATAAATTAAACTCCTTTTTTTTCTTTTCTTTTTTTTTTAGTGGAAGAGTAAAGATCTGTAGTATATATATTTATCTAGAGTCATAAATGTACCAACGTTTTTAAATGCACTAATATTTTTAAGCATGCGAGTGAATCAAATAATAGACTGGAAGAAAGCATATTATTTGCAATTCTGCATTCAGAGTCAGTTTGAAGCTAAGCAGACGAGTAAATTTTAACTCATTTTTCTGAGTTTATTTTTTTAGCCCAGTAAATTTACCCCAGAGCCACTTTTTTACTGTTTGGTAATTCTTCGTTATGGTGGGAAAGCAATGTTTATTAATCTGAAAGTGCAATGTAAGCTCTCTTTTTTCAGGAATTATTCTTCTTTGTCTGCATATTTGTGTCTTCCCCACCTTTGATTAAGAAACTCTTACTTATCTCAGTACAGGTGGATATCAAAGCCTACTTTTTCTTCAGATTAGAATCTATTGGCAATTGCTCAGACATACAGTGCCACAGATGAAAAGAGATTCAGATATTTTGTACGGTGCTTGCTTCCTTTTGCAAAGATGTTGCGGCCTTTAAGCTGTGCAGGTGGTCAGGCTGCCAGGGCTTCCCTCAGCTCCTCTCCTACAAAGTTGTCTTCTCTTGAAGGGAACTTGGAAGAAGACTTTTATCTTAGATAACCTGACTTGCCATCTTGAACAGTTTCATTCCTCAAAGCTGCTGAATCCTCACTCATACCTCTGAGGCATTGACTGTGCCATCCATTTAAAGAATTAATTTATTAATTTTCATAGAATCATACAATATCCTGAATTGGAAAGTACCCACAAGAGTCATCTATTCCAAGTCCTGGCTCCATGCAGGATCACCCAAAATTCAAACGATATTCCTGAGAGTGCTGTCCTATTTATTTATTATCATAGGAACAATTTCATTCTGGATTAATGTGCTCCAGGCTTTAGATATCAACATCCAAAATAAACCAAAGCTGTCTGTTTCATAAGACACAAGAACTTTTCCCCCTTCACAAAAGGATCACGCAAATGGTCCGCCTACACAGTGTACACTACCTGGACTGGCCAAAATCTGATATATCCAGGAAAAATTTTGGAACTACACCATAATCAAGTGGAAATGACCTCCTGGAGGACTTCCTTTTGTTTCTAAGAATCAAACAGTGTCCCATGATTCAGTTAGGGGAAAAGCTGATTGGCTTTTATTTAATGTTGGAACAGGACTGATAAATTGATATGAAGTTATTCAGAAAAGTGAGTTTATAATGTCTGCACTGATTTCAAAGAAGCCTAGACTTATAGGGCTGTGTGAGCACAATGGCAGGTTTCTCTTTCTATTCATTGGTTTTTCCACATTAAACACCAAACTGATAAGCTAAATTTTACATTCACTTAAACCAATTACATTTTAGAAGAATAGATTATACAACTATATTCGCTTTTGTTTCTAAAGTCTTTGTCATTTTATTCAGCAAAGAAATTGACACAAGGCACTGATCTGTGCTATTACTCAGGAATGTCTGACCAGTCACTGGCTCCCAGTTTTCACAGAACAGGTCCTATACTGGAACTTACTGGTGCTTAAGGACACACCCAGTTCAAACTTCTCCATCCTGTTATCAGGATATAAGGAACATTACTTTGGAGTGAAAGCACATTGAGTTATGTGAAAAGTTTGCTAAAGTTAAGAATCTCTCAAGGAAGAATGAAATGGGTTCCAATTGTCATTTCTTATTAGTTTTATGAAACTGTTTTAATGAAACAAAGATGGAGCATTTATACTGAATGCAATAAAATGATGACTTTAGCTTAAAAGAACAGCACAAGGAAAAATAAATAAGTAAATTAGAACAGTTGTTGTAGAAATATGATTAAGATCTGTGCAACTAATAATACAATTGAAAAAAAAGGGATGTTCTTGTACCAATTTTAATTTATTTGGGCATAACAGTTTATAATTAAAACATCCTATTTGCTGCTTATTTACAACTTTATCATACCAGAACCATAGAGCTGAATTTTATTAGGTGATTCATTATGTGTTGTTTTTTCTTTCTGGTTCTGTGTACACATCTAAATCATGAAGAGAAAATGAGAGCACTAGCAAAATCCAAACACTTTATTTAAAACAAAAAGTGTAATTGTTCAGAAATAGGCTATTGACTTTCACTGGGTTAAACAGCTCATGTAGTGATTAGGCTTGAAGCTATAATTGTTCTTGTCACCCAAACTCTGCTCAGTCAATATCTTTTTATCATATACATTTTTAATCACATATTAATAAACAAGAAGGTGTGCTTTATTGATGCCTGGATTAGTTTATTGACCAACTCGACAACTCTATGTATGGTTTCTGAACACAGAAACAAGGTCAGTGTGTGAAGATGAGAAATACTACATACACCATCTTTAACATACTTCATTCTAGCAGTCCTTTCATAAGGTGTTGAAATCCTGACAGTTTCTCCAATTTTAAAAAATAAATTATTTCATATTTGAAACAATGTTACTGTTAAAGCAAATTTTGGGCTGAGTTTTAAGAAATATCAACTATGAGTTCCTCTAATTCAATGTGATTTTGTCACCGTGGCACTACATTATTGTTTTGAAACATTTAGGAAATCAAACTTTCAAATACTTGTATATTCCTAGCTAATATTTCTTATTCACATATATTTTCGAAAGTATTTAGACTTTTCAGATTCTTCTAACAACTAACTTTACTCAAACTTCTCATGTACTCCTTTTTTCCATCTACGAATTGTTACTATGAACATTCCTTAACAGTAATTCAGATTTGGAAAGAAGGCCTCTAAAACAACCATATAAGATTAACAACTAAGGCAATAATAGAACATGACAGTACCTTTGTGTGTTCCTTCCAGTCAGACAAAACCTGTGTAAAGGAACTCACATTTCCTTTTTTAACCTATTTTTTAAAAGGATAGGATGTGTAGAAGAAATAGAGCTTTTTATCAGTATTTGTACAAAATACTGTTTTGCAATAGCAAAATATTCTGTTGAAAATGTTTTGGTGATTCTGTCTGTCGGATGCTCACATGATATCCTAAAACAAAGAGTCCTTTGGAAAAAGAGCTGACTGCAGCACGTGCGAAAGTACACATCAGCTAGACACAAAGATGAAGTCTGCTTCCAACCTGGAGCTCCTACCCTCTAAATCCACCTGAAAGCTCTTCCCCTTAAGGTATGAACTTAAAACAGGCCAAAATGATTACTCACTGCAGTATCATATATCAGTATCTCTGATCTTACCAATGTCTCACACATCTGAACTCTTTCAGGTGATGAGACATCTGAAAGGCAATATTTTTGGTCTCTAGTTTCCCTAAAACCATATACACAGGCAGTGCTACTTTGCCTTTTCAAATCACACTTCTTCAGGTGACTTGCCAATGAGCTCCATTCTCTTCTGCAGAGCACTGCTCACAGTAACAAGTTGCTGAAACAGCTCTCTACCCCTCTTTTTCCCACTCAAGAATCATGTTTTGTCTTTGTCTTCCAAGTACAGCATTATCAGCTGCATTTTCCATGCAGATTCCTTAGTGTAATATTTGACAATGTTTATGCTCCTGGGCCTTTTTCTGATGCTGTCTAGATTTATTTACAATTTTTCAAGGTAGAGGGAACAAATATCTTAGTTCAATCATGTAGTTCTTTCCTGTGCCTTTGACTATAGTGTTTAAAAGATGTAAGCATTTTGTTTTCTTTTGCAAGTACTACTCTATCATCCTCAGATTGTGGTAAAGGGAAACAAGTAAGTCCTACGTACACTAGAATGAAAACAGCTAGGGTAATATAAAGAGAAACTTGCTAATATAGAACAAAAAGCAATACAGATGAGCATCAGAACCAAGTGCAGGCTAAAATCCTGCAGATGACTAACACACTGGCAAAACCATTCATATTCACATGAACATTATCCTTGTATAAGTGCCAAGTGCACCAAGATGTTGCACAGAAGTTCTGGTCATGTAAGGTAAAGCTTCCCAGAGGCACCCTTTAATTGGTCTAATTTTCCCTGCCAAACACCATCAAAGTTCTAGATGTTCAGGCCAGGTCTTGTCACTTTACTATTTCATCACTTTTTGGATTATCTACTCCCAGCATAAATGCTCTCAAACATATTTGCTGCCTGTACATTGCTCTCCCTTTCACATGCATACCCACCTACACACCTCTTTCCACAAAAGCCTTACTGAACCCTTACAAATAGAGACAGGAAAACAATGGAGCCTGAACTACTACTCTTCAATCTCAGAAGGTAAATGGCTGTCCAGATACTTCTTAATTTCAAGGGGAGCCACAGGAAATCCTCCTAGCACATTAGGAACACAGTCCACTCTACTTCTGTTAATTGTGTGCTACTCCATACTCAGTGCATATACGTAGGAAGTATATGAAGTTAGGTAAGCAAAAGCGTTTCTGAGAAAGTTATTATTAAAGGGAAGACAATTGCTAGAGCCAGTTTATGAAATGACTGAAATGAGTACTGCACTCAATGAATGGCTGTTTTCCTTAGTAGGAACACACAAAACCATGCCAGCTTGGGATGACTCACCACAAATAGGTGGGTTTGACTCTTGGCTCTGACACTGACATATTGCATGGCCTTAGGCAAATCCCAAAACGTCTGTTTTTACTTCTCCATTTATGTGATCTGGATAATACTTATATACCTAAAGGGGGTATTTTAAGATACAATATGTTTAAGTTACTACAAAGATTTTAAATGCTGTAACATAGCTATGCCTCATTAACAACGTCAAGTTAAGATAAACACTGGGATGATTTAGGTAATGCGGTACATGTTCCTGGAACCGAGAACTTAACTGAACAAAGAGCAAAATCTTCAAAGAGCCAGAGGTAAGGGAAGGCACAGCCCACTGTAAAGATGAAGTACTTTGCAAGGGTGGATGTATTTATAAGAGAGGAAGAACAAGTTTGTTTAATAGGCAAAAGTTCAGTCTTCATTAGTTTTTTAAGTGGTTGGGCTGAACTGAAACGCAACACAAACTGAGAGGTAGGTGAATAAAACAAACATAGGCCTCATTCATCCATGTTTCTTGAAGCTAGAGACCAGACAGTTTGTTTCTACTTCCTACACAGTATGAAAAAAAAGGTATTGAAAGAGATACCTCTCACGAAGTAGAAGCTTCCACTTCTGTTGCGAAGGGGAGATGGTTTCTCTGAAACTCTGAAAGGTGCTCTGCATGGATCACAGGACTGCTTCATACAAAAAGGATCGCTCTTATACTGTGGGACTTTTCAGCAGGGTAGAAGCGCAAGTGCAATGCCACGTGGGTTGGAAACCCTACTAAAAGAGATGGCCCTGGATGGAGATCCCTTAGTATGTTATCTGTATTCAAGTAATGCTATCAGAAAGAAGTCACAAGCTGAGGGGCCACAGATGTCTGCCTCAAGAGCCTGGGCCCGTCATCACTGTTTTTAAATCCTATTTGTACCAGAAGGAATGCATTTCTGGTCTAAGCCAGAGAGAGGCAACTCCAACCCACAGCATAACAGATAATACCACAGCATTAGCACTTCTGAAGTTTTCTTACTCTTTTGTCTTCACTAAGATGTTTTGCACTTCGGGCCTTAAAAGAATAGTGAGAGGGAGCCTGACAGCATAGAGAGTGGTATAAAAGTATGTGAAATCAGGTTAACCGCTGTGAAAGTAGGAGGGAAAATTTTTAGCTGAGTGAGGAAGAAAAGAAGCTGTAGTGGATGTTGGAGTGAGGAAGGATAGAAGAAAAGAGACTTCTCTTCAGAAGTGGTCAGTGGCAGGGAATAAGTAAAACAACAGCAGTAAACTTCAAAATATCAATAAGTGAGATTTGGGACAGTTAGTGCCAGGATCGATTTTTCACTAGATGTTACTGTTTTGGTATTTCAGTAAACATGAGAAAACAGGTTGAGCAAGTTGTGATTTGGAGAGGGCCTCCTGCTACTGGAGATAAACCACAGTCCTTTTTACTTTTTACTGTGGGAACAGGAAGGGACTGAGGGTCTGTCTGATACTCAGCCCAGCTCAGGTTAGTTTCACAGAACGGAACTCTGATTTTGACTCCTGAGACTGCTTAGAGATGTGAACCTAAGTGATGTCAGTGGAGAGATCTGGGAGACTTGGGTGAAGTTTCAGTCTTAAACAGAGCACTCAAATAGTGCACTAGGTATGAATCAGGCACTCTGGACTTGTCACACCTCATAAATCTACATCAAAGTACTTTTTAAACTGATACTACAGGCTATTCCTTAGTAGATGATACTGAACGGGGCAGTTCCTGTACTTCACACTGCATCTTTATATCTCTTATATTTACTGCTTAAGATGACCTTAAAGATGGGCACTGACTCTAGAATGCAGTTTGAGACACTAACATATAACTGGTGTAGAAGTTTCCCTCAGTAGAGATCAGTTTTCAAACGGAAAATACGTACATCAACTACTTCATCGATACACCTCATTTTAGAGACACAAAATGAAATTCATATTAAACTAACAAAGCTAATACATTTTTACTACATCTGCAGACCACAGAACACTTTGCTTTCAAGAAAAGTTGAATAAATCACAGAGCTTTCTTAAGGAGACTTCTCCCCTTGTCTTCAGAAACTCTTTAATGTGACATCTGTCCCTGCACTGTCACCTCTTTTAAAACTAACAAATGCATGACATATAATACAAGATTTATAAATTAAAGAAACCCACCCCTTTTAAGTAATATTCTTCAAATCTCAGTTTCTGACAGTCCTCCTATTTGCTCACTAACTGTAGTAGGCGTATTTTTCAGAAAATAGTGAATAAAAACTGACAAGCTATCGGGGGAATCTGAATGCATAATTGATAGGGGCATAAATTAATATGATTAGGCCTTTATTGGGTGCCACTGCTGCCAAACCTACAAAAGGGGCATGGAATAAAACATGGCTATGTTCTCAGGGCTGATGGACATCAATATGTAATGCATATTATCTCAAGCCTTCTCATGTAGTCTGCTTATGACAGCACTCGACCTAATTGAAATTTTTATCTTTCTGTTGCATACAGACAGTTTTGACTAGGTGCTTCCAGGGAAAAGAGAAATCCAAATGACCCAAACGAATATCTCTGTAGAGGTACATACCCCTCTAGCAAATCCTGTAAAATAGCTTTCTACTTACTAGCTTTCTAAAGACATCTTCAGAAAGGTGAATTAAAGATATCCCAGGTCTTGGATACCTCTCCCCCTTTTAACTAAACTTAGTAGCGCATTTCCCTAAAATTAAGAATCGAAAGATGGCTTTGTAAAAATTAATATACTGCCTGCTCACTTCAACTGAGGTTTCATTTACTACAGTCCTTTATGCTGCATACATTTCCTTTAGGAAGAAATTATTTTCTTTTGCATAATGAACTTTTTAACACTATTCTCCTTCGGATCTGTGATGGAAAAGTTAAAAAGTAAGAACAGTATCTTGAACTGACATCCTTTATCTCTCTCCAAAATATGTTATTCAACTGACACTGTTTCATCTGGTAATTCAAAATATTTTTTAACTTTTTCTTTCCATTTCAGTTATTAACTACGAATTCCCACTTCATAAAAAGCTATTCCAAAAGCATGGTATCTGGCAGCTATAAAATGTTTTGAACATTTTCTACAAATGAGAATTCAATCAATATGCACTTTTCCTAAAGGGTTTTCCTTTTACAAGTCAAAGTTCATTAAAAAGTTGCACAGTTAATATTTTGCTCTTTATTAAAAAGTTCTATTCTGCTTGAGTGTTCCTGAGAACATATGCTGCAATTACTAAATATTTTTATTACAGTAGTGCTGGATGTTGTACAAATAAGATAAGGAGTCAGTTTTTGCTCCACTGTTTACAGCTAGAACGAGATTATCCCTGGAGTAAGAAACATTCAAGCTGTAAAAATCAAAATAAAACAGAGAAAGGGGCAGAAATGGGTCCAACACATCACTTCTGCTTTATTGAAGCTCACTTCCTAAGACACAATAAATAAATCTTTTTTTTTCTTTTTTTTTCTTAGCTTACTTCTGGAATATATTTTAAAGTCCATGCATTCAGTTTGATAAACACAAATTATGTTATTGGTTATTTTTATTCTGTGACATGAAGACAAAGATATTATAGCTAAAAAATGACTTTCTCCTCTTAATGGACAATCTTTCACTCTTCCAACTCATTGCTCCATTATCATAAACTGTAGGGCATCCATAAATATGAAGAGGCCACACGTTTTATAGATTAAAGAATGACACACAGACTTCTGAAAGATCCATGTTCCTGCACCTGTTATGCCAAGTCATTCATTTATTTCAGAGGCTATAAAGCACTCTTACATTCATTTTATATCTGCTACTGGTAGCTGCAAGTTCAACACATTAAAGAAACTTGGTATGATTTCCTTTTCTTTTATATATAACGTACAAAATCTTAGGACATTGAACGGAACACAAAGCAAAGCTAGGTACCTAGGGAATGGAAAAAGAGAAGTCCTGAATTTCCCTCAAATATCTTGGAGAAACTCCAAGTCTTCTTTTGCCCTAATGTGAATTTGACATATGAACGAAGTTTTAATGAAACACACCGTGAGAGTCTACTCCTGTGTGGTTTCAGAGTTGTTCATTCCCTCTTTGATGCTCCAATAAAAAGGTACTACTATGGATCCTTGTTCAGCAGGGAGGTGGGGGTGATTTGAAGCATTAGAGATTTAAGGGCTGTAAACTTAAGTTCTTTCACTATTTGATTCTTGTAACTTTTTTTGTGTTGTGTAGGAATGCCAATATTTACAGTTGACCAGGTAGAAAGAGAGAATAACAAAGTCCCTGAACTCATTAATTAGAAAATGGAATCTCTTCAAGGGATGGCTTCTAGTCTTGTTTCTTAGAATTATATTTAATCTCCAAAAGGTTTTTCTCTAACGAACAGCCTGGACTTGCAACTACTTTGGAAAGTTCTGAAGAAAGGAATTACTATGAATGACACCTGAGAACTCCAAATCTATTTGTATTTTTGAGATCTGTTCCTCCTTCAGAACTAATACTGTGAGATGTCCAACAGGATTTTTAAGTAGAGGTTGCAGAAGTTCCAGGCCTAAACCTCCACCAGACTACCTTGCAGAATTTTGGTAGAAATTGTACTGTGCTTACTGCAAACCACTAAAGGCCCAAATCTGCCAAGTAACTAGGACTCTTCAAGAGCCTTGAACTTAACTTAGCAAAGTGAACTCCGTATGAGGTGTCACCATACCCTCTTTTCACTGCAAAGATATTTGAGGAATTTCAACATTGTGATATTACCAAATTACCAAGTTGAAATACTTTACATGTTAGTAAACTGCATTGTGCCAACCATGTTTTAACAAAGATCATTTATCACCTCTAGAAAGTTGCTGAGTAAATCCTTTTGACTTTGTGCTATCTCATTCATCCTTGTTCCAAATAATGTAATTCTAACACTGTATTGATATTCTTTTTGATTTTTTTCTCTTGTTTTCAATTTAAAACTGGCTTATAAATACATTTCAGGCCACTGAGTTTTATATTTGCTTCCTCAAGGAACTATGCAGAAGACGTGCTCAGCTATATCGATCTCTGAGGAAATGTGGATGAGGTAGATAATGTGAAACCTTTTTGTCATTACTAACAGTTATATAGGTTGTGGAAACTTTCAGTGTTTGGCTGACTAGATAAATTGATGCACTCACATTCATTTGACTAGAAAAGTATGGGGAGTAAGCTGTGTCTCACCAGTTTCTGTGTGGAATTGTTCTTTTGTGTATTAACAGAAGTAGAGAAAAGGAATTGATAATTAAGAGAACAGAAATTCTCCTTTCTTTCATTAGAAAAGAAAAGGGAAAGGACATAAGTTAAAAAGGGTCAACAGAAGGAGCATGAGGCGAAGTGCTTTAAGTTTCCACCTATAACCTTCAGAAATAGAAGGAGAAAGATACTACAGCTCTTGTCTTGATTAGTTCTCTCCCATTTGTTTACAGAGCCTCCCTTACTCCTCCTGTTCTAGTGTAGCTGCAGACAGCAGGTACTTGTTAGGCTTTGGTTCAGTTGCAGGAACCACTAGCTGGACACCAGGAAGGTTATTAGTGTTTATAAGCAACTGGTATAGGCATTTGTCTAAAAGGTGGGTGAGGAGAAATGTAATGAATCCTTCCAGTGAAAAGAAATCACTTGAATTTTTTTTTTCATTCTACTTCTTCTCTGATTGCTCATTATCCCTCAGCTCAGTCACTTCCTCTAAGTTTCCAGAAGACCTTCAACATCTTCTTAACTTCTTGAGATGCATACAAGCCTCTGCAAACATGGACTCCTAACTCTGAATCCAGGATCTATGTCCTCCAGTGACAGAGATCTTTTATTCCTTTTGCCTCACTTACTCCCAACCTGTGTAGGTTATTGCCTTCTTTGAGCCCACTCAACACTGCCTGGGGAGACAGTGAATGTAAGAGATTTTTTTTTTAATTGTACCTTAGCTTGTTGATTTAGTTTGCAGCATGAGCACAAAGAACAGCTGGATAGGCTTAAGTGAGGCAGAAGTGTTTTTTTGCAGTCAGGATCATTTAAACTACAACTGCTGTGACAGTGTAAACAATTCATGATATTGCTGCTGCATCCAGTCAGTGAAGGGAAGCAGCAGAGAGACCTTAGTGCTGCTGCCTTCACCTGGAGGCTTTCAGAACCAGCTCCATCCAGGGCCAGGCTGTCAGAGACAGCCTCCCAGTAGAGGAGGCAAAAGCAAAGCTGCATCTACACTCCCACAAACAGGCTTTGCAACTGAGACCCACTGCCTCCTTGTTACTGGACACTGCTCTCCTTGTGAATATACAGCTATGGGACAGCGGCTCTTGGCACAGAGTCATTCCAGACAACCTCAATTCCTGCTCCTCTAAGAACATTTATTTTAACAACTCCTCTTTTTTTTTTTTTTTTTCTTTTTCCCTCAGTCATACAAACCAGTGAGCTGGCACAACGAACTTTGTCATTAGATTATTCACATTTTTCATTTATTTATCTATTTATTTCAGCTTGCCCTGATTATTATGTTTCTATCCATATGACCAATCTCCTTTCCAAATTAGTTCCTGACCTGCAATACAATTCCTGATAACAATGGTGACTGTAATAAAGCTCATCTAATCACAATAAATCCTGCACAGGCTATGAGACTCTGTCTTGTGCTTGGTGACCCCTTACGCATTTCAGCTTTACATATAAGTTTAGATTAGTACTGTTTAAAAATTCCTTCTTATTCAAAATTAAATAAATGTCTGCCACGACTGCAGACAGATTGGCAGATAGAAGCACAAAAATTCTCAGGTAAAATTATAAGTGAACAACTAGTGCAAATAGGCTAATAGACAAAAGACACAGATTAGAAAATCTGGCACAGAGTCACCAGCTTTAATTAGCTGTACCAATTTATATTGTCCAAGAGTCTGGGTAATGCTTAAAAATATTCTGTATGTGTTAGAAAAACAGGGTGTATAGATTATAGCTCCCGTTATGACAATTTAACTTGAATGACCAGTACTGATTCAGTCAACTACAATAGGTCTCGTTGTCCTTGGCAGAATTACAGGGGTAATATTTTTTAACATTGATGAGCAGTCCTTGAACAATTTCTCCAACATACTAAGCATGAACAGGTTTTTCTTTACCAACAGGTGTACATGTCTTCTCACATTTATTTTTCTCCAATACTCATATCCATTGTGGCCATTACAGGGAGAGAAGGAGTGGAAATCTTCCCTTCCTAAAAATGTTTGTCTTCTCCTCCATTCCTCCTACGGGAACACCACAAACCAAAGGAGTGATCTTGTTTCATATGCCTGTCTTGTTTTATTTATTTATATTATCAAAGATGACATCCACCATCAGAGTATACAGCTATGAATTCCTCATGCCTTACAAATGAATTTCTGTGCAAAGACGCAGACAGAAGATTATAAATACTGCACTGAAGACCTGAGTTTTTAGATTCCTATTGATAAGAAACCTCACCTGTTCAAAAAGAGCTTACAGTACTCAAAAAATTGCAAGAAGAACCAAAAGAAAAAGTAGAAAATCTTAACAGGGCTTTGGAATATGTATCACTGATAGCTGGATGTAAAGGACTTCAAGTAGTTGAAATGGGAATATATCTTGTACATAAGAATGATAGCACAACAAGATTAGCACACAGAGAACGTTATCAAATCCTCAATCATAGGTTATTCATTTTGAAAAAGAGAATTACCATCAGTCAATGATTAAAAAAAAAAAAAAAAGATTAATCACCTTCAAATGTAAAAGTTTCACTGTTTACCTTCAGAAAAGAGGCTACTGAAAATTTACAGAAAAAGGACAAAGGGAACATCATGAAGTGAAAACAAGTGCTTTTATACCACACACATCTTGAATAAAATTATATATTTTTATTACCTCCTTTGCAGAAAATGTTACTCTGAGCCTTATCCTCCTTTCTCTAAAGTTCAGAAATAAAGCTTAGCAATATTAGATGTATGGAAAGACTTTGCTGATCTACATGAAGAAGCATATTGAAAGAAAACTCCTTCATTTTCTTCGTCGATTTCTCATTTAATTATTTGAGACTCGTAACTTCCTTTTTCTTTAAGTAGTATTCCTTAAAGTATGTCTTCTCAGCTCAAGTGTCAGATCAATTAATTTTTTCTCTCTTTGTTTGCTCTAGAGGAGACTTCTTTTATTACAAGAAAAGAAAAAAAATGTACATATGTGATAGTAACTTTAATTATTGAAGGTTTTTGACACCACCGATGAAAACGCTTCGTACAAAGTCAGCTTTGAGCATAGCCAGTGACAACACTGTGAAGGTCAGTGTTCAGATTAACATGCTCACTGTAAAAACATATGGCAGATTTTTGTACTAATAGAAATAGTAATGTTCGAACTGATTGAAAAAGTGAAAAACACATCCAGAATCATTAGAAGCCTCTGATACAAAGTAACTAAACAAGCTTCCTTGGGAAACAGAAGCTTAAAATTTATGTCCTTGCCTGCTTCACCTAATCTAAGGTGAGCTGGATTCCAAAATGCTTTTTTTTTATTTTTTAAATTTAGTTCCTTCTGAGACAGTTGCCAGGAAGAATTTTGATTAATGGAATAGAACCCTGGTATATCCCCTGGTATTAAACACATTACACACTGGCATCCTGATTTTTCTCACCTCTCAGGATGTAAATCAGGAAACAGCAAGAATTGGGCCCAAGAACTTTCAGTGTATGATTGAACTAATGTTTGGCTGACAGACTCTTATGAAAACTGATTTGTATTTTTCACAAACCAGCTCAGTGACAAGTAAGCCCTCACACACCAGACACTGGATGGGGAATTGGGCAGTTCTTTGCACCAAAGGAAAAGAAAAATTATGCTTTGATACTGTCACCATCACGTACGCATTCAAGGCTGAAAAGGAGGATGAGTAAAGATAAGCATGAGACCTTCCTATGGCAGCTGACAATACACTGATAGAAATAGACATTCTAGAGAAAAAATTAAATCTTCTGGGGGGGAAAAATTACTTCCTCTCCCTTAACGCACTCATAAATATATTTATCCGTGAAAGGACTGATAGCTGATGAAAGAGGAGTCAATGGATATGGTTTGAAACAGAGATTCTGCAATCCATTTACTGAAACTCAGAGAAGGCCTTTCAATAGAATCCCCCTTCCCTGATCTGCCCTCTGCCTTTCAATCAGCTCTCCTGAAAGACTTTCCTGGAGAAAACACTTCCTTAAGAGCTTCCTTTCAAGATGAAAACTCAAACATTGTTACGTTAAGTAAACCAAATCCATCCTTTTGATGTCTCAAACCAAAGTAAAATGATAGGAATCTACACATTTCTTAATAAAGATTTCATCAGAAGACCAAAATGTTCTTGGTCACTTGTCATACACCTATTTGATCGATGCACTGGGGTGAAGCCTTCTGTATTTTTACACTTGGTTACCGAGAGAAGCTTACTCTAATGTGGTCAAAAAGCAGAGCATTAGGGAAAAGTAACATTGGAGGATGGAAAAAAAAAATAAAAATCTGTCCCTTAAGCAGTAATAATTGGATTTGGGGCTCACTACAACATAAATTAGCATCCATGGCATCTGGCCTGTGGACCAGATGCTGTAGGGCTTTGGGTGAGTTTGGTAGTGTCCAGTTAATGGCAAAAAATGACTGTTAAGGGAAGAATCAGAAATCTAAGGGAAGAATCAGAGATCAGGGAGAATAGCAATGCTTTCACCAAAGTCCACCTTACTGCATTAAGGATTGGTGGAAGCTAGACTACCTCTTGAAGCTGATGGAGATAGCACTTTTCTTCTTGAAAGTTCAGGAAAAAGAAAATAATCCACTCATCTACATTTTTATTTAAAGAAAAGCAACTCAGCTTTGATTCAAACTAACATGGCAGAATAATTTCTTCCAAGGAGTGGAAGGATACACTACCTCCTACATAGGATTAGCTCCTTTAGAAAGGTCATCTGCTAAATGAACCACCCTACCATTTCAAGAAGTTCTACCTTGTTCTACAATTGTTTGGCATACTAACACTATTGGAAATTAAGAGAGCCCCAAAAGCCATGTAACATGCTGATTCATGAAAAAAACTAAGGAAGGCACTGCTAATATATATTTATATATATTTATCATTCCACAATCCAAACCATCCTTTCCTGTAACTCATAATTCTTTCAAAATTTGTAGGGAATTTTATATCTGTAGGAGAGATCAGGCCTGGTGAACTAGTACTTTGTAATACTGTGTGACTGTAGACATTTGCAAAAACCAGGAAAGCTGCATACAAGCAGTAGAGTTACTGGAGTCTTTGTTCATGTAAGTTTCTTTAAAATGTAAATGACAGCATTTACATCAGAACAACAAAGACCTCCAAAAACAAAGTTGAATGATCTAGAATAAGTGAGAAACATCAAGGGTCAGACACTTGGCTCATGTGAAGGAGCAGAAAAATACAGCATCAAATAAATCATAACCAATGAGATTAAGCAATCAATGGATTCCCAGTGACACCTTTTTTTTGGCCTTCTAGATAAAGGACATGCACAAAAACCTCATTTCAGTTCTATCTTTCCTTCAATTCTGGATTTGCTGATCTCTTTGATCAAACTGTTGCTGCTACGCTGAGCAGGGCTACTTTGGAAAATTTCCAGAAAAATACTGTTTGTTTTAAACTGGAAAGTGAGACGCTACCCCAGTCAGAACAAACCCCAGTCAGTTCAAACATTTGAACAGTTCTGCAAACACAATGGCTAACATTTTACTTGGAAAACATTTGGAGTTCCCAAATGTTTGAGGAGGGAATGAACATCCCTCTTTCTCCTTCAGCTGTAGCTTTACTATTTAGCAACCACACAGAGTTTACACACAATTAAAAGTCATCACGTGGCATTTAAAATTATTTGGCAAAGAAAAGTCGTCACTCATCCATTTTCAAAGTTCTCTCCTTAAGAAAAGGAAAAGAAATGTAATCTTCAGGGGAAGCCTTAGTATCTTATTTTAATTTCTACTTAATAAATCTTGCTTTTAGAAAGAAATAACAGTTCTGATTTAATCAACAGCCATTTGAAATGACTGCTCCAAAATTTCCCATTCTTTGAATATCTCATAAGAAAAAAAGCACAGAATAATCTGAAATAATGAAAATCTGCACACAGCCCATATTTTATAATATTGTATCATAATCTGCTCTATGACAACCCATCTATTTATACATATGTTAAAAATATATATTATGTTACCTAAGAATCGCTTCACAGCCTACAATGGAAGGTGGGAGAAGGGAGAAAAGGCATGATTAGCCACAGGACCATCAGCTCCAGTTGAGGCTTATACAATCCAAAGGCAGAGGATTAGAAAACTTATTTAAAAAAAATGAGTGGATGAGAGATGGACTCAAGGATCCACAAGAATTCCCAGATGAAAGAAGCATACAACACTGTGTTTGATGAGTGCTTGTGGAGGGAGGCAGTGATTAGGCATCATTCAGAGAAAGGGGAGGTACCTGAGCTAATGCATGCTGCACAGAACAACAGCAAAGGGATCCATCATGGCAGAGCTTGTGGAATCAGTTACAAAAACAAGTAAAGTTTAATAGAAGTGAGGTTGCTCTGAGTATATTTTATGATAAAACTGAATTCTTTTCTTACTCTTCTCTTTGTCTTTCCTGCTCCAGAGTTTCTGCTGTCTGACTGGCAAAATAAATGCCCACTTATACCCTCAAACCTTACTCAAAAGGGAAATTCCATCATTTTTAGTTTTTTCTTTTGCCTTTGGCTATTGAAATCAAGCACTGGAATCCTCTATATATTTGAATTAACATGTCCCTTTGCTCAGCATTAAATGCTTCTTTCCTGTTTATAAAAGAAGTTGAAGTGATCTTTCAGTGTCTTATCTAACACTGCTGACACAAACTGTTCCTAACCATTAACAAGACCAGAACGTACAAACATGTTTTATTTTTAAAAAACTCTTCCCAACCTACATGGGAACTTGAAAAGTAAAGGGGTAAAAAATTCCATCCTGGTTAAAGTGTGACTACCTGTTTAATCAATTCAAATTCATTTAATTAAGTTTCTTAATCAAAATTAACCTTGGGAAACTGAAAACAAATATCACATGGCCTGGTATAAAGTAAGTTGAGCTATTTAAATTGTTAGCAAGAAACAGTGCTATCAGGAAAACTAAGGTTTGGTAATTCAGTCCACTGTCAAGACAGACTAGATTTCTCATGAAGTTGTTATCAGTTGTGTGTTTTCATAAGTTCCCTGTTAGCTGCTACGTTAAAAAATATCAAAATGAGAGACATGAAGTGTCAGTAATTTCAACTGCGTGCTTTTTTCTCCTCACTGACAGACTCACAGGATAGTCTAAACTGTAAGGAATTGCATAATTAGGTCAACACAAAATTTTAAGATAAGCATGGCAGTTTCCTTCTTCCTCTCTCTATTTCCCCTGTCCTCCCACTTCCCAAGCAGCAAACCAGTAATTGCACTTTCCACTTACTGATTTTACTCAAAGGCCTTTCAAGAGGATTGTCATTTATAGCCTGCAATTCAAAACTATTATTCTTTTTGCAAAAGAATCAAATATATTGAACTGGAAATCCCACCCTCTAACTATTTATTAATATAGTTTTAAAGGAATTCTCAGATTTTTGTTCCTAACTGCTCACTTGCGTTGAAATGTGATGCACTTGTTGGCAGAGTTGCCCCAGAGGGACTGCAGTGAGACAGACTTACTCAAGCTTCACTTGAACACAGAAATGAAAATCAATAAACAATTTGAACTTCTCAGAAGAGAATTTTTCTCCTCTAATGAATATACAAGCTTGGTTACAGCTTAATTTAAAGATTGAATTCAGTGTGTATTTTTTCCCTGCACCAGGAGCATGACAAACACAAGCTTCAAGTGACATGTCCCAAAGGGAGACTCATTGTTTAAAGAAAAAAAAAAAAAAAAGGAAAATAAAATAAAATAAAATAAATCCCTGTCCACATGACAGCAAGCTACTACAAAAATAAGGAAAATTATAGCCAAGTAAACCTGCTTAGTAGGAGACTGCACAATTCCTAAACTTTTAGTTTATGTTAGGGTAAATCTTTTAAAGCATGTAATTTCATTTGCTTTTATAAGACTGCAAATTGGGACAGACTAAAACATAGAGATGCGATTGTAAATTTTGTAGTAGCTGAAGAATGCCTGAATGCAGGACAAATGTGCTTGCATCCTTTGCTTTCAGCACTGGTGCATGTTAATAACATCATTTCTGTAGCAATTAACACATTCAATAAAGAAAGTGGCTGAAGAATCATTGTTTACAAAATAAGACTCATTTGCAATTAATTGTCAGAAAGGCTGTCACTGGATGAGCTGCTACATTGTTGTTCTTCAGGATTTCTGTGGAGTTATCAACCTAAACTGCTTTTATCATCTGATAGTGCACCTTGGCAAAGTGATCAGCTGAGAGATGCAAAAGTGATTGCGTACAGCACTGCCTTATTTGTCTCATCAAGAAATAGATTTGGAAACTTTGATCTCATCTGTGCAAAACGTAGAGTAGATAAACCAGATTTTAGGTGTAACTGCAAAAGAGCTAAGTGGCAAATAAAAAGATTTATTTCAAAACCAGTCCTAGAATTATGGTGTTTTTTCTGGGAAAAAAAAGAAAGAAAGAAAGAAAAAAAAAAAAAAAAAAAAAAAAAGGAGATTAACTAAATGGGTTGAAATCTACATTTTCAGGTATCTTGGACCAGATAAGCCCCTGGACAATACATTTAAGATTTTTGCAGGGATTATAGGTGTTTCAGCATTCCAAACCAAACCAGTTAGTCACTTTTTTTTTTCCTTCTTTTTCCAGTAAAGAAAATCCTAAATTTCTCTAGCTCCTGAACTCTTTTTCATGTTTATAATCCTAACAACCCACTCAAAGGGATCTCTAAAGCTTTTCATTTAAACTACAATTATTCTTTTGTCTACTGGGAACCCAGTGCAAAGATGATGTCCTGTGTGCAAGAAGCAAGCAAGCAGAATATTAATTAATGAACACTACTTAATATGCAGAAGAAGAGGAGCAACAATCAGTCGTGAGGCCTTACATATTAACTGGTAGATCATTGTTATTCTAGGAGGCATCATAAGGCCAATGCAGGTTACAACTAGTTTAGAAAATCTCCTTAATTAAGAAACATGAAAGTTTAAGTCTCTCATTATAAATATCTTATTGTTACCATAAAGACATCATTAAATGATGTGATAGTATAGCACTTTTAATGCACTCTGAGGTGATGAATTGGACTCAGGCAATTAATTTGTTTGGAGTAGGATTCAATAAACATAGAAAACACTGAGTTTTCACTACTTTCTCTTAAGAAAAAGGAAACAAGTTTTCTTTTTCCTAAAGACATAAGCAAATGTAAGCAAACAGATCTCTACAAAAGCCCTCTCCACAAGTAGGTGGGCCAGGAGTCACACAGGCAGGGGAGACACTCAGCTCCTCATCTCTTTGTCACTTGCAATTATGATCAGCAGCCTGGCAGAACAGAGAATATGCATGCTGTTCTCCAATATTTCTTTCTTTGCTAAATTATCTGAGGCAAAAGATATACCATTCCCATCAGCAAGGCTCAGTGCATGTTGATAAAGGAGGTTGGCCTTCTTATTCCCATTTATCAGACTAGAAAGCAGATCTGTAACAAGGAGCCAGCAGCAGAGACAGATCCATATGGCTTTCCAGACAGGGTCTCTATACTCATTAATATTACTTTCCTCTCCAATGAAATATAAAAAAAGTTACTGAAACCTCTGAATATTAAAATCAGAACAAGAATATATTTAAATAAGATTCCTACTTCCAATCTAGCATGTCTAGTGACAGGACTGTCAGAGGATCTACCATTTGTTACCACAAGGAAACACCCAACAACTAAACCTAAAACAATTCATTGTAATGAAAAGAAAAACAATTAATTTCAAGATCTGTCACTTCCCAATATGCCTGACTACAAGAAAGACTGCAGCAATAGAAAGAATCAAATTCGTTTCTCAATTCTATGTAAAGTTAACAATTGATGACAACAGCTCTTTTAGCAAAGGAGGGAGCAGTGTGATTCAGCTTTTAATGTTGAACAATGAATTGTACTTTCCTGCATTTGCAGTACGATAGTAAATAGTAAAAAGCACAATATTTTTATATGTTACATAAAAATACCTTTTTGCTTGCTGACAATAAAATGCTTCTCTGCTAAACACACAGTTACAATCTGAAGAGTTATTTAAATAGCTTTTACAGGAACAATTTTCACAGGCAGATAAGATGCAGAAAATCTTACAACAGACTTCTTTTCATAATAAGCTAATTCTTCTATAATAACAAAAAAAAAAAAAAGTGCTTTTATGAACTATATATGGCAAAATTCTTAGTAGTTTTAGAGAGCCAGGACAGTTTCAGAAACTTGAACAGACAAATAGAAGCACTGATTTGGCGGCCTACTCACTTTATTTTGCTAATAGCACTTCATTAGCCTGAAAACATAACAATCCTTGTGGAATGCTCGCAGGTCTACCTGTCTCAACACAGAGCACAGCAACGCCATAAAATTTGACACTGTTAAAGATTTCAGAGTCATTGCTTCTTATCAGAACACTGTGCTGTTTACAAAGCATTCTCCGTTCATGGAGATGCTCAAGGCCTTGAAGAACCTGAATCAGAAAGCCCCATTTGCTATTTGTTTGCATGGCTGCCCATCTGAATACAATTAGTCTGGTGCAATTATACCACTTGCTAGACTGGATGCCAAAAGATGCAAAAACCAAGACTGAGCAAGAGTTGGAGAAAGGATGATTACAATAAATGGAAAAGAAACAAGCCATTATTTTCAGGATCCTCCTGCAGCAGCCCAAGAACTTTTTCCACTACAAGTAAACTCCTGCTGATGTGAAGGGAGCTGAGTTTGGCCAAGAACATCTTAAAAGTCTCATCACTGATAGAAGAATCACCAGGTGGCACTGTTACATACCACCATAATAGTCTGCATCTGTTCTCATCTCTCTGTTGGGTGGAGAAGTATTTGAGAAAGAAATGCTGGTGATGGGAAGGGCCATGCTCTCAGCCCAGCATGGAGCCCACTTCTGCAGACAGAGGTGCTGGGAAGGCTCTAAGAGCCTTCCCCAGCCCACATGGGTTCTCTTCTTCCAAAGGAAAGCAAGCTATGGACTGAGGTTTAATAAACGGATGAACATATAATTCTGGAAGGAATATACTGTTCTGAGAGAAAAGTCAAACAAGATCAGATGAGTAGGACAGGAAACACTGGAAAAAAGCATGCAAAAAGGGATGTGGGGTCGTCCATATCACAGCAAGCCAGAAATCATTCTCAGTATTGGAGTTGTTTTAAAACCGGTGCATTATCAGTAACTCAAAAGGAATGCAAAACGAACAGAACTGTGACAACGAGTGAATCACAATTCATTGTGGACCACATTTGTTGTTATTATATTTTTTCTTTTCTTATTTTGCAAATTAGCAGCATTCAGAGAACCTTCCAATTTTGGAAGCTGCTGGGGAAGTTCTGCTGCACTTCTTCACTTATAAAAATGGAAACATGAAGCAAACAAAAGGAAACCCAAACCTTACAGCGTTCTAAGTTTTGTTTGTGCTCTACCCTCCCTGCCAAGAGGCATCTATGAACACATAGCAGAGTTTAAGGATTACCAAAATTTTCACTATTTTAGAAGTCTATGGCAATGACAATGACCAAGGTCATACTATAAACACAAGCTCTAAGCTGCATTAAAAGATAAGTACTCTTTTTCAAATTAATTTGATGCCAGCCTTGTGATTTTCTCTCTAAGGGTATTATTCCACTTGTAGTCCCTTTCAGACCAGGTTTTTATGCATCTAAATTTGTTTTCTGTGTTTTCATAATAGAAATAATAGGCCATGAGCATGTCAGTCTCTTTGTTTGGAAGTCCAAGAGTCCACACAGCCCAGAGATGTCACATCCCTATTTGGTATAGTCATTTTTCTACTTTCTAACTCAGTATCATACACACGTTCTCCATACTCTTAGAAGTAGGAGGACTGTACAGGTTGCCAGGATACAGGGGATACTTAAGTGGAAATAGCTTCTCTGAACTTAAAGGCAACACAAGCCATGGGCCATACCAATCACATTAGATTGCCTCTTCCTAATGTGAAAACCTCCCTCTTACTAGCTTTCTAAATTAATTAACGTCTGAATGGCCTTAATGATGTCAGTAGCTGAAGAATGAAGGCAGCTTGTTTACTATGTGACACGATCTCAAATCCAGCGTGAGGTAAGGCTCTGCATCACAAAGAAAATGTCATCTCCCTGGCTTGGAAGAGATGTTTGTGACTGAACAGGTTTCACAATTAACTAGGCTCTCACAAATAGGAAAAGGCTTCAAAATCCAGAAGAGAACCTACTGAAGAGTCACAGCAGCTCTGAATATTTTATGTTTTAATGCTTTGCATTAGAATTAACAGAAATAATACTGCATGAAGATGGAAGTCTTATCATTCCTGAAATCCAAATACATGATACTTTTAAAGTACTAATTTATAACACTTAGAAGTCATTTTAAAAGTCAAGAGCTTCCCTACTGGGAAGCACACCTACTGCATGAATAGTCTTGGATCCATCATCTTCTGCTAATGTTTGCCTGCTTTTTCTACACCCACCTTTACATCTTTTAGATTCTTGAGCTGTGTGATGTGTATCAGCACTTGATTAAAAAAGCATTGCCAAGAACTGTAATTTAGGCACTTTGTGAAAGAATCTTAATGTAGCCAATGTCCTCAGTATTATAGGCAGCAGAGTAGCCTGAGGTTCACAGTTCTAATGGAAGGAGTTACATTCTATTTACTAGATAACCTTAATTTGCCATCTGTACTGAATTATTTCATTAGTTAAATCAGTGCTTAACACTATTTGTCACTTTAAGTAGCATCACTGAAATTTAAATGAGAAGAATGTGTAAACAGTTAATAAAATGAGAAAACAAGAAACCTGTGAGAAAAAAAAAGGACATTTACCTGCCTGCCTGATAAAAGGAGGGAAAGAGTCCAAGCCCTCTCTCAAAAGGGAGAAAGGACTGAGATTACCATCCATGCAACATTTGTGAGATCTGCCTTTACTGTACTCTCTTCATCTTTTGAAACACTGTTGAGGATAAGAATTACAGCTACAGATAATAGAACAGGAATGAAAATAACCGAAGGTAATGAAAAAAAGTGATGTAGAGTGGTTTTAAATGTGTATTTCTAAATTGGGACAGAGGGATGTAGAGAACTTAAAACATCCATAAAGGAATCATTAATTTCTTGAAAAATTCTTTTCAGATTAAATTCAAATAAAATATCTCATGTCCCCGTTCCCCATATTTATTTATTAAGTAAACATTGAAATCCTTATATATTCATGCCAGTTCATTACAGTAATTAGACAGAACGCATAGAGAAAAATACTGAGATACGTTTAGGGTTTTCTTTTCCAGTAAAATATACCACAAAGGGAATAAAGAAATTCTTTACCCAAATTAGTAGTGAATTATTTTGTCATGAGAATAGAAGTTTATATTCATTTAAATGAAAGCACATAAATTGTTCTTGACAAGAAAAACAAAGCTAGCCTTAGGCAGTATTTTCATTATAGAAAAAGGCACATGTCCATGAATATCTAGTGTAATATTAACAAAAACTGTTCAATTAGCTATGCATGTGCCATTGTTATGAATATTTATTTGGATCACAGCTGACTAAGAATGATACCTTTTTTTCAGCCTGCTGAGAGATAGAACACGAAATGAACATTACTGCTCTGCAGAGTTCTCAGCCAGTAAACAAGCCCGAGACTGCCTCGTGCTTTAACATAGAACTTCTTCAAAGGACTGACCAGGCACAGCACTTCTCTCTGGGTGACTTGGCTTTGCTACAGGTTGTTTCATTCCTTTTCACATTGGAAATCTACTGGAGGATTTACAAACAATTTTACAGTAATTTCAATCTAATCGGCAGTCATTTATGCACAGACAACCTATGCATGAGTTCATTTTATTTTATTTTTTATTTTTTCTGAAGTCAATCCACTGAAGTTGTATTCTAATTATATAGGGTTTTGTTGTTGCTTTTGCTTTTTTTTTTTCCCCAGACTATTATAACAAATTCATCTAGTAGAAAGCATACTTAGATAGCAACTTCAAAGCAAAGCAAGCTTGTGTTTGTATATATATATATTCCCTGATAGAAATAAGAATATTTTAAACTAGTGATTTCGATAAGAATATTTGTAACTATTAATTCAGAATTAAGTATCATTTGATTTAGGTCTCCCATCACAAAGAAGTTTTGAGTACAAAGCATCTGTTATGAACTGCCAGAAAAAAAAAAAACTGCAGATCAAAGGCCTGCTAGCAAAAATATGTTCACCTGATTAAAAATGTTGTTCTATATATACGTAAGGTTATTAACTTCAGAACTTGTTCTAGGATAAATTTCAGATAATTAATTATTACAATATTACTCAAAAACTGAAAAATCAAAATTAATTGAATAGATTTGTCATTTATGATCATCAGACCTTTAACAAAGTTCTCAAGAAATGATTATACTAGGTTCAGTGAAATTTTAGTTATCACAGATCTGACACCAGTTTCCCTTCTGCCATTCCAAGAGTCTTCCAAAATCCACTAAGGTCAGTGAGAATCATCTCACAGAGCGCATAAGCACAAAACTATTTCAAATCAATGAACCTCCTATAAGAGTTTACTGAATGATTTGGGTGAGAGCCAGTTCTGTGAACTCTTTTAGAATTTACCTCTGTTCCTCTCTAAGCTTTAAATAGATATTAATTACATTTTCTTCTCAGTAACACAATCCCATTAACTACAAGCACATATGCATGAGGTGGGGAATCCTTACAGTATGTATTTAAGTACAGAAAAACAGCAGCAAGCGAAACGTGGCAAATACGTGGTATAACTGTAGTTCAGTAAACAAAGATAAAAATATTAATTACACTTTAAACTGGTTTGAGGAGAGCAAACAAGCCTCATAAAATAAGGAAAGCACTAGCTAAGGATATGGCAGATGATTTTGCATTCACACAGTGCTGATTTCTAGATGGGTGCTGTCTGGGCAAAGAGTTCACTTGATTTCATGCCAGAATAAGAATTACCTCAAAAGTAAGATACTTTTTCCTGTAGCTGATCATGCGGACACATACAGACCACCTTCTACAATAACAGATGACATTTTGCACAGTAATGCACTGAGAAAAGCGATACCAAAGCAAGAATAAATAAATAAAACCATAGAGGAACACATTGATTGTAGTGTATCCAGAATGAAGACACTGAATAAAGAATATCTTTCAGCTGATGAACTGAGTACAGCATAAACAAATAAATAAATAAATGTGGATTTGTATGACATGATCTGGATAGACCTCAAAATTCAAGTCTCAACAAATTGCAGTTTTGGAGACCACTGCCAAGAAGGATGCATGTTCAAACCTTCATTATCAAATAGAACATGAGCTGCTTGCATCTTCCATTGCTCTCTCTTTGCATGTGTCATACCAAATGTGTAGCACTGGCATCACAAAAGCGATAAGAGCTGTTGTTGTAAATGGTATATGCTGTGTGCTGTTGATGAAATAGAAAGAGACAAGCACCAGAGTAATTCTGCTGGTAATTTCTTTTGATGAGATTCTTGCAACCATAAAAGCAAGAATAAGACAAGATAATAAATGGTAGGGTTCTATGAGAGTTAAAAGGAAGAGACTTCTGATTAAACTAGTCTTTTTCCTGCTTAATTCTGAATGTTACATCTACCCAGACAAATGATGGCTTGGTAGCAAAGCAGCTATGAGAGCTGTGAAGAAGTGGCAGCACAGATCTGAGCACGAACCATACAAACCCTCTGGGCACCTGGCACGGTGCTGCAGTTGCTGGCCCACAGAGGATCTGTGCCTGCTGTATTTTTGCTGTTACCTGTGTAGCTACATTAAAGATAGCGTGTATGTGCCCCATCATATTATAATCACACAATCACTTGTCTGCATAGGCACAGCACCTAGGTTCTCAGTACTTCAACAACACGCATTACACCGTAAGATTAATAGATATATCTGAGGGACCAAAATCAGCTCCAGGATACAAAGTTCAAAATATATCAGACCTCAAGCTCCAAAGTAGGGCTAGTGGGGCTGGCCAAGCACCAGTCCACAGCATTATTCCCCTCAGGATAATATGGACAGGAGGACTTGTAGCAATGGAGGAGCATTCAATCTGAATCAGCAACAGCAGCTTTTCATATAAGGTTACAGAACTTGCCATTTGTGAAGAAAAAGCCTATAAAAGGGTGTTTATTTAGTGTGGGAAAGGTTTAAGACCCAATAAAAAAAAGGAGCTGAGCAGGCAAACCTCAAGCTTAACCTCAACCCTCTGCAGCTTGGAGCTCAGGCGATCTCTGAAGTCATTTCAGTTTTATCTCATCCTGTCACTGTAGAACAGCAACTGTGATACCCCACGAAAGAAAGAGAAGGATGGAAGGTTGGAAGAGTTTTCTGTTTATCTTCTCATTTCTCAAGCTATAAAATTCCTTCAGAATTTTATCTTTGCAAACCCTTAGATGGAAAGACAATTTCTTGATGTCCATAGTCTGGTCAGAGACACATTTCTTGAGACATAATCAGCCCCAAAATCCAAACGCAGCTATTTGCTTTCCCCTGTGCCCACCACAACTTCAGGCATCTGCCTGGGCATTTTACATCAAGAAAAGACTCTCTCAACACGCTTAGCAGAGCACAGAACAGATGTCCCTGCAGTTATTGAATTCAGCGGTATAGAAGTTTGCAGAGTCCACAAGATTTATATCTGAAATGTGTTATTTAAATATTTTGTGGCTGAAGTCTAAGACAGAATCCGTTTTCTTTGAAGATGATGAAAAGGAGCTCTTTTTATTTCTGTTGTTGGGGGCTGAGAAGTTCTGTGATTCACCTCAGAAATCGCATCTTACCAAACATGCCTAACATAGACATTAAGTAGATATATAACAAGTCATCAAAAGCAGCCTATAAATCCTAAAACTCAGTGTAAGAAGAGCAGGCATGGAGTGTGTTAGGAACCAGACTGAAGAGCTTCAACTACAGATTTCTGGAAGCATCAAGAATTATTCAGACTCACCAAATGCAGTGCTCAACTGAGAGAAAGTAAGGTAATAATTTCTGCAGTTGGCAGTGAAAAAAAATTGCTTTCGAGAAGGCAAATGCTGGGTAGAAAAAAAAATGAGACATTTATTATGCATGTTAAAAAGCAGACAAGATGAGAAATCCTACGCACCAATATGGTTTTTTGATATTCTGCTCTCACACAGGGAGCATTTAATCTGATTGAACCTGCATGGTAACTGCTTGTTTTTCCTGACCGTGAGTGCACATGTGTATATGATAGTATGATGGCAACAGGCCAGGCTAGTAAATGAAGCATCCACATTCAATTAAAAAAAAATAATAAAAAAAATAATCAAACAAGGGCATTAAGGCTCTGTTATTTTTTTTTTTTTCTTATTAGTCTTAGTAGTTTTCAGGAAGACTAAGTTAAAATATTAAAGACAATCGAACTTTAATTTCTAAATACTTTTTTTTTTTTTTTTTGTGTGTGTGTGTGTGGCAGCTTATGAGCCTAAGCTACTTCAGAATTTGAGAGAAATCTCCTCTGTTGGATTATTCTCTTTCCCTTTCTGCCTTTCATTATTGCCCAGTATGTTGAGAGGCTATGGTTGGTTTGAACAGTTTTCCCAGCTAACCAAACCACTGAAATATCTTCAGTTCTTGATACACAGGAGAGAGAATTACACCAGTAGCATCCATATAAACAGCATGCTTTATCACAGGCTAGCAGAACCCCTTCTCAGCCTGCTTGTCTTACATTTTCTAGTAGGCTTCTGCACGGCCTCAAGCTTGGTCACTCTGCTTGTAAAACAAAAGACTTCCCATTCTTTGTGCAGTACTAAAATTGTGGCATGTATCTAGATGCTACTCAAGTAAACAATAGCTTATAGACTACATAAGATAAGATTGCTAGGAGTTGTACAGACTTCACCTTATTGTTAAACCATAGGTAATCTGCTCCACGCTGCTGTCCCACCCTTTTTTTCCAAAGGAAAAGGTGAACAAACAAATATTTGGACTACTACAATAGCATTAATAAACATGAGAATGCAACAGCTAGTGTTATTCTACAGAAATGAATGAATAAATAAATAGACTATAAGCACTTTATTCTTCTCACATAATTTCTTCTCAGTGACATTATTGAACAGACTGTTGAAAACAAACATCGTTAAATGAGAAAAGAAGAGCGGGAGCCTGTCTAATTCCCCACTGCAACATTTTCCATTGACGAATGCTCCCTAAATGGATTTAGCTTTTTGAAAAGAAGTCAGAGAGAAATTTGATGTGGCCCCCTGACCCCTGGTAAGCACATGTATCTTCACCTGTCACATAACACACTGGCACTTGCTTACTTTTCAGCAAAGACTATCGATTTTGCTTATTGGCTGCAGGCTAGTCCATAAAGAACAAATTACAAAGTCAGAGGTCTACAGTTAGCAATTGCTTGCATGATAACAGGGAACTCAGCACTATTCCCACAATGCAATATTAACATTCTCACAAATATGTGCAAATCTAAAACATACACTTCTGCTGTGAAGTCCCCTGTATTTTCAATGATACACAGCAAGTGAACCACACACTACATTTTGTATGTTTGCCAACAATCTAAAAGTACAGGATTTTTCCTCCCTTTCTAAACTACGTCTCCATGGTTAAGAGAGAATTCTTTACAAAGAACAGAAAGAAAGAATCAAGCAATGGTTACATTCTGCTATTAAAAAGGAAAGAAAGGGTGACAATTATCTCCACAATTGAATTAAATTTTACAAAAGAAAAGCCAACAGTTTGACTTCTAAGAAATGCACGGCTGCACGATTTCTTGGAATATATAGCAAAGTTTATCTTTGTCCCTTGCCTAATAGATGACCTTGCTTTCCCACACTTTTCATCTTCTGTAAAATGAGATACAATACTACCCTCCACTGCTGAGGTGCTGCTGGAAACCACTAAGAAAACCATGCTAAAGACAGTAGAGCCTGGCTTTTAGTATTGAAATGGGACGGGTGTAAGGGAAGAAATCTCTGTGAGGATCAAAACTGGGGACTAAAAGGTAGACCTTGGAAGCTCGCTTTTGTTTTTGAATCTTTATGATTGCAACAGTTTTTAACACCCAGTCATACCAAACATGAACACGTACTGCTCATCCAGTGTACATTATTTTAGTTACAAACACGTGACAGCTACACAAATGGTGTTAAAATCAGATTCTTTTAAGGATCGAGGTTTTAAAGCTTTATATATATATATATATATATATATATATATATATATATATATATATATATGAGATATAGAATAGATATCCAGATTAACCTGAGTCTATTTCATCATAGTATTTTCTGAATGGCAGTTTGCTTCAAAATTCAAAGATGTTTCTCAATGATAAGGAACATTATTTCAGCCCTTTTCTATAATATTTGATTAAGACAAGGACTGGAAATTTCAAAGGTAAGTTACAAATGAGCTTTGGTTGAAAAAACTCATTGATATTTGAAAATTCTAACTTAGTTCCTTGCTGAAGTCAAGGAGTTCATGACAATTTTGAAGACTTATAGTAGTGGTTGACCTCATGCATTTATATAATAGATTGCCTTGCTTTCAGTTAACTGATCACCAATTAACTAGAACCGGTGAATGAATTTGTAAGTCAGCTAGTGCTGACACTTCTAAAAGTTTCTGCTTTATCCTAGAACTTAACACAGGAAAAAGTCAGAAAGATAAGCTTCACAAAAAGTCTCTCAGGATGAAATAATGTTATGGAGTTATTTGCAGGCAAAACAAATCAATTATTTTCTACAACATGGGCTTCCAGTGGAAGCACATAGGCACCTGCATTAGTAAATGACACTCAGACACAGGCAACAATAATGCCTCACCAGACAGTAACAATCACAGTGTAAAGAAATGATGGAGCCAGGTTCTTCCCACTGGTGCCCAGTGACAGTTGAAAAGTCAATGGGCACAAACTGAAACTCAGGAGGCTCTCTCTAAACATTAGGAAGTACTTCATTACTGTGATAGAGCATGGGCACAGGTCGCCCAGAGAGGCTTTGGAATCTCCTCCATGGAGCTCTTCAAAAGCTGCCCAATAAACAGTCCTCAGGAGACTTGGTTCTGGGACTGGTTGGATTTCAGAGGAATGTAGATAATGTAAAATTGCTAAGAGATGGTTTGAGCTTTCTGATCAAAAGATGTGGCATGAATTTGAAATGGTGTGAATACACAAAACTGAATTTTGTTGACTCAGTCTGAGCTTGTATTTTGAATCTCTCCTTATCCTGCAAAGGAAACACATACATAAAACAGGAATCTCTAGAGCTGCTCAACTCTGCTATACTTTAGCTGCCCTTACAATCTGGAAGCCAGAAAAAGCCATTCTGAATTTTCCTAAGAACAGCAGACAAGCATGTCAGCAGACAGGCTGATAATCTACAACACTGGAGTGAGAATGTGACGTCTCCTATTAAAAAAGTATCACCACAGAAGATGAAAAACAATGGAACTTGCTTTCCCTCTGAAAAAGAAAACCTACATAGTTGAAAAACATTTAACAGATTTAGATGTCTTCGAAACAATTCAATCTTGTAAGAGGCACACATAGAGATAGATGCACAAGTAGAGAAGTGTTCAGTAAGCATCATAAATGTTCATATTGTAGAGAAATGCCTTTCTATCATCAAGAAAATTAATTTCCCTTTAATTAATTTCCTTTCAGTTCACCAACATTCCCCTTCGACAACGCAATCCAGACACAAACATCAGCCAATATGATGATGTGGAAAGCATCTTGGCCCCTATTGTTCAGTTCAAAAGTTGAACGTAGTGGAGACTGCAGTAGAGAAAGCAAGTCTCTCCACTGATATCTAATGCAGTAACCAAGGAGAGGCATGCAGCTACACCTGCAAAAGACAGTACTGAATTTCACTTGATGATTGTAAAGGAATTTTAAAATGTATTGTTATTGTTGCCAACTACAGAGAGCAAAGACATCCTGTGTGTTGCCCAAAATATTTTGATTTAAAAACTTCTGATCTTTTCTGCTTCATGGGTATTTTATGGCCTATTTCTTCAAGGGTTTGTTAAAAAACAATGAAGCAAACAACAACACCAGCAAAATACAACATACAAAAGAAAAGGAGGCTTTGTTAAAAAATATGGAAGTGGAGATTACTACTTTTTTCAAGGTTTGTAAGAATACCTACATTATCAACAGATGTGCAAAGAAACAGAAACAGGGTGGACTTTGATCTAATCAAAGGAGGAATGATAGCCAAAGAGAGGGGAGCCTACGTGCTGTCTAAATCTTCTGGCCTTCCCGGCAAGGCTTAGTAAGAACTTCTGGCTGCAGAGTGCAGCTCACTGTGCTCAACAACAAGAGGTTAAAATTCAATTAAAGGAGAAAAGAATGACTATCATGAAGCCCATGTTATTTCAAGATATTTTTCCCTCTTTAACAAAGCTAAGAATCCAGTTAAGTTTATAAGAGGTGGAAATTTACAGGCATTGAGTAAATGAAATATATTATTTAATTTTCTGAGCTCTCCTACATTATAATTTTGTCTAACATTAGCATTTCATGGAAAAAAAAATCTTGCTAGCTGCCCTAAAGAAATTACAAAAATGAGAAAAATAAAAGGTGAAAAATATCTGGAAATTACACCTCCCTTTTAGACTTGTCCAAGGAAACAAAACTAAACATTATATTTTAGCAGTCAGTCTTTCATAAATGAACACGTAGAGAAAAGCTGAAGGATCCCAACAGAGGACAGACGTAATGATCTTGTGAGGCAGGCCCAAGAACTTGTGCTGGAATCTGGTCTGAAAAATGGATGATATTTGTTCAGCTCAGTGCCAACAAGCATGCAATTACTTTTTCCCCCTCATGAAGTTTTATCAGATCGTGGTCTTTTAAAACAGAGGCAGGTGTCTCAACTTCTCTTTCCAATTTGTGTAATCACTACTAAAGAAATTACTGTATATTTGACTTTCATTATTAAGGAAGTATTAATGTTACCCTATTTTCTTTATGCACATTACCTTCAAAATAAGTTAAACTTGCATTCTGCACTTGGTTAGCTTCAGTGTGACAGCAAAAAAAAATTAAAAGATATAGGAAATCAACTTCTCTGCCCCAAGAGCTGACTCATGCATACATTTGTTTCCTTCAGCTGACTTCACTGTGTCAGAGTACAAGTCATACCTCCCATGCTAGTTGTCTACCATATAATTTAAATTTTAGAAACTTCAAGTCGCTGAAGACACATTTAATAAGATCATTATTCAGATTGGTTTATTTAATTAATAAAAATGCTGAAATACTTTAAAATTTCTGAGGCCATAGGGTTTTCCTTTTCGTTTCACATTAACTTCTGCAAATGGAAGCAGCAGAACTGCTGTAAGGAACAAGAAGACACACTGTCTTTAAAGGTCCTGTCATAAAACCAGTAAGTCATCTACAGTACATAATTATTAGAACACATGCAAAAGCTGTTACTGATGCTGGAAGATCCTGGGTTTTATTTTCTAAACACTGTTCTTTTGACAACAGAACTATTATTGTAAGCCACTTTAATAAATTAATAGCGTTCTGAGCCATGTGCACATATGGCAAATAACTGACAGCTTTAGATTTCAGGTAGTTTTGACAAAATGATACTGCTTTAAAAATCAACTGTTCATTTCAGCTGCATCCCATGAAGGAAAAAAAAAAAAAGCTTTTAAAAATATCTTTGGATACTATAAAAGAAATAAGATCTCATTTTCCTCTTCCCTAGCTGAGGCTAAGAAATTTTAAAGTGAACTTGCTATGTGCAACATATCTAACCATATCCTAACAGCTGTACTTTTAGGAACATTACTATGAGTTATGAACAGTCACTGAGCCAATTTTTGTTTTGGGTAAAAGAAAGCATTTCAAATTTATTTGAAGAAGTACGCATCAGTGTCACTGCTTAAAACTCATCAAAGAACAGTTTGGAAAGACTCCTTATCTATTCAAGACACTCTTAAAGCAAACTCCTACTAAATTCACTATGTACAAATCAGGAATACATGTACCCTGAATAGAAAGAACTTCATCTGACAAATTAAAAAAAAAAAGTGAGAGGGAGAGAGAAAGTACAGGGTGTGCAGCAGAGTCCAGACATGGAGATCTAGTGCACCTCATAAAGCCTGACAGCATAGTATGTCAGGCAAGGAAAGCCTCAGGTACTACAGCCAAGTTTTGCTTGTTCCCATGATGTGATTTAGTGCCTCAGAACCACGGAGCTTTGCAGTGCGTGGACATCTCACAGTGTCGAGTGAAGGGAACAGATCTGTCATCGTTCGCTGCCAGGAGCAGTCCAAAGCAGGGACATTTTCAGTCTTCAACAATGATTACTGTTACTAATTCTACTGTGAAATACGCAGAGCATCTGCATGGAGACCTCAGCAAAGTGCTGCCAAGACAGCACTTGCTTTGTGCTGTTGCTCCTGGTGTCTGGTTAAGGCGATGATGAGACAGATCGTATGACTTAAGCCATTGCAAGACCTCATCACTTTTCATGGGAGAACGGAAAAGTGCTGATCCTGAGGCTTTTGTGCTGAGGGAAAGCAGATAAAAATCTGCAGGTGTAACTTAAAAAAAATGGTGTGAGAAGCATAAAATAGTGTAAATAAGGCTGAGTTTTCTTCCTTAAAAAAAAAAAAAAAACCAAACAAGCACATGATAGTAATTAAATGAAGAATATAGCGTATAAGTACAGAAGTTAGCCTTGCAAAATGGAGCGGATGTCATTTTCAGTTCCAGAGTATCTGTTGTTTTTAAGCTAACACTGATATTGATACAAATAAGTATGAAGACATATGGACATAACCATTTATTCTTTTCCAAAGAAAATGAACTAGAGATAATTGAGTGTAACTCTGCCTGGCTATATCTTTGGAGAGGCATAATCATGCTGGATATATGAAAATAGATTGCTCATTCTAACCCACTATTGTTTTATACTCTTCGGGGCCCACTTCTCAGCTGGTGATAATCAATGGTATTTGAAATACAGGGAGCTGATTTACCCTGTCAATGGTTCTGGCCTTGAGTAATACTCTATCACCTACTTAATTATTTTCCTAGTAGCAGCAAACTTAACAACACTTGAATTTGAAGTTGCCTTCTTTCACTGAACGCAGTGGGAAAAGCTCAGAAACACTATCCATAAGATGCTAAATCACACCAAGAACAGCCAGTAGAAGATGTGAAGTTGAGGTTGTGACCCTAGTTCCCCTTAACACTTGAGTTTTCACTTTGTAATCTCTTCAAACGTTTTGTGGAACTGCTGAGAAACTGATGGCTTAGAGCCAAGGCAAGAACAGTTTCATTTCTGTCTGAATCTTCAACCATCACCAAGATGCTCAGCTTTTTCTAGTCTGTATTTTCTTGGTTTGACTTAAAAGTCTTATAAAACTGTGGAGTTTACCTGGGCTTTTCTACTTTGAGCAGAAGAACACTTGTAACATCGAATAGGATTTTATTTATTTAAATGTCAATTGGCCCCATTTTATTTGAATTATCTCTTTGAAAAAACAGAAATTGGCTGCATTTAAGTGCTAAGTAGCACCTTCATTCCAATTCCAAATGTCTAAAGGGAGCATAAATTTGATATGAATTCCATTATTCAGTCACAATACTGTTAACAGGGGAGAAGCAGGGTTTATCAGTGTTGTCAGCATGATTATACAGCTCTCTCATTTGCCTTACCTCAGAGAACATACACAGCATGGTCCTGATCAGGTTTGTCATCTTCTCAATGCCTTGGCCATGATGACAGTCAAAATGAATGAACAGATCGGCACTTTGAAGTGCTCATTGATATCTTGAGGTCAGATGTTTCTTGCATGTATCTGGACCATTTCCAGACACATGGGAGGCAGCAAGAGCAACGGTAGCACAAGTGTCTCTGCCAGTCTTCCTCAGCTCTCTCTGGCAACTTCAGTGAATAGCCTGATTAACATGTACAAGGAGTCAATGCATAAGATTGCTAGCTTTTTTTCAGGTAATGAAGAGCTATTACATCAAAGCAGTTTGGGGGGCATTGCTTGGATTGCCTTGCTGAATCTGAACCAGCTATCAAGTTATTCCTCCCACACAGAGCAGAACAGCTTGGTCCTGCTGTTCAGGGGTCCTTGCCAGCTGTAGAGACAGGAAAGAATTGTTCCCCTCCACCCCCCCTTCACTTTTGCATGCTCTTTTTTTCCTGATCTTTAACTGTATGAGTTTGATAAAATTTGCAGCTTGAGAAAAATGCAATTCAAGAGAACACCAAAACAAAAAGAATAAAGATGAAAAGAACTAATAAGTATTAGCAAGTCATGCAGATGTGCAAATATTTTGTCAGTAGGAATATTCAAGAAGAGAAAATTCTGAAAGTCTAAATATTTTTTTTGTTTTTAATTCAAGTAAGTATATCCTGAAACAAAAGAATAACAATGCAATTGCAAAGATCTCAGTTTTCTTCTTATCAATGTGTTACTCCAAACAAGAAGTCAATGAGAATTGTTGGATTAGATGATTTCCAGAGATCCATGGAAATCATCTTTCTTTCCCCTTCTCTCATCCATCCACAGGCTCTGCAGACCAGTATGTGAAACTGTAAAACAGACAGCAAAACCAATGGCTGGTTCACTCTAGAGCAGCTCCAGGAAACAGCGTGGCTGCAGCAAGAACCTGAAAGGCTGTGTTATACCTTAAGAGAAGATAGGTGCACCATCAGTAAAGAAACACACCCAAGAAACGAGGCTAATCAGCAGATCAAAAACAGCACTTTATATTGAACCCCTAAACAAAAGGCAAGTCAAGATATCAGGGATCAGGGACACCTCCAAATGAACTGCAGTAATAGGTTCAAAATGTGGCAGGTGTGTGCTGCAATTTTTACACCTAATAATTGCATTACAAGAATAAAAGGAATTACATCTTCCTTCCCTAATGATGGGTGACTTGCAGGTACTAAGACAAATGTGACTGTAAAGATAAATAACACCAAACTAATGTATATATTTTTACATACGGCACAGTTGAATTGTCAGCAATACCCATCTCCATGCAACCTGTTTGCATCTTACTCTGAGTGGCCCTGTCACACTCCTTTCACAACCCTATCTCTAACACTGTTTACGGATAGGCCACGATCTTCTTGAAAAATCACCTTGCCCATCCCCTCTTGCCAATGGATGCACACCTAACTTCTTGACAAACAGCATTCAATGATAGAGACTCCACAGATTCTCCAGCCTGTCTACCCAACTGCCCAAATATCTTTGCAGTTAAGTAGCTTCATTCACATCTTTATTGCAGCTAAACCACTGTGTCCTTTAACCTGTTGTAGATATAAGAAAATGCAAACAATTTACAGGTTAAATGCTCTACTGCACGCTTTTAGAGACTTGAGAATTGCTCCCATGCCCTACTCTTGCTCCTTCACTCCTCACTTTCTTGGCCACACTGAATGACCCAACTCTTTTGCCCTTTTTCATTTAGACCCTGGATTTTGAAACCTTTTGCCAGACTTACTGTTCTCCTTTGGACTGTCTCCAGGTGGTCTCAGGGTAGGGAGAAAGAGGTGGGAAAGTTGGCATTTGCAACCCTCTGCATAGTAATAGGAGGACCTGACCAGGCATGATGGGAATGGAGCAGTTCACTGAAGACAAGATTTTTCCGCCTCAGAGCCAAGGATGAAATGGAAGTGTGAGGTATAATTCAATTTAGTTTCTGCTCACGTGCACTGGTCATTACAGGGGCATTACTAAAAGTAATTTGCCAGGTTGCAAATTAGCCTTTTGTAGCCAAATATTAGAGAAATAACTTCAATAGTGTTTTTAGTTTGTCTGTTAATGAGAGTTGTCTACCTTGACACTGAAATATGGCACTTCCAACACACGCAGGGAGTGGGAGAACACAGCAAGATGTCTTATCTTGCAAGGGAGATAAAAGGCTCTAATTTTTCTTTGCACAAATCTGGTTTGGAAGACACAAGTACTCTGGGCAGCTGGAAGTGAGGGGTATCTTCAAGGAGGAATAACAAATCAAAATCCCTATTGAAACCCCAGTTCAGCCTAGAAGATGTCAGAACCTTTGTACGAAATGTAAGAGCCCATTTACTATCTAATCTGCAGATAAATCAAAATAGCTCAGCGGGTCACTACCATTTACTTATTTTATCTCCATGTGGGTTTACAGACAGGTTGCAGTAACAACTGCTTTTCTGATGGGCTCTTGACTTATTAATCTCAAAGACAGACATTTCTGCATGTGTAACTTACCCCTCATGCATTCTCTGCCCCCTTAAACACTATCCCTAGTGAGATTTGAATGTTTATTTTTAAAAAATTAGTCAAACTTTTTTCCATTGAAAGAAAAGTGGTCTTGACTGTGGGAAGAACTTCTATTAGTGGGAAGTATCTAATCTTTCCATGAAAAAATTTTCTCCTGCAAATTTCGCTATGAAGTAAAAGATCTTTCATCAAAAACATTTCTAGTGTTTACAGAACATACAATTTTTAATTGCTATTTCTTGATTTGATCACACACATTTGAATAGATGCCTTTTTGTTAATTAATTTTTTTTATTATTATTACTATTCTACTATTCTTTTATTTTTTTTCCCCTTGTGTCATTTCCCTAAAATGAAATAGCCCTCAGAATGCCAGGCTTCTGGTTCTCTCAGGATCTTCTTTTCTGAGCAGCTTTTTGACTTGTGCTTTCTCTGCTTTACTCTATTCTCAATCAAGCATATGAGAACCAAGCAGGACAAGACAGAATAATTATTCACAAATGGACAGAAGAACATCCAAGAGGATTCAGTTCCCAACTTGTGTGGAATTGGATGCAGTTGCTGAAGAGGCTGTTGCGCTTAGAAAGTGCTTCAGCCACCACTTTTGTGTCTGACAGAGATCATGAATCAGAGCCCTCAGCTGCTGCAGTTCACAGCCAGGGATATTTGTGTAAACTGAAATCAATAATGATTTAAAAGGAGGTACCAGGCCCTGGGCTCTAGGCATGCCACCCAGCCAGCTGCCAGGACAGAGAGGGCATGAATCACCAGGACAGGAATCTCTGACCCCATCTCTCCATAAATTGTCAGAGCTCTTGATCCTGCACCCTTGGACACCTACCTCATCCTGAGCTGCTCCAGTGTCAACACTGGAGCTTAAAACCAAAAGGATCTACAGCATACCTGTATCAGAGTCCCACATTATTTTTAGGAAAAAAAAAATAAAAAATTCAGCATGTGAAATAGTACTTTTAATTTAAAAAGACTGCTATTGTATACATGACACTTCCAGTAGATCATGATTACTCGTATTAAATTCTGGAAACATAACCCCAGAAGAAATTTATATTACAAATACATGTGTTCAACTGATTTTAACGTGTGAGAAAAATGATTGACAGAGTTTTAAATAGGCTAACTTCTATTAAAATGACTTTTGATATTTCTATTACTACAAATAGAAACTTGGAGAACAAAACAGGTGTGGTTAATGGAGTGATAAATTTGGTGCAGTTGCAAGTGAGATGCGTTATTATTGTTTTCCAGATTGAAAGAATATTTCACTAAAAACTTTGTCCAAAATCTATGGCAGAACCTACTGAACTTGTCATTCTTAGCAACTACACTTTTCATTTTGTTTTTGTGAAGACAGTTGAAAGAGCATTCAATTGTCTTAGGAACCTGTTCCCCTCCAAGTTGCAGTCTTGCCTCAATGAGAAAGTCAAGACACATGATTTGATGAAACCAACTGTTTGAGACAGAGACCTGAAAAAATCTGGAGTTTGAGATAAGGGGAAAGGTCTTACTTCTTTCTACAGCTTTGGAAGATAAAATTCACAATCTTAGATAAAAGGTCAAATCTATCTTTCACTCATACGCCTGTCAAAATATAACTCAGTATCAACAAAGTCAGATGTAACTTTTCAATGAAGCCTCATTACACACATGTGGACATTATCTTCAACACAAATCTTTTGGTGTGATACACAGCACACTGTAACTATTGTGGATCTGATTCTGGGGTCACACTGAAGTAATTTGTTATTTATTCCATCGGACTTGCCAGAATTAGACAATCGGGCTAATCAGAATGACAATCCTTTAGCTGCAATAAATAAAACATATTTTCAAATCCGTATTTCCCTATTATTGAATCTTTCATTTCATTTCTTCCCCAAATTTACCCAAATAGAAATTAAAGTACCTTGCCTGAAACTGAGAAAGTTCACGAGTCTATAAAAGGCGTAAGAAAGACTAATGTTCTCTATGTGATGGCAAATCACATTGCTTTGTGTTCATTACAATACTTTTACAAGAGTTGCTGTGTAGAAAGAAAATACTGATGATCATTTAACAGAGTAAGAATTCACTTAAATGAACTGCCAGAAGAACAGAACTCTTAAAATAATTGATTTTTCCCCCACATAAGATGAAAAACGCATAACACTGTTCTATGAAGTCCGTTTGAGCAAAAGTCATTTTCTGTCCATTAAAAGAAACATAAAATACATTGGGGTACTTAATTAAAGTCTTAGAAGAACTGATCTTCATACCATAAATTTCTCACGCACACACAAATCTTAGCAAAATATCAAGATTTATGCTTTTCCTAAATCCATAGGGCTCCAAAATATTTTACAAGCATAGAAAATTTGCATCCACCACACTTGGAAGAATACCACCATCTCCAAAAAAAAATAAGAATTCATAACAGTTGCTGCCTCAGTGTTTCTGCCAGCATGCTGATGCATTACATTTGCTGAATGCATGGAGTGATTTGAAAATGACAGCTATCTCATGACAGGCAATACCAGCAGACAGCCTTCGAAAAAAAATCCATACTGACCTCACCTCCATCCAACACCTATTGACAGTTGTCACTCAAACTCTGATATCACATAAACACTTTCCGATCGGCAGCTTAACTTTCCATAGTAGGGCAAAATCCTGTTAACTTCTGACCCACCTCTCAGACATCCATCCTGTTGTATTCATGTTTGCAAACCGCTGACAGGTTTTTCAGAGCAGTGCATGTATGGCTTGTGCATCACTCACGCTTCTTGCCCCCTAACTTTGTCTTTTAAAACCATACTCAGAAACTTAATGCTAACTGAAGGTAAACAAATTTGAATGTGAAAAAGACACAGAACAACCTAGAGGCAACAATACAGGAAAACAGTAGCATTTTCTCTGTCTCATCTGTCAATGGGGAAAACCGATCCACCTATTACCAATATCCTATATTTCAATATCACGAATGGCTTTGAAATGCTTTAAGTGACTACAAACCACAAAACCAATCTGGAGATCACCCAGATTGTAAAGAGAGATGAAAGAACACAGCCTATGGCTGCAAAACTCCAGACTCTTACATAGAGACAGAAGAGAATGAAGCATTCAGAACATTATGAAAATAATGTTTTATAGTTGCAGCAAAGGAAATATATTGATATTATAGCTGTTGACACAACACTAGTGAGAGATTTTAAAACATGGAGTTTGTTTGGATGCTTATTTGTAATCACACTATGTGTTTCCAGACAAAACGTTTGACCATTTATAATAAATTTTGGAAAGACATACTTCTATCTATTTCAGACTTCTAAAGGAAATAGTGTTGGTTTCTCTCTTCAGTAAGTACTGCTTAAGGCTCAATACTTCAACAGGTCTATTAATAACACAAATTTACACCCAAAGACTATAATGCCTAGCCTCTCTTTTATACCTTTTTTCTACTCCAAGAGAGTACATCTTACTCTGACTAAGATTTATCTCCTGAGCTAAGTATAAAGTATCCTTGATGATCCACTTCTCTGTCTTCCACTCCCAAGCCCAAATTGTGGATGGCTACATTTCCAAGTAACATTTTGCATTCTGAGACTAAATACAACACACAGAGGAATAACAAGGAACTTCAGCCAAGTTTCTGAAGTAAATAGAAACTTAGTTTTGTAACTGAACTTTTGTAATGCTTATAATTCACAGAAACTGAAAAATAAGATCTGGTCTTTGTGAAACTGCTGTAGATATGGATCTAGAATGAAAGGCTGTCCTATAAAATTAGACAGAGTTTGAAGATATGGATTTATTCTTAAGGATATATTCCTTCCTGGATGTCAGGTGCCATTTGTCACACCCAGGATTTTGCTGTCCATCAGGATATAGGTGAAAAAAAAAAAAATTAAACTGCTTCATAGCTCAAGGAATTTAGTCAAGAAGATTTTTATACAATGGAGAAAGAAGTCACTAGCCATTAACAAAGAATGAAAGAGTAAGGCAAATCTGTATTAGTGTCCATATGTACAGTGGCAGGATTCACGACACCACGTTTCTTGAAAAGGCACTGTTGCAGGGTATGCTGCATCACAGCTGAAAACAGCATACACTTTTGACCTTTAGGCCTGCCCAGTTTGATGCAAGGATGCAGAAATGTTTTTTGATTGAGATGGGGGCCAAGATTTCAGGGAAAGACAGAACAGCAACTTCCGAATATTTATACAATTTAAGGTCATTAATTCATTTATTTTGCTTCACTTGCCAGCTTGAAATCACTTCAAAGATGTAAAACAAACATTTTCCAGGATCTGGTCCTGAAACTGATGCCATGCAGCCAGACTGTGGCTTGTGGACTTTACCACTGCTCCACGCTGAGTATGATCAATTTGCACATACATTGCTGGTCTCAAGAGAAGAGATCAACTTCACTGACATTATGGAGAGGTACTATTAAATATGTCCTAGAACAGCTTAGAAAAAGGAGGAACAGCTGCACAACAAAACTGCTTTACCAGCCTCTGACCCATTACCAAGGATCACACCTGAACTCGCACCACCACCTGCTGCTAGCCCCAGTCAGACACACCTTTCTTCTGCTCTTACCTGATGGGCCTCCCTCGGTTAGAAGACAGAAAGCAGTGCCAGAGAACTGCTGTTTTGTTGCATGTATTCATGTACACTGAACGAACAAGATTCTCTGAACTCATCTCTTTGGTCAGTTTTCATAGCCACTGTATTAGGATAGTTTGCATTCCCCTAAATTCAGTCAGTCTGAGATGCAAGCACTTGTACAACTGGAAACAGAAACCCATGGAAGTACAACTGCCCTTAAGACATAACAAGAAAAAGATGCCTGGCATTAATTATTTTAAGGATACTCTGTGCTGCTTGATTAGTATATCTTTTCTAAAATTCTGATATTAAACCACTAAAAAAAATAATAATAATTAAGTCTATGGCTGTAATGGCACAACTATAGCATATGCTTCCTGTACATCCCAGAGCAGCACCTCTGTTTTCTCTGGGCAATGATTATTATCACACAGTACCATCTGAAAATACATAGAGAAAGCAGGAGCAGATCTGAAGTTGGCTAATGCTGTTTGATGTAATGGACAGTCTTCTGCCAGTGCACGCATATTGATCTCTGACAAACAATTGCATTTTCCTCACTCAGTTCTTAGAAGTCATGAACTACAGGCAGTAATGTACTGATGCTCAGAAGATCACTTCTAAGCTCCTTGAAACATAGGATTTTAAAAAATGTATTTACATAAGCACACACACCTACATATAAAATTTAAATAATATAAGACAGGAGACTTTTTTCAGGAGACACCGTACTCTGAACTAATTACAAGATAGCAGGAGCCAAATGAAGAGAGGCATGGAACATCCTTTTTCTATTCTCCCTTCCCATCCAAAGTGATGCTTTAATTTAACTATCTTAATTTAGTGATCATTACAGATGCAAATCTATTTATAAAATCCAAACTTAGGAAGCAAATAGTAATGGTTGGGCTGGTACTAATGTCAAGTGGTGCCTTTAGCATCACGTCTGATTTGTGATCTGAGAGGACTACTTCTGCTGGGAGAGGTATTCATGGTTGCCTTTGAAACTGGGATGAAGATTCTCACTATCAGGGAATTTATCTGTCAGAAGTAACTTAAGACCTGAAGTAACTCCCCTCTCGATATTGCAGGAGCCAGAAATTAGTGTGATGTGGTGACATTAAGCTAGGTGAGGTACGATTCCACCTCTTATGCAGTTTTATGTGAAAGGGACACACAGTGTGGAAAAGGGAGTTATTAATATGTCTAGCAGGAAGAGAATAAGAGTCTAAATTGCTGACATTTCCTAACACATCACTGTTAACAGACACCAGGGAAAAGTTACTTAAGCTGGAGGACAGTGTTGACATACTAAGAAATAGATGCTGGAGCCAAAAATAATTTTTTTTTCTGGAAGCTGAAACTAGGTTTCTGAGACTTGAACATCTGAGCTATCTTCCACTAGCAGGGCAAGTGACCCAATTTTCTTTCCACCTCAGAGTGAGAGTTTATAGTACTTTTAAACAGAAAATATGAAATAAACCCATGCTTCATGCACAGGCATTGCTTCAATAGCCAAGAGATTTCTTTCAGGCCTATATCCCTACAAAGAAAGGAGATAAAAGAATGTAAAACAGCGTACGGGTATGACTTACCACAAGGAAACATGATTCTTGTTAAATGTCTTGACAAGAATATTGTGGTTTGGGAGACAGAAGGGCAGCAGGGGGAAGGGTTGTTGAGGGTCACACTGCTTCGCAGTCCAGGGCATGTGGTGGCCTCCAGCTTTATGAACACTTACTACCAGAGGGTGTATTATCTGCCAGGCACCACTGAAGCTTGAATTATTGTATTTCAATAAAAATTGCAGCTTTGGTACTTAACCCAACAACTAGATTGTTGCATTCCCTTCCCATGCTGAACTAGCATCAGCAAAGATATGGAAAACAAGATAGCTACCCCCATCCTTCCCTGCTTCACCTTCTCTCCTCCAGACAGAATGACACAAATGGCAACTCTGGGCTCAGACAGGCCAGGGACCAGCTAATTTCAGTTGGTGACAAACACTGCCTAACAATGAGATGCCACAAACTACATAGGCTTCTGTGCTAGAAGAAAGTTATGAAGTGCAGGCTAAGTATAGTTAAAGTGATGACATAATGTTAAAAAGGCAGATAGGGAGGCAAAAGCTGACTAACCTCAGTCATTTTGGGAAAAAAAAAAACAAAAACAACAACAAAAAAAACCATGTAGAAATTTTCAGTGAGCTTTAAGAAAATGAGGAAAAACAAATGAACAAACAAACCAAACCAACCACACTGCTTAGAAATACCTTCATGAATGCAAACTCATTACTCATTTATACATGAAGTGAAAAATATCAAGATAAATGATACTATTTACTGGCATGATGCACCTAACATCAAAACAGATGTGTATTTTTAATGTTGTGTGCATTAAACACATTATCTGACTTTCAAAGTACAGTAAGTGATTTATGTTAGAGGTTAAACATGCCAAAGCAGCAACTAAATACAAAATAGAAAACTCAGAGCTTATCAGCACAGCCAAGAAACAAAGTCAGTAAGAGAACTCAGAATTAACATGAAACCTGGAAGCTAATGCTTAAAGAAACCCTTGCTTTTGAATACCTTACACAAAATCAGTTTTTGTAATTGCTAGCAATATCTTCCAGAAGTTCTCCAGTGATCCTGCTACCCAGAGATACGACTCATAGAACAGCTTGAGTTAGAAGACACCTTAAAAATCATCCTGTTCCAATTCCCTGTCTCAAAAAGGGCTGCTGCCCCCGCCCCATCCAGCTCAGGCCCTTCTAACTTGGGCCTTCAACACCTCCATGACTGGGGCAACCACAGTTCCTCTGAGCAGCAGTGCCAGGGCCTCACTGTCCTCTGAGGAAACAATTTCTTCATAACATCTAACTTAACATCTTCACCAACAAAGGAGAAATATGCAGAGCTTGTACTTCGTCAGAAAGTCCAGCAGAAAACTACACTTCCAGAGTAACACACCAGCCAGCAACTTAGAAACGAACAGAAAGCCTTCTAGCCTTAGATTTTCTAAATGAAAAACAAAGCAAAGCAGCCACATCCCAAAGGGGATCACGTTTCACCCACAACCATGGGAGCAAGATTGTTAAAAAAGATTTAAATGCAAGATAATAACAAAAAAGAATTTCTCCAGTAATTCCACTTACCTTTATAGCCTGGTCAAAATGAAGGCTTGCCACCACTCTCTTCTGAAGGCTTGTACACAGTGTGTTACTTTTGGTAGGATAGCTCACTCTGAGAAGACTGAAGGAGTGCTTTGGTTAGAAACCTGCCTACCTACAGTGAGGCAGTTCTACCCTGGTTGCCAGGAGGGCACCTTTAATGGGCATCACCTGAGCAGGATTAAGAAAAGCAAGTTTTGAGATAGGCATGTGAAAACTTCCATCAGTGTTGAAGAATCTCAGGTGATTTCATTAGCACAACACTGATTTACAGCCACCTGACAGCCAGACCGATCAGCTAACATAAATACTACAGACTAGACGCTGTATGCTAATACTGCAGATGAATGGAGTTTGCATTTATTGTACGGGCAGAGAGTAATGTAATGCTTGGCCCAGGCTTGGAGGGCACCCGCTGAGGCCTGCTGCAGAATTGTGCTGGTTGTTAGGGGATAACGGCTGCATGTGGGAGGTCTCTACACCTGTTTGCTGAGAACTGGAGGGGGAAAGGAATTAACTTGGAAAAGGCTTAAGCGCTGCTTGTGTGCTCTGTTAAGGGCACTGAGATAAAAGAAGGAGTTTAAAATGAACTAGGGGACTCTGGGGAGCTGTGGGGATTTAGAAAAAGCTTACAGTGACATACAGTAATAGTGCAGTGATCTTTGACACACTGGAGTTGTCCTTAGTTCATAAACTCCGTAGTTTTGTGATACTAAAAATCAGGGTTTGTTTCCAAGACGAGAAGCAATAAGACTGCCAATATTCATGAAATGGTTCCAAGAGCAATTTGCTTCGTTAGCCACAGACCTGAGCCCCCCTGTGAGAACATGTCATCATCTCAGGGATGAGGAGAGGAGAACCGGGTGAAAGTAGAGGAATGTGCACCAGCTGGACCACCAGAAACTGCAGCAGGTGTTCCGAAGGCAGAGGGCTGAAGGTGCATCTGCTTGGCTCCACTGAATGTGAAGAGCTGGTCCCAAAAAGGTAGGCTAGAAAAGCCTCCCTGTAGGAGGGTAGTACTGTGTGAGGTAGGGCTTGTAAGTGCTGCTCAGTTGTGCGTTGGTTGGTTAAGACACTGTGTCTCTCCTGGAGTAACCAAGAGGTTATACTGTAACCCAGGAGAGTGCAGCCTATCAGACAAGTGTCCCCTGAGAGATACCTCCTCGCTTCAGGTGGAGGGTAAATAAATTACTTCATTCCCATACAACATACTGTACTTCATATTAAGCATTCAATCTCTTGCAGGAGGTAAGGCATGAGTTATGTTTGTTAGCTGTGTTTTCAGGAGCTGAGTTTTGTGCAGCACAGCCTGGTAATGGAGGAATCTTCCCCTGTCAGAGCTGACAGAGGCCTAGCAGCTGCTCTTAGAAATTCATAGCCACAATGTGGGCCGCTGTGTTACTGTACATGTTGAAAGAGAGGTCTGATCTCTTCCTCAAGAGCATGTTTATGTGTACTCTCAGCTCAACTCTTGCACAAAAGCATAGAGAGAAAACAAAACAAAATTCTGACAGCTATTGTTCCCCTCAGATTTTGAAATGTAACTTTATCAGTGTCCCTCCTGATTGTAAACACCCGATTTTAAAGGCAATCAGCTGTGGGTGAACTGGAGGCCACACTGGCAATTACACAGGTTTAAGGAAGCCTGGAGTAAAACTTCCAAGAGACAAGACCAGATGAAAATACCAAAGTGTTATTCATGGTATAGTGGCTTGCTTTCACTTAAAGAGATGAAGAAGGATATATTCCATCTGTGTGGACAGCTTTTACAAGCTGCCATTTACTCTGTTGGGGTCAGCAGGGAAAACGTGTATTTCATATAAGTTAAAACCAGTTTAATCATTTCTATCTAAATATGTATAAAACCCTCTTTTCTTGTAATATTTTAAACTCTTTTTCTCTTAAAGATTAAGCTGGGAGTTACACTGCCACAGGGAGACTTTGGGGTAGTCTAAGGTACTCTGTAATTCAACAAAAAAATGTACTGATACATTCAACAACATTCAGAAACCACTGTAAGAAGCACTTCTTCGACTACGCCTTTGCAAACCTGTCTATTATTTCCTAGCATTTTCCCTGAAGAATTAACTTTAGCCATAGGAAGGTCTGGATTTTCAAGTCAAATTGTTTACATTGCCAAGCATGATGAACCAGGTCACGGTGAAACGGTAGTGGACAAATTACATGTAACATCTTTTACAGAATTTTGCATCCAACTGGCTATTAATTTATTCCATGTTAGGAAGTTTCATTTTCCTACAATTTCACAACTGACGTGAATAAAAATGTTGACCTGATTCATTCCCCTGTCCTTCCCTGCAATGCCCTTTACCAGCTTTTCCCAGTGTCAGTGTTACTCTTGTTCAGAATATTTATTTCTACTAAAAGCTTTTTGTTTTTGTAACAGAGAAAAACAATGCTTATCTTTAGCAACATTTTAATAGCCTTAGCAGGGTGTGCAAGTTCACACTTCATTGAGGAATAGACTGAAACATGGAAAATTTCCATCTTTGCAGCTGCTGCTAGTTGATATGATAGTAAGGCAGATTGCTATGAGGACAGTGGTACATCTGCTTCCTTTTTTATGGCAAGGAATCAGACACCCTCCATGGTTCCAGCTTCCTTGTGCTGCTTGCTTAGTACAAATGGATGCTAATAGGTCCGCAAGCACTTCATAAAGAATTGAGGTTTTATAGGGGAGAAAAAAATCAACATTCACCTAGGCATACTGGATTTGAGCCCCATCCACGTGACTCCTTCTGTTATTCGTATTACATGCACTGAAAAGAAAATTTTGGGAATAGTAGTGCAATTCTACAAACATCCAATAATGGCCTATTCCAAAATTACAGTTTAGCACAACTCAGTAATTACTGTTATCAAGAGGAGGGAATAAAATGCCTTCAAAATGGCTCCTGGGATTATACTGAAGGGAACCCTCGCACTGGAAGGAATTCAACCTCAAAGCTTGGAAAAGGAAAATGACAAAACCTTTGATCTTTGTCGTTTGCTGTGGCCTCAGCTCACAGGTCAGGGCAGAAATATTGGCCTCTGATATCTTCAGAGCCTGGCATGGCTGCATGCCAGACAGGACCTCTGCAGTCCAAGCATAAGGACAGCTCTAAATAGCACTGGCTACCAACAGCCCAGAGGGCAGGAGTACAAGAGCTAGGAGTGAAGTGGGGCAAGCAGTACCATAGCCATTCATCCTATCTTGACAGCAACAGAAGGCAATGATTTTGAGAATGCCATCTTTAAGTTGTCTCTCTGACTAACATAATCCTCTTGTTCCCTGCTGCACCAGTTTTAAGGTCACTCTGGTCTTCTGGGGCTGTATAAAGCTGCTGTAGCTCCGTAGAGGAAAATGTTGGCTATTCCTCTTAGAACAAAGCTTGACCGTCTGAGATGTTGTAGAAAGGAACATGAATCACAGTAACCCTCTGAAAGTGCAGTGTACACAAATAATCTTTGTGCCTGCAATTCTCTCCTGGCCTGAACTCTAAGGCAATTTTTAATGGGGATTTGGCTTTTGGTGCATATTTCCATGAAACCCTTACAATCTTCTTTTCCAGCTCCCACAATAATACTTACGCGCACACAAATAATGAAGTCTAGTGCATAAATATGCAGTTCCACATGCCAGTTTTTCAGCTTCCAACCCTTCGAAGGGCTCCAGAAAAGTGGCATGAGAAAAGAGGCAGGAGCACTGCTAAGACACTGACACACAGAGCAAGGAGCACAGAGAGCATATTGCACTGCTTCGTCCGATCAGATCTTTACTCTGGCACAGAAGAGAGAGCTGTAGACTGATAGAAAATGTTTATTATCCAGACAGCAAGAAAACAACAGTGAAAGGATCAAGGCCTGTTAAAGCGGGATACAGCTGTCCCCAAGGCATTTGATCCAGGCCAGTGGGCTTTGGCAAGGAGCAGATGAAGTAAAATAGCAGTGTTTCACCGTGGACAATTGCCTAAATCCCAGCTTAAAGTAGTTAAGTAACTCTCAGTCACACGATGAATCCTCTGTGCCTAGGAAAGAAGGATGAAAAATAATTAATGTAGGGGGAATTGATGAGTAACATGCCTTTCTTTCATGAAGATTTGAACAAGATATTGGGAGAGGGTGGGAGGAGAAAGAGCTATTCCAGTTTCTGATTCCAATGAGGAACAAAAGGGAAATGCAGAATGCAGACGTTTCATCCCAAATTAATACATCTAATAATAAGAAGAGTACCAAGGGATCATGTACTATTTCAATAAAGAAATGCCCTTCACTGACTTCTTAAAAATTCTCATGATCCTTAAGAATAAATGAGTAATAAAAAATGCAACAAACTTTTCTTTTTCTCTATTAATGAGAAAATACATAGAAGGTGAAAGTGTTTTTATGCAGGAAAATACAGCCTTGAAAACTGTCTCTTGGGGAAATGCAAAACATAAATAAAGAGCTCAAGGAAGCAGAAGTGTCCGCCTCAACAAAATGGACCATCGCAGGGATAAAGGTAACATGAATTGTCCAAAAGGCGACTGACAGTGCTGCTCAGTCACTTATTGGTGCAAAGTATTTATGACCAGAAAGCCCTTTGACATTTATGTTTCTATTGGGCAGTGACAGTGACATCAAGTGGATACATTAGTGAATTAAACAATTGAGTTATTCTGACAGAGGAGATACAGTATTTTAATGATTATTCATTTAAAATATGCTTATGGTATAAGACAGAATGAAAAGCGACCTACCCATTTGAGAGACTTTTTGTATTTAAGCGTACAGAATCCCATCCCTGCCTCCACATATTGAGAGTAACTACTTATTCCTTTTAGTTTTTAATTATTTTTTTTTTATCTCTTGAACAAAGAAATGGGGAAATTTTCCAATGAAGCTGAGGAAGGAGTAAAAATTTGGAAGCTTCATCTTCCAGATACAAGTAACAACAGTTCATGAATGCAGAATTAAGTTAGGGATAACTCAGATGCATAAAATAAGGCTGCCCCAGGCTGTTTTAACTTCTTCAGAAGTAGTTATTTAGTTATCCAGTAATGCCAAGCAACTTTTGATGACTTAATTATCCACAAAGTATGCATGCATGCACCCCAAATGAGTCCACTGCAAACGTACACGCACCATTAAATTTTAAGTTGGTAGGTTGCTCTGAAAGTAATGCCTCCTATTTATTTCCATGGAAACTAGAACAGATACAAAGAGCACAATAATACTGTTTGAGAGAGCAAATTATCAGCTACAAAGCACTACTTTTCAACTCAGTCACCCCTGTTAGCTATGCATTTTCACCAGCAAAGAAAAATAGCCTGCAATGCCTTGGTCTTAACAATCTGCACCAACAGAGATAATCCACTGTTGCTGTCACCACTGCTGAAAAGTATCACCCACCAACTCACTGTGCTCACATCCACACTTTGATCTCCACAAACATTCAGCAGGCATTGATGAATGTCAGTGGGTGCCATTTTTTCTGCAAGGAGGAATTCAGTGACATCCATTCAGTTCATAAACGCTTTCATGTCAGATGCCACTTGTCAGAATGTCCCTTTGCTGCCAAATGTCACACGGCAACAAAACGTAATGGGATGTTGGTGGGAAGGTTCAACCTCTACTGCCATACCACCAACATTGGCCTCTGATGTCATGGGTCAGTATAGTAAAACAGGAAACATTACTTTCAGAGCAGCCTTTGTGAGGTATCAAATCATTTTGAAAAATACACTGTAACACTTTAGTAAAGGGCTTTTTTGCTTTTCTATATCAGTAAACATATTAAATCATGAAACCTTTGACTTACTATTGTTCTAAGAAGAATACATATTATTTTCACTATGAAAATGTTGGCTGGCTCTTTTTTCTCTTCATATGCCAACAATTATTTCACTGGGGTACTCCCACGTGACCAATATTCCCATTTCAACATGAGTGACTGCCACTCACTGGGACTTTCTTGACTAGGTCATTTTATTTGAAATTTTGTACTGTTACCACTGCTGAGATTAGCATCTTGCAATTAAAACCAACAGTAGTTGTCAAGTATGAGGTGAACTTGGTAAATGACTCACACTTTTGGGAGTTAGAAGTTAAGCTTGACATCTCATCAGTATCAGGCCCCTAATACAGGTAAAAAATCAGTGCTTAAAATCTGAATTACCTGATAACACAATTTCTCATGACATATCCCAATGGAAGTTATTCTAGATGCCAGCAAAACTTCTTTGAGTGGAAAACAGGTTGGCTGTCAGCCAGCAGTGTGCCTTTGTGTCCAAGAAGGCCAACGGAGTGCATTAAAAACAGAATGGCCAGCAAGGTGAGGGAGGTAATCCTCCTCCTTTACTCTACACTGGCAAGGCCACATCTGGAGTGCTGTGTCCAGTTCTGGACTCCCCACTTTAAAAAAGACAGGCAAAGCCTAGAAGGGTCCAGCAGAGTGCCACAGAGATGATGAAGGGCCTGAAATATCTTCTGTAGGAGGAAAGGTTGAGAGACATTGGACTATTCAGCCTGAAGGGGAGAAGACAAAGAGGTGATCTCATCAATATTTATAAATATCTATAGGTGGGAGTCAAATGTGCATAGTCAGACTCTTTTCAGTGATGTGCAGTGACAGAACAAAGGGCAATGGGCAAAAACTGGAACGTAGGAAGTTCCATGCAAACACACAACATAATTTCTTTACTGTGAGGGTGACAGAGCACCAGGACAGGCTGCCCAGAGAGGTTGTGGACCCCTCTGGAGAAATTCAAAATCCACCTGGATGCTTTCCTGTAGGGAACCTGCTTTAGGAGGGAGTTGGAGTTGATATCCAGAGGTCCCTTCTATCCCCTAAGATTCCCTGATTCTTCTGGACCATCTCCAGAACCTATAGCACACAGACTGATAAGTGTGTAAGAACCATTTTGTGGTGGGTGAACTGAAGTCTGCAGAAACGCAACATTTTGCATGAGTTTCCTCACATTGCCTCTATGGAAGCTGTGGTATTGAGGAACTACACTGTCAAGCACCAGCATTCTGCAGGTACTCTGCTTTGCCCAGGTTTTACAGAGGAGCCAAGATGATATCCACTACATCCATCTAACTAATACTTGCTAGAATAATAGCTAGGACAAAATTAACTCTTTTATACATTGTAAAGTGGTTTAGAACTTTCACGCTAATCTTTTCTCTTCATAGTAAAAAACAAACAAACAAAAAAAAACACCTCTCCTCAGACCCTCACCTGAGAAGAGGTTTTCTCTGCTCTTCAGATTGCCCTGTGCAGTTAGAGTGGTTCCCAACTTTGCTTCATTTTTGGATGAGAGCACAATAGGGAAGATGATAAGGGAATCAAAGAAGGTATGCTACTACCTTTTATTTTGTTCAGGGACATAATGGCTCACTCTCTCTAGCTTTCATTCTTAGAAGCAGCACTCTCTCACTCAAACTGCAAGTTAGCTGAAAAAGAACAAATGCCCTTCTGTGCCCATCTCCGTGTGAGCACCTCGGTGTACATCCTCCCTCTCCTCAGTGGCCTGGGTTGCTCATCCAATTACAGAGGTGCCCAGCCTTTGCTGAAGCAAAGTGACTATACTGAAAATCAATAGTAGAGATAAACACAGTAATATAATGACTCACCCTCTGTGCTTCATCTTGCAAGACCAAGAATCTTCTGTTCTGCAATAAAAGCTGAGCAGAAATTAGAAATACATTTCTGAAAAAAACATTTTGATGAGTTATTACCAGTGGAACTTTGCTATGAATGCACAAGTGTGAACAAGAGTTAATTTCCTTCATCACTTCAGAATAAACTTCAGAATCTTATAGAGGAGAACTATTTTCCACCGTAGAATTGTAAACTATTACTTTGAGTGCTTTAAAGACTGCTGCTAACTTTTCCCCATCCAAATCTGGATAAAGCTTTCTTCCCTACAAAACCATCAAGAAGCTAACGCATTTGAACAGCTCCAGGATAAATGCAGAATAATTAGTATGTAGGTAAATACTAATTCCAAAGAGTGTGCTAGTGCAATGTAAAGTTGCACGAGGTCTGCATTTTGCAGTACAGGTTTTGTGTCAGTGTCAAAGCTAGAATAATGACTAACAATTAGAGTTTGTAACGCTGTCACTAGGAGGAAAGTGTAGCTTGTTTTCCCAATAAACTAAAAATAATTAAACAATTGGAAAATCCAAAACCGAAATTAAAAGATACAAAAGTCGAGAAAGCCACTAAAATGGGGTAAGGTACAATGCTCAGATGCTTCCACTTTATTATAGCACCAACTTCAACAGTCCATGAGGTGTGATGCATATGGTTGGAATGGAGAATCTCATTTTGTGAGATATTCCACATCTTAAATTTCTGAGGTATTTTTGTATTTGAACTTTCATAGCACTTTTTTTCCTAGAGGTCTTGAAGGGAGTATTATTCATATTCTTTGAATCTTTCTCAGTTGTCAAATGTTTAATCATTTCTATTAGCAACTATTTGTATAGGGTTAAAGTAAACAGATGGACTTGCATATCCTTTTAGAACATCCAATATATCTGTACTTACACTTTTAAAAGGCCAAAAATGTAAGTTAAAAGAAGTACTATCTCTTGTCTTAAAGTCTTAACTCTGCCCCCAGATTTAGGAGTACAGTTAATGGGGATATGTATGTATTCTTCAGCCACTGCACATCTGACATCCCATCATCCCCCTGGCAACCCCTTGCCTCATTTATCTTCTTGAATGCTCAGCTAACCTTCTCTATGTTATAGGCAGCTGCTCTGATTGGCACAGATGTTAATTAAACTAGGTAGTAACAGCACACACTCTGAAAAGAAGGGCCTTGGAGCTAAAAGAGATCTCAGTCAATCTCCACTACTCAGTTATGTGCATTGTGCAAGGGGAGAAGGAAAACAATCTTATCTGTGTTCTTGAGGCTTGTAGCAGGCTCTTACATACCCACTAATAGTAGAAGCAGGGATAAGGAAAGTGGTAGCTGTTGGCAACAAGGAGTGTAGGCAGGGTACTAGAGAGTGGGAGAGGAAGGTAGTCATTAACTCTTGTGCAAGTTCAACTTCTGTTATCTCCTCCTGGATAGCAACATTCTTTTTCTTCCTGCGTGTACTGTGTGTCTGTTTTGGATTGGATACATCATTGTACTTCAAGCATGCAGAGCAAAGAGAAAAAGAAAGAATAAATCTTGGGTGTTACCTAGCACTTTCGGGGTGTTGTGGGAATCTCTTGCTCAGGTTGTTCAGAGCGTCATTTCTTCTTCATATCTTAATAACCACTCAGCTTTTCAGAACAGAGAACATTTGTGGGTTGTTTTCAAGGAAAGGATTTGATAAGAGAGATGGAATGTCTGATATAACTTAGATTAAATCTTTTAGATTCAAGCATTCCAGATAATAAAATCAGAAATCAGTCTATTGTTGATATCAATACATATTCCAAGCTGAAACAGTCTGGACTAGAAAGTTCATCTGCAATCCAAGATGGGTACTGCCTTGTGAGCAATGAACAAGGATTCTCTGTACCCATTGGTAAAAAATCATCTCCTGGCAACAGCAGCTACCATTCAGCCTTCCCCTCATCCAGTTCTGTGTGAGACTGTAGCACCAAAAATGCTGCCTTTTCCATGATGTGTAACCTGAATATTTAAGGCTGTTAAAGGTCTCAGAGGATTTGTTACTACTAAACTGAAGTCATTACAGCTCTACTGAGCTAGCATGCTGTTTAAGAACTTTATGCTCTGGTTGTCCAAATCCTCTCTGCTGATGTGGTCAGATGGGGCATGCTTTCTCCTTCTTTCTCAAAATTAAAAACTTGAATTTGTAATTTCAAATGCATCAGCAAACGACTCAGTTACTGTAACATTGTACCATTTGCTGGAACACTCCTATTTTCTTCCTATATTTTTGAACAATAGGAATTGAATTGTTAGTATTACACATTCTGTGCCAAATTCATATGACCACGTAGTTTTGTTTAAGTAGAAAAACAATACTGCTGTTACAGTTTTTAAAGTCTACTGTTGGAAAGCCTGCTCTAAGAGTGCAAACGCTGTCTAGATAGAACTGAATATCGAATTCTTCTATTTTCAAAATACAATTGGCAAAAATCTTTCTATCCACCTGAAACACTGGTTTGCAAAGACATTTCTAATCAATGAATTTGCTTCTTTACTATTTCTACACTCATGTAATTGCTTAAGTTGGAAGCAACCTTACAGATCATTGAGCCCCAACAGCCCTACTGTGGAGAGAGCTGCCCCAAACCCCCCACAAGCTCCAGCTGTCCAGGGCAGTATTTTACATTACTTTCCTGAGTAGATTCCAAAAACATATCACCAGCTCTCACTAAGTTGTTCTTGTTAGTATCCCTATCACACGACAGATTTCTTTGGAATATTTGCATTCCGTATACTGCAGAATGCACTTTTTTTTTTTTTTCCAGGCAACAGCTAAAAATTTGACTACAATATTAGGAAATTTTAATCATTGTTACCATGTTCCCTAATAAGTATAATAACAGACAACATTTTATTAGTGGCAGCAGCTAGCAGTTGACTTACGTGGTACTCCCTTTTAATCTTCCAGCTTGTTGTGTTCCTATATAGCTTTGTTTAAATTCCCCAAGCAAAATCTTCAGATGCATCTCAGCTGTGACAAAATAGGTTTACTAACAGTGTTCAAGAGGTTAGCACTGAAGGTAGTTAATGAAGTAAGCATTGTCTCTAGTGCGTGATCGATTTTTCATGCACTTTCTCATCTTCATTTACATTGGGAAGCCTGTCTGTGAAGCTGCTGAATAGCTCCCCTAGGCTGTCAACCCAAAGTCTCATTGCTCATGCCACAATTGCTTTTCCAACTCATCATCAGCAGGTCCAAATTCTGATTCACAGATGAAGATGATGTTCCAGGCTGAGATGCTTGGTCTGTTTATCTCTCATTTACTTTGGTAACAGAAATTCAAACACCACTTTTTTTTCAAAATTGTCTGATGCTCTTCTTTAATATCTGTAGAGGTCCATATGATGACATATTAGGATAAAGCGGTCGACTACAAGGAGAGAGATAGAAAGTCTTTGAATAATTGCAAAAAGATAGGATCAAGTAAGCTATTTTTTTCCTGAATACGCCCACACTGCATAGAAAAGAGATGTGACTGAGGTTCTGATATATTTACATTTCTAATTTAATGTATGACCTCAGGCAAGTCACTCGTCATTTTTTGTGCCTGTTTCCATATCTGCATTACAGAAATAATAATAACATTTTTTGCTTCATATAGTTATTCTGAGGCTTATTTAGTGCTATCAATACTATGCTTCACAAAATAGTGGAATTATTATAACAAATAGGACAATCTAGAATGACCATTGAAAATTACAAATTCAGAAACAATTCTTAAAGCAGTTCCTATTTCTGCCCCATGATCTCAGCCATCTACCTGATAAAAAAAAAAAAAAAACAACAAAACAAAGAAACTCTTCAGGAGTTATTTTATCAGCAAAAGTCAGTGCTATCAAAGCCCCTGGGTTGCTCTGGCCTCTAAATGCTATTGCAAGCACATAAAGGTGAAACAGATGCAAGATTGGAGCAACTCTCATTAACTGTGCAAGAGGGAATTAACAGTTTAGGAGAAAGTCTAATGCACTCACTGGCCCCCGTGGCTGGTTATTGCACAGCAGAGCACAGACAATTTCAAATTATGCTGCCCTCTCAAGTTATTCCTTGTAGAATGACAAAATCACGTTAGTTTTGATTGCCTCTTTACTTCCTTTGGTTGAAAACAACGTTTGGGGCCATGTCCTGAACATGCGAGGTGAAAGATGGAAAGGATGTCAGCATGAAAGTTTCCTACACAGAAATCCAGCAGTGTATTAGTGGACTTTTCAGGTTTCTGTAGATTCTAGAAGACTACAAACTAACAGAAGCAAATAATCACAAAGAAGATTCTGAACTCAGTGTTGGGGAAAGGAGAGGCTGACAATCCATGGGGTTAGAACCAAGCTCTGACAAGACTTTCTGGGCTCAAACCCTGTGACTATACAATTAGACATAAGATCAAGTGGTGTGCCAGAAGGCTTTTCGCTGCAAGCTCTGGTGCTATGGTGCAGAGTTGCTCTGTCCAGGATGTTGTGCCAAGCCACGGACCTTGCCTGGGAAGTCTGGGCCTCAGTTAAATGCTGGGCAATGGGGATGCTCTGGAGCTCAGCCCTGAAATGAGGGCAAGCAAGTGACAGCCCAGTGTAACTGCAGCCGCTCTTCACTTCAGAGTTGCCTTTAAGGGCATTTTGTTTTGTCGCCTCAAATTACAGTAAAATTACAGCCAGTTGGGTAAATCCAAAGGCCTCTGTTGTTCTTCAATGGCTACTGCCATTCACAGCTATTTCTCACTGAAACTCACAGACAACTATGCTTATACAAAAATGTTTAAACACTATAATGTTCAACAGAAAGAGGGACATGTCTTGTTTAAAAAAATTGCTAATTTTTATATCCATTTACTCTTTAACCTTCCTTGCAAATCTCCTTGAAAATGATCTCTTTCTAAGCGATTCATTTGCTATGCGAAGATGCTAACACCAGGACAGTGCAAAAATAAATATCAGAAAAGAGCAAGCAAAAGGGAATGTGTCACATACTGACTACAGGGAAACAGCGCAAAACATCTAATCACAGCAGTGCCAGGAAACTTGAACCTGTCCAAAAAGATCCAGTGCTCTCAATGTTTAATTGCTGTTGATGGCTGCTGGTCAGTCATGCATGACAATGTGTGTGTCACGCTGCTTCCTGCCTATGCTCATTCCTGTCAGCCTTCACTCCAGGTGATGAGTACTACTCCTCTGACCATAGTACAGAGAGAGAAAAAAAAATTAGAGCCCTCACAGACACAAAGCAACATGTACCTAAATAACCCAAGCCACAGGAACAGGGCACCAAAAATGGACAGCAAGAGCCAGCTTTTATCAACCTTTCTCTCCAGCTTCATTTATGCTAAAAAAAAAAAAAAAAAAAAAAAAAAAAAAAGTGGCATCTGCGACCGACAGTATTCCAACTGGCAAGATTCAAGTCTCCTGTTTGCTTGATTATATGTTTGAACACATGCTTGGGGCTGTGTGGAGCAATTTGAATTACAATTGAGTAGCAATGAACATTATAATTTTTGGCGAACCCGAGCTTTAAAAACCTCCTCCTTGAGCTAATAAGAAAGAGAGAGAGTGGGAAATGTAGGAGGTATGACTTAAAAGGTCTAGAATTTGTATAACAGCTTTCCACCATTTTCTTAAAGTGACTGTTTAATGGTTTATGTATCTGGGCCCAGATTCAGCAAAGCACTTAAGCATGCATTTAACTTTAAGTATGTGAATGATCTCATCCTTATTCAGCAAAAGCCTTAAATAAATGCTTAATTTTAAGCCTGTGCCTAGCTGCTTTGCTGTAGCAGGGCCTCATCACACACTTCTATATCCTGTTATGTCAGTAATATAATTAGGAGGGGAGCTCCTCTTTTACCTCCCCCATCACTATCTTCACGTCAAAATAAAAATCATTAACCCACAATTGTTTAACTTCATTCTGCTTCGGGCAAAACTGAAGTCTGAGAGTCAATAAATGTCTTAAACATCCAGAACATATCTGCTCATTCACATTCCACTTCAGATCCATCTGCCGTCAAAGTCAATGGGAGTCCTGCCACTGTCTTCAGCGGGAGCCAGGTCAGGTTCCCAGTCAATACCGAGCTCTGAATCCATCAAAGCAATACATGAACTGAGTTGTGAAAGAATGGGAGAGCCAACAGGGCAGGAAGGAATTTTGCAGCAAAAGCATGGATGAGAATAAAGCTTTAGCTGTTGTCCAAAAATTACTGAATTTAACTACAGTTAGGATACTTGGAGGTAGGAAATGAAGCATCATTTCTGGATCAACAGTTTTTAAGTAATTAGGACACAGAACATATGACAGTAGTTTTGATGATCTAATCATTCTGCCATCATTTTGTTACTGTCTATGTACTTCATTCTTCTTCCCGGTAAGTTGAGAATGAAGGTAGAATACAAAGCAGGCCAAAGAGTCTGCTTCACATAACATTTCAGGCTCGTTCAGTGATGTTCCTATTGCAGTTACCACCCTTTTCCCTCTTGATATCTACACACATCTCAGTGAGTGCCAGAAAAGCAGTTGAGTTTCTTTGATATCAAGGATGAGAATCATGTTTAAGCAGCCCTACACAGAATCACAACACTGAGAAATGTAGTCTGAGTGCTCAATCCACTTTATCATTTCTGAATCAGCTTTTGCCAGCTTTAAGATTCAGAACAACTTGACATCCTCTCACATCACCGAGGAGAGTCTATGGGCTTTAAAATTATTATTATTACTACTACTACTAAAGAGATGATATGGACTAGGAGAGTAATAGGTGTACAAGAAAGAATAACTACTTGATTGATGTTGTTTAACATATGTGTTCATTCTTTTTTATCACAGATTGAAAAGCGGTTGCAAAATAACTCTATAAAGAAGTCCTGAGGCACATTCAAGTGTCACATTATCTATGTTCTGAAGCACAGTGGGAGGAAAATAAAAACATAAATAAGTAGTTCTGCAAGAACAGAACTAATGATGCTCCATTTCCTACTGCTTTGTGTCTCATAATTAATTGTGAACTACAGTTGAGGCTTTTCCCACGGGTGGGACACATATGGTCCATCTCTCACACTCTCAGAAATATAGATATACATACTGTGTGGATTCTTTATGGTTAATAATGCATGAACTCATTCTGTGCTTCTGTCGTTAGGCAGGGTTCTTGCTGGGTGTCTCTTCTTCATCATGCTCCTCTATCTGTTCATCCATCCTTCCACAAAGAAGGATATTTACTTATTTTTATTTTTTAAGTCTACAAGATTTCTGTTCTGTCACTTTTGTCTGAAATAATCAAAGTAAAATCTGATTAATTTTAAATACATACATGCACATACCCAACCTTGCAAACTACACCACTGAATAGGTTTATGACTTGATAAATCATGACTCCAAACTCTATAAAATGTCTATAGGCATTTCCATTTTGAAACATTTTAAGGCAAAGGGAAAATGCTATTATTGATATCTTGCCCTCCTGAAGCATCTACTGTTTTAAAAATGTCTCCAAAACTCTTGAGAACTGCTATATAGATAAGTCAAATTCATTCACAAAGGACTGACAAGCTCACTGCCAGTATGGGAATATATCACAGAAGCTTAGTCTATCAAGCTCAGGTTTTGAATGCATTATGGATTTTGAAGAAAAGCTGAAACCGCATTTGTGTACATGGTGGCACTGAAGACCTCTGTCTTACATTCATTCTTTTCCTTCTCATTTCAGATATATTAATGATTAAAAGCATTAGAAAGCATTATTCCTAGTCATTGTGATTTTTAGAAAACAGAACTGTGAAAATGGAATTACTGGAGCAGTATAAACTTAGAACCAGTTTTAAGTTCAGTTTATATAAACACATTATTTCTGTTTAAAAACAGATGCAGCAAATTGCTTGGAACTTGGCCTTGAATGAGATAGCCAAATAAGCTCATGTAAAATTAATAAGCAGCCTTTAATTTTAAATGCAACCAAAGCCCAAATGTGGAAATAAATACATTCTGTATACATACAGAATTTTCATAAATCATCCATGCTTATTATGCATATCCTTCCCACTTTGTAACTGTTAGCCATACACTCTATTGAACACAATGTTTTCTAAGATCCCCAGTGGCTTCAGCGCTAATCTGAATTTTGTGATATGACTTGCCAAATGTAAAATCAGAGACTTGACCACGAACATCAGAAAACATACTACTCTGCTCAGTGTGTTGCCTTTCTTGAGTTTTGTATTTTTGCAAATATTTTGCTGATTGCTTTTGCAAAAGTGTGATGAGACAACATGCTGAATTTATTTTTGGAAGTGTTGGAAAAAAAAAACAAGGGAATATCTTCACATATTCCATAAATCTAACACAAATTGGGTGTTTGATGTTACATATATATATAAACAGCACAGCCTGCATTTTATTTATTTATTTATTTAAAGGATGAAAGCTTAATTCTCTGAAATACCAGGGGGCAAGTATAAGCTGTCCAGAGGAAAGCACAGTATGGCCAGACAAAATGATAGCTCTCTCACACTGCTCTGTCATTGCAACTAAGCCCTGACATGGAAGCCTTAAGGGTGTGGTAAAAAGGACTGCCCTCCAGTGTGCTGAAAGGAAACTTCAGCATCCTTGCTCATTCGTTTTTTGTATAAAAACTGACAGATGTGTCAAAGGTGTGATAGCTTCGTGAATAAGTAATAAGTCCTGACAAGTTGGACCTTATCATTCCCTTCTGCCTAAGGTGAGGAAGGAGCCTGGGGTAACAGTGGGGGCAACTGAAGAGCCCTGGATTGGACTTGCGGGATGGCTTGCCTTGTTCGTCTGTGCTCCTGCTGGTACAAAATGGATTTGACGACAAATCTGATCAAATTCATCCCTGGTGTAATTTCAGAGAGGTCAGTGGTGTTACACCAGGGAAAGTATTGGTCCCTTCTGTTTATTTAAGGAAGACGACAGCAGCTTTGGAATAAAAGCAGTTGACTGAGTAATAAGCTTCCTTACTCTCAGCAGAGCTGCATAGGTACAAAAAGAACTGCTATTATCAGAATAATGTATAAGTACTTTGTTAAAACCTGTGTTTCAGCATGGCCCACAGGGGCAGGAAGGTGCAGTTAGTGTGCTCAGCCACCATGACCCTTTGATGTCCTGCCCAACGCTGTAGGATCCAGCTGAGAAAGAAAACAAACCTCTCTTAAATGAAACCAGTCCAAGATTCTTCACTTTGCAAAGGGATATCAAGGTCAGATTACAGGAGGCTTACATTTAAGTGGAAGAAATAAGGACTAATACATTTGTGTGTGAAGTGAAAAGTATGGCTTTCTGGGAGGATAGCAAAGCTTACAATGAAGATTCGTATGCTTGCAAAGATCACCAGCATAGTGAAGAAAGCAAAGATCTCCAGCACAATGAGAAACATGCTTGAGGTGTTTTGGAAAGTGGGAATTCAACAGAGGGGGGACCATCCAAATCAGAACACAGAAGTATTTTCAGACTTCCACCAATAAAAGCTCATTATATTGTAACTAGACACACACACACAAAAAAAAAAAAAAAAAAAAAAAAAACCACAAAACTTTTCACAGAAAACTTTCATGAGAAGGAACTAAATCAATAAAGAAATGACAACAGCTGAGTAACGTAACTTGATTAGTTCCCAAACTTGGGGAAATAAAGGTGCTTGGGAAATGATAACACCAGCTATTATATTCAATTTTTCAACATATTTTTCCACTTAAATTTGTAGTATATCACAGGAAATTAAAAAAAAAAAATCAAGTTAACATATCATTATAAGTGCACTTTTTGTAGGGCATATAGGCAAAGAGTGAGAGAGAAGGATACAGCATAAGCCATGTGCTGTGCAATGGCAGGCAAGAGGCAATGACTTTGCAGGTGCTGGATAGAAGAAAGACACACAACCTCAGAGACAAATATATACTCCTTGTATATAGATATACAATACTGAGGTGTGTGGATAACAAAAAGCACAGAAGCATGAGTAAGGACTGCAGAAATGGCACAGGAGTGAAAGACATCTGTGGAAGATGTCAGGAGAAGGTCAGCAGCAAAAGCCAGGCAACAGAGTCCATTTTTATGAATGTAGGGCAGTTGGATGGAGGGGTTATGCAGAAGAAAATAAATGTGATGGGGCACAGAGATCTGGAATACCCCCCCAGTGAGGTCAGATGTGCACAGATTCAGGGGGTTTGGTTGGGGGTAGCAGCCAATCCTACATTACCAAGATTTGTTTGATCTACTTGGGGTCCCCCTTCCTGTATTTTTTAAATTGTTTCAGTGTTTTCTTTCCTCGATTTTTTTTTTCTCCTAAGGCCTGAAATGTGATGCTTGCTATGAACACTGTCTTCTTTTGACATTTTCACTCCCTGATAGTGCCACAAGCTAGCCTTGAATTTTAAAGAGTGGCATGCGTGCACACACTCCAGTACTCCCACTCTGAGGCTGTCATTCTCATCAAACATCTGGAAGTCTGCTTGCCAGAGTGCTGCTGCCAAATGCTACTGCATCATCCGGGCAGAATTTTGCTTCCCCTACAGGGTAAGCAAGAAGAGCTCAAGAGCGGATTTACAGCTGTTGATGTGGCAGCACAGAAGTCTCATGCAGTAGCTCAAAGCTTCTTACTTACGGTTTTAGCCCTCCAAGGAGTTTTGTTAGAGAACGGATTGGCTGTGGACATCCAAATTCTTCTTGTGGCCTGAAGAATCCTTCCTCTTCTTTTTATTTCTAACTTTATTTTTTTTTTTTTTTTACTATTTAGCCCTTAATAACTCTGGCCAGATGTATATGGATGTAATTCCTTCAGACTCTGAAGAAAGCATCAGTCTTGGTACAGAAACCTTGCTACGTGAAGTACCGTAAGGAAGAGGATAGATAGAAGGAGATAGAGGAAGATAGAAGAAGGAGGATCAGACTTCAAGGCTTTTGAGTTCCTAAATCCCATCCCCTCTCTGAAGAACTCCCTGCCCTGAAGGAAATCCCATGTACTTCAGGCAGGACACATAAAACAGTGGTAACAAATATGACATTGTCTTATCTCTGGTTCTAAGAATAAGTAAGCCCTCTGTCTTGGTTCCTCTGCTCTTCTCCACACATTAAAAAATTCAGTAGGGAAATGGTGGGTGGTAGGGAGGGGGCATTAAGGCTCTGAAGGGAAACAATGAAGAAAGACACGTGGAAAACAGAGAAAAATGGACTTCATTTAGTCCAAAAGATGTTTCTATCCAGCTCCTGTGAGGGGGGTCGAAAAGCAGAGGAAGAGCAGTGGGAAATGAAAAGTGCCATGGCAAGATAGCAAACCACCTAGAGAGGCAGAGAAGAGCAGCAAATGTCAAGAAAAAATACTTTTCTGAGCTCCCCACAGTGCTAGGGTCAGCATCCAGGAATCCCAGCACAAAACCAAGACACAGCTGTTACCCTTCTAGCCTAAACAGCTTAACAGAAAATTTACATCCTGGTTAAGACGTTCAGCATGTTAGTGAGCAAATGGGTATCAGAAATACCTGATTTCTAAAGGATTTTCCCCCAGAAGAGCAAAGCTCACACACCAGGAGACAGGGAGACATTTGATAGCACAGCACGAAGCAGGGAGCTGACTATTCTGCCTCTATTAGGACAGCTGGAAGTTAAAGTAAGTGGGCTATTGAGAACAATGGGCTGGAGCCAATGGAAAGGCAACTTCCCAACATTTCAATTTAAAGGTCTCTCAGCTATGGAAAATTATTGCCATGGGGCTTTGTTTCAGGTCAGGGCGCTAGGGAAAGTGCATTTTGAAAGCATGACAGTCCATTTAGCAGGCATCCCTCAGCCATGCGCACAGATTTCTTCGGCAAATGCCTGGCTGTATGTGCACGCACCCTTCATCTAACTTGTAGGAAAAACACTACCAGGAGGGGAGGAGTTTTCCAGTGATGTTTGTGTGGAAAAGCTCCACAGAATCATCTAATGATAGAAGAAAAGCTTCAGAAAAAGGAGGATCTATCAAGCAGTACATTATTTTATGGCTGGTAGGTCAGCCTTTCTAAGCACTCTATAGAGAGCCACAGTGCCTTCCATCTCCATGATAGAAAAACTGAAACAGCACACAAACGGTATTACCACAATTGCTGAAGAGCTAGAATAAAATGAAGACTGTCTTTATCCAAATCTTTATAAACTGGTTTAGTCCTCCATTATTACTTTTCACTTTAAGAAAAGCCATCAACAGAAACAGGCACCTAAATAATCATAAAGAAGTCAAAAAAACACAGAATAAGACAAGATCTAGTTTTGACTTAGACAGTCCCAATGTCCACTTTAGGCAACAACACCTAAACAGAAAGAGGCCAAAAAGCTGTAACTTTTCTAAGGCCTAAGAAAAAAAAATGCAGCCCTGATTACAAATGCATTTGAATGGAGGTATCATTTCCACCGACTTAAGATAAAAGGTATCTGCGTACTTGTGGCATGATTAATGCATTTGAAAGAGCTAAAAGGAAAACTCAAGAGAAACATGCAATGAGAAATACAGTTGCATTTTACTTTTTTTGTCCTTATCTACTCCTGCTAATTTGTGCCCTGATTAAAAGGATGAGGAGGGAAGGCTGAGACACAGCGAGCTAATAGTTAATTGGCTGACTGAGCACTCACTCTTACCTCCATTGCCCTGCACCATCCCGCCTCTTACATCTTGCTTTGTAATATCACTCACATCTGACCACGTCATGTCCTTCTTAGAGTTTCACATGTTACCCTGCGTCTAGAGATTTGGGATACTTGGCTCAGGTGTCAAAATACTATCTCCTTTTAAGCTGCAGAATGAATCTCTTTGGATGCTTGATTACCCAAGAGCAGAGAGACTTATAAGGGAATTAGTTGCCCTCAGCAGATGATCGGCTTATTCTACAAGTCTTATAATTTTATCTTGCTCGGGAAGAATAGGATTTAGGGGAAGCCTGAGTCATTCTAATAGAACACATAATTGTGCCTGTTTTATAATTGTGAGAGTAGGCTTGTTATAGTCATTTGCTATCTCAGTTGGCAGGAACACTGTTTAAAAAGGAGTTTGAAGACTACCTGAGGCAGCTTAGGCTTTTGAGCACAAAAGAACAGCAGTTTCTAGGTACTGTAGAATTAATGGTTTATTTCCCAGTCTTCTTCCCTCCTATCAAACGTGCCCTTTTTGTTGTGTGTGAATGTAGCATGTGTGAAGTACAGCTTTCCCAGGAAGGGAAGCAATAAGGGCGTAAAGGTATACTGTTAATAAAAGGGACAGCAGCCAGGGATGTAAAAGAAAGTTTGGTCAAGCATAATAAATCAAATCTGCAAATATGTGAAACAAAAATGTTATTTACGTCGCTAAATAAGTATGTGCAGAACAAATACATTAGGGTGGGACAGGCTTGAAATGAAATGGATGTGCAGAACTCACCTTTTAGATATTCCTTATTGTCAGACCCAGTGGATGCTGAGACATGAGTTATAGATTAGAATGATCTTTAATTGTTTGCATGACAACATCTTCTGTTGTTTCTCTGTGACCTGAAGAACATAAATGTCTTATGTAAAAGAGTCCTTATGTAAAAGATTTCACACTACATACAGATAACAGTGATTTAGATCTATTGCGTCTTTTATGGATGGCTATCTACTACCTTTTCTTTAGGGATACTCTCACATAACCATAAAATGACAGTTGTGCTAAAATTTAACCTGTTTCAGAGTCGGGGTGCATGTACACAACTTGCAGGTTAGAGTCTTCTGATCCTTTTCTTTTACATTTTTTTTTTTTCACTATAACAATATTTTAAGAGGACTCCACCATTTGTTATCTTTACTTTTTTCCTGGTCTAGTCAGCCTTGTTATTTTTATGTGTCTGTGTGCTAAGGTGGTGACAGCTGATTAGGTTTTTATTGTATTTGCTTTTTTATTGTATTTGCACACCCTTCACCAACTTTGACAGAAGTGAGACATCAAGGAAAAAAGATTAAAATAGTAACAAAAAGGAGGAAATGATTGAATGCAACAAGATCTTACTTTTAATCAGCTTTGTTCTAATTTCAGCTCACCCTACAGTTTTTGATATGCAAAAGAAGTGTCCTTCATACTGATTTAATGAAAATGGTCATTTTGCTGAGGGTGTGCGTATGTATCATCCATTCAAGATTTGAATATGCCTATCTGAGTTTTCTGAGCTCAGTATGCCCTCCGGTTTGTTTCCCAGTGTGCTTAAAATTAGAGCAACTGCATTTAGGATTTTTTTGTCAACTCAAACATTCGATTTTTCTCATAGCCAAGTCATATGTTTCAGCTTTAAGTTGCTTCTCTTAAGGTGCTTCCCTGAACACATTTATTTTTCTCTCTCTTCTTCCCTGTACCGACACCTGTTCATCCAGTACATCATATAAACCAGCCTGCTTTGAACCTCCCCAGCTGTCAGTCACGATACTATCAGACGCAGTGATCTGGGGGCTTGGAGCAGCAGAGACAATACATGCCTGGGTCACTAGTAATTAAGCAATGTCAGCGGTTGAGAGGAGAAAACTCAGTTCAAGCCAAACTGAAGCATTTAGATATTTTACTGCTGCATCCTTTTGGTCTTCTCTCAGCTTATAAATATTAATTTAAAGACTACCAACAAGGACAGTAAACGGATTTAGGCATAAAACTTCCTGTCAGGAGTGATTTGTGCCCAATAAAAGGAGAGCTGGATAGAGAAAGCCTGCTTCACTAAGTTTATGATAGACAGTGAAAGAGTGCCATCAAAATAAAAAGGCTTTCACTATGTAGACTGCTATATGGGGGGGGGGGGGGTGTCTTTGTTCCTAACGAGCATCATACTGGTACTGTATCGTTTTCTTCCATAAGCACATTTTAATCAATGAGGGGGAGGTCTGGAGTAGAGCCATCACTGCTTAGTGGGCTTTGCACAGTCACCATCACAGGAAGGGAGCTTTTACATCTGTGACCCCTGTGCCAAACATTGTGACGGAGAAAGCTAACTAAGTTCATCATTTTTTTTTAATGCCCAACTTGAAAGTCGAAAATAATTCAGTAGGCTCTATATGGTCTGTAAGAGCATACCTTTAAAATTTGAAGCAATAATGACCTTCTTCTGCTCTCCCTTCTGTGAACATGCAGTATATCTTTCTTCTGACTTATAATTATTTCATTCTTAGATAGAAAACAGCATAAATTTTGTTTCTCTTCTTCATTCCTCTGGAAAGCTCAGTTTGTGTTTCTTTAACTGTTCAATTATATTGTCGCTGACCAGAATGATCACAAATATCTAAATACCAGAAAAATATAAGCTAAACTTAAAATTTTAAATTAATTCAACTGAACATGTTATCCATACTTAATTAATTGAGCCCGGATATAGCAGGTGATGTTTTCCACAAGCCAGAATTAGTACTTGCAGTACAAGCCCTGTCTCCAAAGCTGGAACCACCACTGGACACACACGTCCTCTGAGAGCCATGCACCATGTTCAGCCAATTTATTAATCCCCCATGCTCCATTCACTGCTAACAATGCATTGTTAGTTTTTACACAGGGCAGCAGTCCTATCTTTCTAGCTTGTCTTGCTTATCTCAGGTTTGCAGTTTTCATGTTTTAGGAAGGTCAATTAAAACATTAACTTCTCCATGAATTCGTAGAACTCTAGTGGGCTGAATAAGTCATGATGATTACTTCCTCGTCTTAAGACTGAGGGCAGAAGAGGTGCACAAAATGGATGGCACCATTCTGGGTAAAAGGCTTTCCACGGAGGGCTTTAGTCCAGAGCTGGTGATATTTTCTGCTGGGTTGTCAATGGCTGTGACTTGATCCATAAAGGATCACTGGGGAGAAAGCATTGCTTGTGAAAGCCCTACAGCTGGAGGGCAGTGGGAGGAAAGAAAAGGAAACATACAAGTGGGGAAATACCCTCCTGAAGTAATGCTGAAAGACAGAGCTATGCTTTGCCAGAGGAATTAACATGAAACAGAGGCCCTTAGAGATGATCATTCTGAGAAGAAATGAAAAATACATAAAACTTTGTTTAATTTATGGAATTTATAGGCTGCTGACCAGTAAGTATAAAGTTCTGTTCCCCTGGTCCTCACTATCACTCATGTATTACTTGTCAGTAAATGTGGTGCACTCAGAACATAACAGCTACGGTAATATTTCTGTTCCCACTGCAGCTTTACTACACCCATGAAACTCTGTAATCTTTAAATTCCCTCACTGTTAACATCTGCTGAAACATTATTGGTCCCAGCATAGCCAAGCTGCTCTGAAATTACATTTAGTAGAATAGTTAATGCTAACAGTATAATTCTAGAAGCAACCATGTTTTAAAAAGGCTTTAGGACAGGCACAGTTGCTGTGTTTCCTTTTGCTTTTACTCCCTCCCCATTTTTCTGCCTTTTTTTTTTTTTTTGGTCACCATTTCACATATAGACCAGAATTAATGTTTAATAAACCATTTCATTTTCTTTTTATAATAAAATTTCATGATTTTGTTTGTTGGTCTACATTGCCAAAACAAATTTAACAAAACTACTTTTTTTTGTCCTAAAAATAATACAATTCCAACATTAAATTTTAAGAATTCAAGAGGTTGAAGTTGGAGATTAATCAAGCTGCAATAAAAATAATAGCTTCTATCACCTTTTTAGGATGCTTTCCATGGTTTAAATTTGAATGACCTCACGTATTAGCTAAAGAAACAGTCTGCTGCATGCAGCAATTATCAATGAAGATACCTCAGTGCATCCATTTGTAGCACATAAAGAGTTCACATGTTCAGAGTTTTGCTTTTCTACAGAAATGTTGGACAGAGCACATTTAACATAATCACTGAGTACTCTTCTCATACAAGTATTATTCCAAAAACTAAAATGCTAACAGAAAACATCTTCAATTCTTCTATTTTTTTTCAATGCTAGATAATGTAAAACATATTATAACATACGTATGGCTGTGCAATGCTATATGAAGATTTATTTATAGATGTAACAAAACTACTTAGGGAAATAAAGAGAAATTTATAAGTGTTTTTCTAAATAAACTACACTGAAAACTTTCACTTTCACTCCAGTGAAAGAAAAAGACACATTCAGCAGGTGTCCTGTCAGCTAGCTAACTTGAGGCTTTCTCTCAAAAACCTAACGCAGAATACAATCTTTTGGAACAGAAACATTACTTCTTATTAAGTATTTATGTCACTATTAGATAATGTGACAGTTTTTTATTTACAGTACAAGCATAAATCTAAAAGCTACAGTAATTTAAAAAAAATTATCAAGAATCTCTGTTGAAAAAATAATGAATTGCGTAGTTTGGAACTTTGAAGAATAATTAATGTATTACCTAGCCTTGTACAAGGGTAAGCAGGCTGCTAAGTACGTTAAATTTAACCGGTTTCTGACTCATGAACAGCACTAAATGACATCTGTGCCAGATGGCAGTCAGCATTTGTATGTCTATATTCTGATTTTCTCTTCTCATGACCCATCTAGTCTCTGTTAGTATTTGCTGCTTAAGTGGTGGTCTCCATAAAGGCATCCTGTTATGTAGGTTAAGGCCAGTACACGAGTTTCCTAGGAATACCTTGCAGGTTTTTAATGCTATTCAGTAGCACAATTTGTTTCATTGCTCAAGACAATTCATTAAATATTTTCCAATCAGATTTTATCTTTCCTCCCACAGATATCTTCTATAAACACATTTTCAAGAGAGATTGTTTTTGTTGTTCTCTCTTCTTGTTTAAAATGTGCTAATATTTCAGCAAATTAGTGATTTCATGTATCCTTTGTAACTATTGAAACAATATTAGACAGTATGATGCTTTTGTGATTGTGTCACCATCCTTGGAGGTGTTCAAGAAACATATAGATGCTGTACTAAGGGACATGGTTTAGTGGGGAAATATTGGTGGTGGTACATATTATAAGACTAGATGATCATGGAGGTCTTTTCCAGCCTCAGTGATTCTATGATGTTATTTCAAGCAACAGTAAGTGATTTCTTTTGAAACTTTTCAATGAAGTGAGGGATGATCTTGTTTGAAATGTGGATAGCTATCTTTCCATTTTGTCACACTCATATCTGATTTCTATACAAAAGGGTAAAAAAGGTGAGAAGTTTGGAAATTGCAATAGAGACAACTGAGAACAGTAAAACTCACCAGACACATTAGCAGAGACAGTGGTTGCTCAAAATTTAACACCAACTGCTGCTACTACTTGCCAGAAGAGGGTCCACATTATATCAGTGACATAGTTTTCACAGTGAGAAGGAATTGCAAAGCCTGTGAAAGCAAAAATTGAGAGCCATTTATGCACCATTATCATAACGCATTAAAATACAAAAATCAAAGCACATAATGAGGTGCTATTTTACAAACTTTTCAACCCGGCTTTTTTGAATCAGAGCTGGAATGCTGCCACCCAGTCTTTTCCTCTTGTTACAAAAGCTGACACAAAAGTGTTTGAAAAGATTGTTTCTTCTGGAAATTTGTAAAACCTCCAGAATTTCTGAAAAATGCCAGCACTCACTTATTAATCTTAACATCCTTACTTTAATAAAATAGAAAATGAGACTAAGCCATTTTGGCTGAAAATCTGCTTCAGGTGAAACTAAAACTCACATGGTGACTACCGGTCTCTAGTCAATGCCAGCAGTGGGGAAGGAATCTGAATTTTGCTATTTATGAACTGCACTCCTATGCAGAGCATGGTTTTGATCAATACTGTGTCTTCTGTTGTCAAAATCAAAACATTTGCTTCACTCTCAAATGTGAAGTGTAAGAAGTCTGGAATCTTCTCAGAGAGAGCCATGCATCTCATTGGCCAAACACTGATTTTACTGACATTTGTCAATTGCTGAGGAGTATTACACTTTCATCACTTATCATGACACTAAAAACAGTATTTACTTGTACAGAGCACTTTGGTTGTTCTTGCTTTTATTTATTTATTTTTCCCTAATAGATGTACAACTATTTATTAAATCCGTTAGTTGCTGATTATAACAATAATCACATGACTTTAATGATCAAAACACACATACTATTCTCATTTACTTTATATATAGCTGCCAAATTCTTAAGAGCCAACACTCCCACGACTAGCAGTCTCCTTAGACCCAATAAACAATTCAGCCTTTGACCACCTTCCTCCTTTAAGCAATGCATGAGACAAAAATAAAAACATACATATATAAAAGTACAAAAAAAAAAAAAGAGTACAACTTAATGATTATATTATATAATAAATACAAATTATGAAACAAAAAGATAAAAATCCAAGCCCTTATAGGCAGAGCATGCAGTAAAGGAGCCATACTTCTCCATGTCGACCCGATGTTTGTAGCCTCTTCCTTGTCTTGCTCTTCTCTGCTTTCGATTACTTCTCATAGTCCCATTCTCCTCACATAATCAGTTCCAGCATTACATCCCGTTTCTTTCTTCACAACCCCGAAAAGCCCTGAAGCTAAGGTATTGTAAATTCAGAGCTAGCTCTTTGCTTACTTGTTAGATCTGGATTTCTCTCTCTACATTATCACCTTTTGGATCATATTATTGGAGCATATGACCTTTTACCTATGCTGTAGAGGAAGATGAAGTGTTTAATGCTGAATTAGATTTAATTCTGGCAGCCACAGGCTTCAACGCTGTATCCCACAGTTCCTAGTTGTATATGCTTAACTAGTACTGCCTCTAATTCCTGCTTCAAACAATGCATCTTCCTCAATTTGGATTAAATTAATTAAAGTTGTTTGCAGGTTATATGTATACAGAATTTCAGCCCCTGAGAAAATGTGTGACATGAGAAGTTTCGGCACATGCGTAATTTTGAGGGATTTCCATACAACAGGAAAATGTAATTACTGCAAGCTCATCCCAGAGGGTGACGGCCACCAACACTACCACTGAGCAGCACGTGTGCACTGACACCATTGGCCTTTTCCTTGTATCTACTGACACAGAAATTTCGCAGTGCATCCAGTTATGTCCCTGCCCTGCTTCTAAATAAAAACAAGCACCTCCCAACCCCTTCTTCTTTCTTCTTTAAGAACTCTCCACACTTGATATTGGCACAGGGAAGGAAAGACAGAAGAGAAAGCCCCAGATCCCACCAGTTGCTATAAAGTTGAGGATTATCAAACTAAGCCTCTTGCTCAGATCTTCCTGCTCCAAGACCGTCTGACAAACACCACAGCTCTCAGAAGAACACGGAGTCCCAGATCCATGCAATATCCCACCAGTGATTCAGCCACGTATCATTCCACATTCTGCCCATGCCATGGCAAGAGCAGAGGACCCGTGGTCAGTGAGCATATAGCCTGAGGTAGTGATGCTCTGGTTAAACCTGTTCTTGTTCTGAAGCTCCTGCTGAAGCACTGCTGATTGAAAGCACAGCTCCAGAAGGGCTGTATTTACAAATTATAGTGCACGGTACTTATATACTTTTAGAGGAGGAGTAATATGTAAAATAATGGTGTAACGCTATTATTATGATAATGATGACTAATTCATGGCTCTAAGCTACATTATTCCAAATATGGAGTTCCATGGCAACTTTTTCTATCAGAAAGCTAATTCAGAAAGAGGGAAAGAATTTCCTTAGATAGTTGTTCTAAAGAAACAAGGGGAAAAAATGCTCTAATACATAATTACAATCTTTTTTTAAGCAGTATATCACAATGCTCCATTTCTACATGACTGCTGGCCATCACATATTAAATGCAATGTCCAGCAGTAATAAACATACACATAAAAGCAAAATCTAAATGTAATGTTAAAATTGACCTGAAATAATATTTTGTTTGGGGTGAGATGGTGAATTTTTTGAACTGTGGCCTATGGCCTTCTTTCAGAGCACTATCATTTAATAAATTTTCTCTAGCTGGTTCAAGCACTTCCAAGCTCCTAATGCTGCTCCCAACTTTTAAGTGAAGTGGAGACTGACATGGGGGGAAATAGTTTGTTCCACAGCTCACACTTTGTGCTCACCCAGGAATTGTTATGAAATAAAGGATAGTAGTCCACTGTATTATAAGAAAGACAATTATTTGTATTATTGGTGTTCAAAAATTATAAAATAAAAGTACCAAAGGAAAATTGATTAATTAAGAGTGAATTCAGATGAGATTGAGCTGTGAAACTGATGCGGTCAGTAACACGTAACTGAAGGTCTGAGCAGATTGTCCACCTGTGGTACAACCCCTTTTCCCTTTCCTAGTTTTAGTCTTCTACAGCAGAACTTATATGGCAAACTGCTTGGATTTCCAGTTTTGCTTTTTTCTCCACAGAAATCCAAAACTGTTCAAGAGTTACTCACCTAGAAACCTAGAAATGTCTACTCTAATTAGTAACTAAGCTAAGTAGTCTGGGGGTGTGATTTACATTTATGGCACTTTAAGACTCTTTTACATTTCCTGAGCAGTGGGAAGGTAGGTCAGCAAAAACCTGAATCAGGCCTTAGGACTATGCTATTTATAAAACAATATAAAATCAAAATCAAATGTATTAAAATGGTAGGAAAAAAATAAAAAAAAAGGTATTCATATCCACGTCCAGCTGCCTTCTTAAGATTAGGTCACAATACCCCTTTCTTTTCCGAGTAGAGGTTCTGAGTTATAGTAAAAACTGTATTTTTGAAAAGAATTGTTTTATGAAAAAGTTGAATTAAAAACTGCAGAGCCATAATGTAACAGCATTAAGACACTCCTGGGCATGTTTTAATGGTCCATTAATGCATGCCTCAGGTGGCTGAATGCATGAGGCTGCACATCTTCAACATGTATTAACGAATCTCTGAAACATGCCCCGTCATGTGTTAATGGTACACTACCTGGGAAGCCTCAGAACTACCTTTCAAAAACTCAGAATGTTTTAGACCTTTGGAAAAGACAATGATTAATTGCCCAAACTGCCCATTGGTCTGCATCTACTGTATTGTTGAGATATTTAATAAATAACAACACATATCATGACAATAAACGCTATAGTGTCCACAGAAAATGATCTGTTGTTAAATATTAAAACACACCGTGAACCACATTAGTCTTCTCATATATATTCAGAATGATGAATTCCTGCCTTAAAGAGCTTATAGGTAAATATGTCACAGATAAAGAAAGGTTTTAAAGGCAGAAGTTCAAGAAGAGATGCTTATGCACTTCTACTGTACTATAATCCTCTGTTTCCATCTTTCACCTGAACCTTCACTTATTTTATCGACTGTAAGGCTTTTTTGTCTTTCCTAATAAGAATTTTAAAATATGTGATGTCATGAGTCTTGATTACCTTGAGTAGAATGCTCCACATCCTCATTAGAGAGAACTTCAGGTATTTTTAACTCAGAAGGGCCTTTTAAGTAGTCTTATGCATGGAAAACCTCTTGAGAAAAGTACTTAAGCATCTACTAAAATGCATTTTCACTCAGCAAAGCATTAAAGTTTCTCCATGAACTTAAATTCCATTCAACTTTATATCCAAAGATAAGCTCACATGTAAGACCTTATCTGGAAGGAGATGATGCACTAGTGATGCAGAGCCAGAGCAGCCTGTGAAGCTGCCTTTTATATGGCACCATATAATGCCATACATTACAGTGCTGGGAGTAACAATTTTGTCACAATTTAAGATGTTTATAAAATATGGCTTACTTACCTTTACAGCAGTAAGAGGTAGGAGCATTTGACGTCTTGTATTTACCACTAACAAAATTGAAGAGATAATGAGCAATTACTGTAGAGAGTTATTTTCCATCTCTACAGCTTTTTGCGTGGTATTTTATTTCACTGTGAAACCTCTTAAATAAAAGGCATAAAGCAACTAGGTTGAATTCAATACTTAATGAAAATACATAAAATGTACCTTGCAGGAAGTATGGATAACTAATCACTAGGCAGGCTTCTGTTTTAGTCATGCATCACCAGGGTAGACAATTCCATCATTACAGCCAATAGTAACCAAGTGGAGGTCTTCACATATCTTCTGGAGTTGTCTTCAGGAACAGTAAGCTTAGCTGAAAATACTTGAAAGGAAATTAAATGAATCAAGATTGGGTAACTTTTGGAAGTTGAAAGTTCACAAGAGGTGTAAGACAAATCTGAAATTCTGTGTATCACAGAAGGTTGGACACAATAACCAAATGCTACCTTCCGACAAGGAATCAGCTTCCTAATTAATAACTACTTTTCTTTTTCTTCCAATTCAGCAAAGACACGAACTAGGTTGCTTTGCCCCTGACAGTGTTCATGCTATCAGACAGTTGTCTGTGCACTTTGTGAGAGATATTAGGATCTATAGGATAAGAGGGAATAGCCTCAAGTTGTGCCAGAGGAGGTTCAGGTTGGATATAATATTCAAACAAGCTACTCAGAAAGAGCAGTGAGGCACAGGCATAGGCTGCCAGGGAGGTGGTGGAGTCACTGTCCACAGAAGTGTTCAAGAAACATTTAAATGTAGCTCTGAAGGACATGGTTTGTGGGCATGGTGGAGGTGGGTTGGGGGTTGGACACAATGATCTTAGAGGTCTTTTCCAACCTTAATGATTCTATCTTCAGGTAAGTTTCTCATTTGTTAAATGCCCTCACTCATCTGTTTTCTTCTGAAAAATACCACTCCTTTTGTTTTGGGCTTCTTTTAACTTCTCTTAAGTTTTGCTTGCAATTATTCGCTCTCCATCTCCTTCCAATTTTTCTCTTTGAAAGCACTTTTCCCATTTGTGAAACCAGCATTGGCCCCTTACCAAAAATAGCAGATGTCAGGGTCCTGCAATTTGGTTACCCATCAAAATAAAAGAGGAGTGGTGTTAAGACTGGTGTTAGGATTAGTTTTCTTGTTATAAATAGGATGCAAACATTAAGAAAATGCTACTTATGAATTAACTTAAGCCAAGAATAATTTTTTAAAAGTGTGTAGTAAATTTTGCTTCAGAACTGTGAAATGGCGATACAGAATTGCAATGCACATACCTTCTAAAGAGCATCGATATGAAAATTCAAATGAACAGAACTAATTATAGGGACATGCTAACACTAACAGGAAGAAATACAGACAGAGAAAATTGAAGTTGCTGAGAAAAACTTCCTGACATTGAAATGCACAAGGCTTTCAGACCACCTCTCAAGGGAACAGCAAGGCCCTTCACTCAAAATGTTTAACACTAGACTGGAGGAATCACTGGAAAAATATACTACAGGGAACAACTTGTTATTGGCAGAAAGATGGACTGAATGCTGTAAAAGGGATTTTCTATTTCTAATGTTTACTTTTTATGATAGTCATTTATGTTTTTCCTTCGTTACAGGTAAAGAAAAATCTATAAAGGTTATTGGCTCTGGCAAAGCATCTTTAATTTATATAGGGCAGTGCTTTTGGTGCACTCTAGCAAGCTTTAGCTCTACATGCATTTTTCCATATATATTGGAAGATTTTTTTATTTATTTTGTTTATTTCTATTTTCAGTTACACCAAGTAAAACCATCACATCACTGAATGAATGTCCCTCTCTCTTCAGAACACCCTCCTCAGCATGTATGCAAAACACACAGGACAAAACCATGCAAAATCTCCACATTCGGGTTTAGCTGTGGGGAGGAAATAATTACCATCAGAAGGCTAAAGGAAGAAGCAAAGCAGCAGAGGTGCAAATGAAGCATTTGGATCATGGGAAAGGAAGCAGAAAGACATTTAGAGTTTGGAAACTGGGAACTGCACACAACCAGAGCAGGAGATGGCTCACAGCTACTTAGGAATCATCGTAAGACAACTGGGCTCAGAGGCACTGTATAACATCTACCTCCACCTCAGCAGTTCCAGCTTTTCAGGACAACATTTGCCATATTCTAAGTGATGAACTGCATTCAGGATGCAAACTTCACCATTATGAGTACAGGGGAAAACAAAGATGGAAGAGGCAAGGGTAAAACTATATCTGGAGTTGGCTACATATGGGCTGGTCAGGGTTAAAATGATCATAGAATCATGAAGGTTGGAAAAGACCACTAAGGTCATCACATCCAACCTGAACGCGAACACACATTTTTCTATTTCTGTATGCAGAAAAACAAGTTCATTCATAGCACCCAAACTCTTTTCCCAAGCAACTTTAGAGCAGCAGAATTGAAGTACCAACCTCAACATGATGAGATCAAACATGCAAAAGGTTATTTCCCCCTGCCACTCCTGCAGAGCACCAGAAGCTTTGGCTGGGCTTCCCAGAGGGATTCACTGAGGATGCAGCCATGTTATGCCATCCCTCCAGGGACAACGTGATAATGCAGCCAAAAGACATCTTCAGCATTGTGGAGTGACGAGAGATGAGAGTGGTTTCCAAAGACACAGGCCTCTTGTTTTCGCTGAGCAGATTGAGTCTCCCTGCCTGGCTGCTGAGCAAAGGGTATGATTAATGGAAAGATGTCAGGATGATAATCCTTACTATCACAAAACACTGGACAGGGTGTTTTTCTTGGCAAATTGAGGGGTAGCGGGAAGAGAATAAGAAAGCAAAAAGGAAGCAAGAGAAAGGAAGAGGTTTTGAAGAGAGCAGGTAGAAACGTTACGTGCATATATATATATATATGTATACACACACATATACATACATACATATATATTAAAAAAAAAAAAAACAGCCGTCCCTCTGCCCATCCTTTTTAATGTTTCTCTGGTGGAGCAATAAGATACCTTCAGCGTTATAAATAGCGGCACAGATGTTGACAGAAAAATGCTCCCTTAATTACCATACAAACTGCTTTACTTGAGTGAACCGTTTAAAGCGGCCTCCAAAGGAAGTTCACTCAAGCAATTCCACAGATTACAGCTAATGAACAATATTTCCTCGCTCCTATTTAGTGCTCATTAAAATGTAAAAGCCTTTCATTTTCAACAGGCATACAATAAATAATTCCTCTCTCCCTCTCTCTGCTGCCTCTGAGCAGCCGGGATGGAAACAGGGAAGGGAAGGGGCTGGCAGGGGAAGAGAAGGGGGGGCTGTGGGAGAATGAGAAGCAGCTGGAGAGCTACAGCCATGCCACTGCCATCCCTCGCTGTGTAGGGCAATGGTTGTGGTCAGAGATGAGGTGCAGCTTGTGCAGAAGAGTGTGCCTTTAGGACCACACAAACCTGTGGGATGGAGAAGGGAAACAAATACAAATGCTATGGAGAAAAACCAGCCATCTGAATCAGGCTGCTTGTTTTAAGCCCCACTGAAGATTTCTTGCCCTGTAAATGCCCATTGTGCTTGGCCCCCTTTGAGCTTGTGTACAGCCCCAAGAAACTGCAGGGGAAGGTAGTTCAAAGGCCACACATTTTAGATTATTATTTTAAGTGCTATTCAAATATTAAGTGAAAAGCAGAAGCACCAGCTGGATTCCAGTTACTCACTGCTCCAATCTGCCCACAGGCATGTGGGAGCAACTGTCACTGGTTTGCACAGGAGGAGTACAAGAAGCAAAAGATCAGGAAAAAAATGTTAGCCAGCCCCTGAGATGGTTTGTGGATACCTGTTTGAACTGCTCCACTGTCCAAGCAAAGCCTAGTGTTGAATTCTCTGAGCAGCCCCAGTAGAACAAACCCAGCAAAGCCTTCTCCTGCCTTCAAGGTTAGAAGAACTGGAAAGTGTATTTCCTGCTGTGATGCTCGTGTGCCCTATACCTGAGCCATAAATAAGGCAGTGCATGGTATTTAATCATCAGAAAAGAAGGAAGAAAGTGGAGAACTAAGATCTCATGTTGACCTAAGCCTCAGACTTAGATAAACTTGTCAGGAATATCACTGTGTGGTGACTTTATCTTGATGAAACCTCTGTCTGGGGAAGAAGTGCTCCCACAGCTCACAGGGCCATGTGCAGAGGAGCCCTCTGGTTGTGAAACAAAGCTCACAGGAAGAACACTGGGATTTTTGCATTATGACACTAATGTCTGTAACAGTGCATCATTTGTGAGAAGTATTTGCTATCAATGACTACAAAATGAGGGCACAGGAGCTATGAAGCAAATCCCACGTCCCGAGTTCTATTGGGAGAGGTGGTGTCCCAGTCCCATCAATTGGACAGGCTCCAGTCTGATCATGTCATGATGTCACAGCCCACCCTCAGAATGGGTGAAGCCACTCACCCCAGTGAAGACGTTTACCAGCAGCATGATGTTATCGATGCTTTCAGCACTCTGTACTTGGCTTTCAACTAAGGTCATTTGAAAACGGCCTTCAACACCCATCTCATTTGCTTTTTTATGCTTGCCAATTTAGTGTTGTATTCACAGTGATTAATTAGTTTGTGGGGAAGGTTTATTAGGTAATCTTCCTGTCAATCAAAGATATCTGAGGTTTCAGAGCAGAAAACAGAACACCCAGAGATTTTACATTGATAGAGAACTGATGTTGTTGCCATTATGTACAAAAAGTTGGAGCTCAGCCTAGACATGTGACCAGGTATCAAACACTTTAAAGTGTGTTTACTTCTACTCATACTGAACCACAAAAGCAGTCTGATTTTCTCAGACTTTATTTATATTTCTCACAAGAATGCAGAAATCCCCTTACCTGTTGTGCCTACAGCCTGCATTTGAAGTCTGACAAACCTGTAGGGTTGTTTTAACGGACCAGGCTCTGGGCTGTGGTTGCTCCAACAAAGAAAATCCCGTAGATCATCAGTCTGCTCTCTTGATGCATGTTTTACCAATCTTTTATGTGGCTCCAAGCACTCTGTGGGTTTACTGGAAAAAAAAAAAAAAGCTTCAAATCGTAAGGTTCTTCTTTTCCTTTTAGACAGAAAATGTAACTAACCTACATGAACTCAGTGTTTTCCAGAAGATCTTGAACCTTACTGTGAAAAATATAGTGAAGTTAAATGGCTTTCTTGACCAGAAAAGGTATTATATTGAAGAGGCTACAGAGAGGACTTGAAGATATTAGCTGATTAAATTACACACTACGTAAATGTATGTCACATTATGATTTTTGCAGTATTAGGTTAAAATGTGAAAGGATATAGATTAATACTAAGAATTTGACTAGCTTACCACTTTTCAGAGTCATTACTGTTCTAAATTACACTGGTGTCTGTCTGTGAATGTAAAAAGGTATATAACACCCTGAGAATTAGTAGGAAGTTAACAGGACTCTTTCCTCCCTCGCCTCCTGGAGAGAGCTGTGGGTTTTTTCTATCACTCAGAGGTGATGAACAGGCAGCAGCAAATCAGATGGTAAATTCAGATGAAATTATACAGATGTACCCCCCTTTTTTTTTTTTCTTTCTTCCCTAGCTGAATTCAGGAGTTCATTTCATGGGCTTTGGGATTATAGGTCTGAAGCTGGAACAGGAAAAGATAAAAGGCACACGGGGCTGCAAATTGGATAACTATGACATAAGGACTGATAATTTAAAACTATAATCCACTCAATATACTAACAGAGTATTCAAAAGCAGCTTTTCCAAATTAAAAAAAAAAAAGAAAAAAAACAACAAAACAAAACAAAAAGAAAGGAATAGGCAAGAGTATGGCTGGGTTAAAATATTTACCGCATGAGTTGTACAGCTTTGACACAACACCCTCCCTGCTCCCGTTCCTATACACAGCCCAGTGCAGACCAACGGCAGCTGATGAACATGAGCAGGGACGGACAGGCTTCAGCTGAGCGTTCCCTTGCAGACTGAGCTCTGCCACGTGGGTGAAATAATTCAGGAGTGCATTATTTCAGTCTTACAAACGTGCTGGTTATATAAAAGTGTGTTGAAAATCAGTCTGGAAGCCAGAACAATGTCATTCCTATGCGTATCTACTAATCTCATTTTTTTTTTTTTGCTTTTATAATTTCTGATTTAGTTTGTATTTTATCAAACTGGATTTTGAAAAAAGCTTTCATGTCTTGACAAAAAGTGGTAAGGCTCCACTCAGAGGTTTCTTTTCATGCTTGAGACATGAAATTGGAGTAACCACCAATTTGCACGCATAATTCCAGCATACCGAATGGGAAACAAAGAGACAAAAACTGAATCTGCTTTCTTACTGATCTCATTGCAGAAGACCACAGGAAAAAAAAAAAACAAAACAGCAGCAAATTAACTGTTTTCTTAAGATTCCCCTGGAAAGCTGTATCAACAGCGTTTTTTGTCCATGGGTATGCAGGCAGTGCGGGTACGCCTCGCATGCCTGTGGTAGATGGATGATACTGATGGCAATCTAACTGGAACATCCTGCCTGAATATGAACAACAGATTTGTCAGTGTGTGACAGGCTGACAGCCCAGCTCCCAGCTGCTTGTCCACTGTTGTTAAATCAGTACCTTGTCTAAGTGTTCAGCAAAGAGGCAATCTGCTTCCTCCATTCGTACAGGCAGGTTGCCAGTTAAAAAACAAGTATTGGCTTTAGGCTGCGGTGCCATAATGCATTGAAAAGATGCAATCTAAACCTTTGTATGCTCCTTAGGCAACAAACAGCAGGACTTGGGAGCACAGGCTCAGGCTAGAGACTCTCCTTTTCAAAACAACACAGATAACTCAGAACGGGAATCCGGGAAGAAACGGAGGAGGATTTGAAAGCTGGGGATGACTTAATAGAACGATTTCAAAAGGAAAATACTGGTTTATTTTGGTGTCTGGGAAACAAGTCTGTGCTGCTGTACCGAAGCTTGTGTCAGAATTTCCCTTACAGCTCTGTCTTCAAGCAGTTTGTAATTCATCATCAGCAACAACTTGCTGTAGGCTGAAATTTTACGTGCAAAGACATGACCTAGGAGCACTTTGGGGGAGAAAAAAAAAGGGTAAAACAGGAAAGAAAAAAATCCCCACACTATCTTGAACAGAAACATTACATTGGGGGACACAAAGAGAGCTTACTGGTTTTAGGAGCTTTCTCCATTTATCTCTACCTGATTAATTTTGTTGCTGTTGTGCGACCAAATGAAAGAGCTTTTAGACTCGAGCACCACCACAAAACAAGCTAAGGAAAACAACACATCCAAGCATGAACACCAGCCTTTCAGCTCCTGGGTGTGGTGTGAACACGGGGCAGCCTCCAAGGTGACCACGCTCAGCTACCTGAGGTCTGCAACAGATTTACAGCACTCCTGGCAGCATCTCCTTTGCAGCAGACATGGTCTGTCAGGCCAGTCACGATGTCTATTTAAGAGTCCTTAAATGCAGATCTATAGATCTCAACAGGCCACTGTGGGATCCAAGGGAGCCACTACACTACTGCTGCTGGATCAATCCTCATCATGATTTCTCCTGTCCTCCATGCAGGTGGGGCCTCCCTGGGGTGCCACCCTAGTTCCAGGTCATCGTGCAGCCACACAGGTACTCATGTTTTGCTCCAGCCTCCAGTCCTCCCTCAGACAGAGATTTAAGAGGCAGGTGCAGCGAGCTGTGCTTTCCCACCACCACCATGGCGTTGGTGCTGTCTACCTTGGGCCAATCAACAATGTCCAAATGGGTCACAAGTCTGCAACCACATAAACATGTAGGATTCTTTACAGGCATCTCTTCTTCAGCGTCTTCTCGACCCTCAGGTCAGATGCCAGGTAAGGATTTCTGCACAAATACAGCATACGTTTCTACTCAGCATGTGTTTCATCAGAAGTCAGTGAGATTCAAATAAGTACTTGTTACTGCCTTTCTCAGTAAGAGCCCATCTCCATTTAAATCCTGCTCTAAGCTAAGAAGAAACGGAATTATATGCATGTACACATCTAAATATATTCTTTAAAATTACCCATTCTCAAGTCATCATGCAGACTTTGAAATGTGTTAGTTATTAATTTCACGTCCTTCGAAAGCGTGCCCTTATTTCCTAAAGGCAAACTGGAGGATGAAGCCACACGTGGAGGAAACAGAAAAAACACTGCAATAAAATCATTTGTTCACAAAACAATATTTTGCAACCCACGTGCCATATGAGGGATAAAAAACAACACGGAATAAAAGACAGTTGGCAGTTTGAATTCTCTTCTTAGTATGAAAACAACATCTACTCATTATACCATCACACATAAACACCAAACAGCTAGATTTGAATTACAGGAGAAAAAAAAAGTAACCTAAAGAATCTCTTACTGGGGTACTCTCTGATTCTGTTGCAATTACCAAGCACCCCATCAGTCTGTGATACAATGCACTTCTCATCGGTCTCTGTTACGATATTTCTCTTTTCAACAGATGCAGGAGATCCAGCAGAGGTATGCAGAGTCAGTGTGTGGCTTCTGCTGCTGGAGTCACTGCCACTGCTTGCCACAATCCACTGGGGAGAGGGGACAAAATATCTATGCAAGCAATGTTCACTCTGCAGCTTACATCACTGCTGTTAGCTTCATTACAAATAATAATATATTCAGAAATATTTCACATTCTATACCAGGGACTATTTTTCCTGCTCTAGTGTTTCACTATGGCTGTAATTTTTAAGGAAGCCAACTAATTTAAACATTCACACACTTAGTTGCTATCCATGGTATTGCTGTATTACAAAGAAAAATCATCAAAGCAAAAAAAGCTCAGTCCCTTCGTAATGCTCATATTAGGAAATGGATGAAATAACAGATGTATTTGTCTTGCCAGCCTTCCCGATGATTATCTTTAATTAAACCTGCGATTTAATCCTCATTTGGTCCATTTTGGTAACCTGGCTAGTGACAATGAGCATCTGAGCTGCACCTTAATTTACGGCCCTTCCATGTTCGTTTTTCAAGGCTACAGTTGAGGATCCTTCAATGCACAGTTGCACAAGTTTATAAGGCAGCTGTGTAAAACCGGTTATTAACATGGAGGCACTGCGCTACCTCTTTACCATGACACTGATAGTGATGACACTGTTACTGAGATGCTACTTTTCCGGCCAAAAATAACAATGACAAAATATTCTAAGTGAACATCAAGCTGATACGATGGTTACTCAAGGCAGTGGAACATCTCTCAAATTGAATGGGCTTTAGGGAGTATTTCTAGGTATCACAGTTAAATATACAAAAAATGTTTGCATTAGTTTATATACTAGAGTACTAATGCCAATGGCTTAAAACCCAGGGAAAGGGAGATGAAGAGAACAGTCAGACCCGTACCTGTAGCAGCCCTGTGGCTCTGGCTCCTCCACCATGCACACAACCAGGAATACTAATATGCACCCAGGGACAGCGTCTTCCCCTGCCCTCCGTTAGAAATTCAGAGGGAAGAGAGTTTTGTATGTGATAACTATTTTTGTCCTCACATTCCACATTTCAAGATGATTTTCAGTCAGCAAGATATTATGAATCCTATTTAACTATGCTTAAGATCTCTCATTTAGAGTTAAGTGGAAGAAGAAAAGACAAAATTGTCTTTGCAGATGTTAAAAAGAAATTCATTGCAAGCAATCACCATTTAATATCCAGCGCTGACTTTTTGAACAAGTGCTTTCTCTAAATAATAAATCAAATGGGTTGGCACTAACAATAATACCTCAGAATATGAATGAGGAAAACAAGAATATTAAAACAATAGAAACATTAACATACAACAATCTGCTGCTTATGGGAAGGAATGGCAGAGGACAGCGTGAAAAATAGCAATTGCTTTTATTCTGTTTTGCTGTGATCTGTCATCTATGGGAATATGAGCTCCAGCCCCTAGGGCGCACAGCAATGGGGGTGGAAATCCTCATACCAGTCTGCAGAGACCAGGAGCATGGCATGGGGTTTGTTGTCAATTTGTGCCCATCAGAACAGGATGCACAGGGCTTGGGATATGAGTGTATTCTAACAGGGTCGCTTTTTCTTTGCTCTGTCCTATACTTGGGTTTTTCCAAAAGTAATGTCTCCTGTTTTATTATGTCAGCCCATGAAGTCAGAGGCAGACAGTGGTGGTATGGCAATAGAGGCCAAACCTTTCACCAACAACCCATTACATGTTGTTGCCACATGACAGATGGCAGCAGAGCAGCAGTCTGACAGAATGGCATCTGACATGGAAGGGTGTATGAAGTAAAGGTGTGTCACTGAATTCCTCCATGTAGAAAAACCAGCACCCACTGGCATTCATTAATGCCTGCTGAATGTTTGTGGAGACCCAACAGTGGGCGCAAGCACAGGGAGGTGCTGGGTTGTGAGTCTCAGCACTGGTGAGAGTGGATCACCTCTGCTGGTTCAGGTTTATGAGCATGGCACGCAGGTGTTTGTCCATTGCTGGGAAAGATGCACAGCCAATGGTGTTGACTAGGTTGAAAACAGTGATCTGTAGCTGAGAATTTGCTTATCAGTGTTATTGTGCTCTTTGTATCTGTTGTAGTTTCCATGGAAATGAACAGGAAGCATTACATCCAATATATGCAACTTATATTATGTTCTGGATTAGCCACACAATTTATGGAAATGGCTTTGCCTCAACTGTGCCATATTCACTGACCTCATAAAAAAAAACAAACAAACAGTGGACACACTGAGTGGATTTGCAGACCGAAGACACAAAGTTAGAAACAAAATGAGCAGCAACTTCTAGATTAGTAATTGAATTGGTTGAGCTGTTTGCTGGGATCAATGCGTTCAATTACTTCAGACTACCATACTCTTGTATCCTTTCACTTCCACAAAGGCAGCTGCCACTTCCTCTAAGCATCTGGATGCCAGTAAATGTAAAGAAAAGCACTGAGAGAATGGTAACCAAGTCTGACCTAAAACCATTCACTGTTCTTGTGTTTGGGCCAAATTAACATTAATTAATTAACATCAACTTGTTAATTAATGAATTAAAGATGGCTTGAAACTGTCACAGAAAACAGGGCACAAAGAGATGTGCAGAAAACTAAAGCTTAGGAATAATCTCTGGGAGAACTGAGACACAGGGACTGAGCTTCCTGACAGCTCATACTCTTTGCTGGGGCTGGCAGTGGGGGGAAGATGGCACAATTTAAATTCCTGTTGCTGAGGTCTTATGCCAGTTCCCAGTGTAAAAGTATTTTTTGTTAACCAACAGGTGATTTTAAGGACCCCTGAGATAATTGCACTTCACCCTAATTGTATCTGTAATACATCCATGTCCCTGTTATGATTTCAGCCTTATTAGATCTTGCTGCAGCTTCCTCCTTGTTCTCCTGGGCTACTCTTACCCAGTATCACTAATAATGGGTACATCTACAACAAGAAATAAGGGCTTCTGAGTCAGCTGCAACATCCCATACGTGCGCAGCATCAAAGACAAAGAGAAGATGCTCTGGTAGCTCCTGCACACCTCCAGGATCTACAGTCAAAGAGGAGTCTGCATTTTGGAAGCCACTGTACCAAATAGCTGGATGTTCTGGGAGGTTCCCTGCCACTAAAACAATCAGGATGATCATAATAGTTAGGGGAGGACATCTTCATAAGTTCTCTCATGGCAAAACTACCATCTTTTTAAAGGTTATGACAAAGTATCATCCAGATTTCATGGGTGCTTACCTCTAAATCCCCACTCTTCTTCATGTGATGGTAACTCTCCCTTGCAGTCCTGGGAAGATAATTTGGATGCCAAGGACTGTGAAGTAGGTGGCCTTAAGCACAAAGCAGGCTTTTATTTTTTCTTCTTCTTTTTTTTTTTTTTCCACCTGTGTAAGAAATCAGGAATCATCTGCTTTCTGCTGATACACACACATGTTGTCACAGAACACTCTTCCAGTGCCTTCCACTAAAGGAAATGGAGCTCCTCATATTGCACAGAATGACTCTGGCATGAAAACTGCTGCCAGAATTGCAGTTACCTGGGATGGTATCATTTGCTTCTCAACTAATGCAATATTTGCCTTAAAACATTCCTGAACGGTGTTAAGAAGTGTTAATAGTTGCAATTCATAAAATATAGGCAATACTATCTGCTGTTATTGTTAGACTACATTTCCAACTAGCAGAGCTTCTATTTACCAAGAATGTATATCTTTTATAGGCCATATCTGTATGGTATTTTTTTTTTCAGCAATACTGATGGGTCGATGTCTATTTACAAATGAGTGCTTCAGAAAAGACTTAGCTGAATAGTCCTAAATGATTATATTTAAAATATAGAAACTATTGAACTATATTTACTTCATATTCTTTTATGGAAAGCCTGCTTATTTAAATACCCTGCACACACTGAATTTCCTGGTTATGAAAAAAGTGAAGAAAAATACTATTTGCTTTTAGGTAATCGGATTCTGTGGGATCTAATCCTATATCCTATTTATGGCTGTGCTAGCTATTCAAAATTAAAATGAACCTTTCATCCGTGTGTATCATAAATGGGCATTTATCAGGATTATATGATTTTGCAATCCATCTGAATATGTAACCAGAATTTGTTTTCTTTCCGTTTCACTATGTAATTACCATGCAACAATAACAAAAGTGACATGTTTGAAGAACAGATAAAATGCTGTAAATTGGCCAGTAATGGTGATATTTCCTCATCTTCTGAAAAACCCATTTATTCTCTCTCTCAACAAATCAAGGCATTGTCAGCCCATACTCATCTTGTGGCCAGAGGGGCCCTACCAATTTCTAGATGTAAGTGAATACTGGAATGCAGATGAGGGCTACTAACTAAGGCTTTCAACCCAGGCAGCTGGTCTTAGCTTGCTTCAATTTCTAAATCATCCATAATGGGGCCAAGACCTCTGAAGCACTAAAAAGAGCGAGCTGACATGCTGGACAAACTGTTAATTTTTTCCTGAAGAAGCTGCTATATTGCACATCTGTCACTGCTGTGCAGACAATTACTCACCAAGTGGAAAAAAATCTGCTGCTTGTTTCTAGCGTAGTTGTTAACGGGCGTGATGGAGGAACACAAGAGCGTGAGAGAGGCTGCAGGAAGGCAACTCCATGCTCCTCCTTGGCTCGTGAAGTTCTGTTTAGAAATTAAAACATCGATGCTCTACATAGTGTCCAGAGTGCATCACCTGCTACAATTAAAACCGTGTACTAAACCATCTGATATTTTATAGCTGATTAGTGATACTGTGTTACATTTCATGACATTTCTTAAAGATCTATTTAAATTAAAACACGGTTTAATAGTAATTACAAATTTAACCGGAGAGCTGCTGCAGGTATCGTGAGTAATTGTTCTGACCTAAGTGGGGCAGACAACATATGGAGCAGGACGTGGAACTTGTCAAGGCATGGAAAAAACAACCAGGTAGGGCCTCATAACAGCTATCATCAAAGATAGCAATGGAATCCATACAAATCCCAATCTTTGACCATGACTGGGAAACTAGTCATTACACCTTCAGAGTAAAGCTGTGTGAAATACTAAGTCTGTAGGGAACAGATTTCAATATTTTCATTAAGTCAGCTTACAGAGTGAGGATAGCATCACACAATCACAGAATCGAAGGGGTTGGAAGGGACCCCCAGAGATCATCGAGTCCAACCCCCAACCAACCCTTCTTGAAGGCATAAAACTTTGAGCACAGCTTTCTGCTGGCCTGCAGACCTTCTTCCCTGTTGTACAGGTTACAATGTACTTGTGCCCACCCAAGCATGCTCTACATTCCAGACCTGAGCTGCCAACCTCAAACTTTCAGAAGTCTTCAGTCAGGTCCCTTCTTCCACAAATTAATGATAGCAATTTAAAATTCTTAAGTAAAAAAAAATAAATAAAAAAAAAAAAATTCCTCCACAGTTCCTCTTCCTTCCCAGTGGCAATGAACATAAGACACAAAGGAACTGATTTCCAGTGAGAAGGTTGCAAGATAGTGCACAAACAGAAGTGGTGGCTTTCAGCAGAACAAGTATTAATTACTACAGGAGACTCTCAAATGAACATCTGGGCCATGATCAGAAAGTTCCACATAAACTGTAAACCAACCAAAAACTGAAATCAATTTTTAAGGAAGATGGGCCGATCCCAGTTTGTGGATCATTATTTCAGCAGCCACAAGTCCTTTAGGAAAGGCCTGAGGTGGGGGAATGTGGGCTACTGGCAGCATGGTCACAAGGAACACCTCACCTGCAGGAGAAGTATCATTAAAGGACATTTCTGCAGCACAGAAAGTGGCATCTGCAAATTGGAGGATGATTTATGCTGTCTGACAACTCAAAGTCAGAAGACAACTCTAATGTATAGATAAAACCAAAAGTGGTAATAGTAGATCACACCCTTGGCAGTTAATGGCATCGTCTTGCTGGACAGAAATCTGGGCCTACTTAAAATGTCAGGGGTACAAAGTGATGTGCTTGTGTTGAGCTGTAAGCCAGCAGCAAGACTGCGTGATTTACTTGTCAGTTGGTTATATATTACATAATCCTGCTAAATAAAATAATATTTATTACTGGTTGACTCAAAAAAAAAAAATACCACTTTCAGGATAAATTTTGATATAAAAATCTTTTGTGATGTTAAATTGACATCTGAATAGGCAATAAATATTATTAAATTGGGTTAAAAATCAAAAGACTAATAGCATACTTCATTTGCCAAAGTTAACAGTGATGAGAAATGGTTACTCCACACTCACTTACACAGCCAGACTGCCAGCATTCCTCCTTTTTGATTTACCACATATATGACAAAAACGTGTTTTGCTTCAGTATAATGACAGTGACAGCATCTTTATCATGAAGGATCCAAGAGATCCCAGGCCACCTGGGCTGCATTAGTAATACCTGCACTGACTGAAAAGCAGCTGAGTTGGAGCAGACGGGAAATTTTGGCCAAGATCTCATATGATTTCCTACTTCCAGCTACATTCATGTCCTCACCTTTTTTCTTCTCTTCACTAGTGTTTACTGTAAGAAATAGCTGCTGATTCTGGCTCCCAATGAACAAAAGGACAGCTCTCATTCCTTGTGTGCTCAGAACCTGCCTTTCTTTTCCAGGGAAACCTCTTCCAAATATTTCTCTGTAAAAGCATTATTTGGAACAAATGGGATCACAAAGGTAGTATATATAGTGTCAAAGAATTTTTCTATGGCTTGAAAAATAATTATCAGCTTATTTGCATTGTTAAACATTAATTAGCTGTGAATGGTAATTTTTTTTTTAAACACTGCAATACTTCAATTTCTCATTACAAAATAATTTCAGCTCTATTAATTAGATCTAACAGTAACTCACAGTAATGGATGACACCTTAAGTGAGCTATTAAATGCACTTTACCACTGATTAGGAAGAAGACAACAAAAAAACCTGGCTACGTTTACATAAAGACAGAATATTAAACAAAATATTGCAGATTTATTGGCTTGTGTAGAAACACTCCACCCCTTTTAGGTACTGTAGGTTACCAGAACCAAAGGTCTTGTTCACAGTTTGGTGATTAAAAATGTTCCAACATTTAACCTTTCTTTTCCTTACTTCATGTATTATTCTCTAAAGGGGTCTACATCTATTTAATGCATTGACTTATTAGATAAACAGGTAAATAACTTCCCATACTTCATCACACAGTAAAACAATGCTTTTTCAAATTACTATTATTTTTAATTAATTTTGTACTTTTTGACTTGCTAGGTCCAAATAAAGCATAGGAATGTGGTTCTGGCCACAATTCTTTAGGTGGCCACAATTCTAGACTGTGGCAAAATCCCAAGCTTCCCTTGACATGGCATTGTAACCCTTTTATTATGGTCCCTACAATCAGTCATGTAGTAGATCACTGGGAACAATCCCTATCTCAAAGCTTTGCCTAAAAACGTGCATTTGTAATGAACTGATCCTGCCAAATAACTGAACCTCACACATCATCCAGATGCTCTTTTTCTCCATCTCCTGGCAGCCTGTGCCAAGAAGAAAAAAATATAACCATGTTAATGGCTATCAAACACTATGATCAGCACATTGTGGCTTCTTACCCACACTGGAAGTCCAAACCTGCACTTTACCAAGACATTATTGATAATACATCTCAGCAGCTGGTGCTCCACATGCTCACCTTTGCACCTGAAGCAGTTAATCCATTAAGAGTCAGTGTGCCTTTGGGCTTCTGGGTGAGCCTTCAGAGTCTTCATATTGTAAGGCAGCACAGCAGCTAGAGTGATCAAGAACCAGAAACATGGCAAAGACCACTCACATTTTTCACGTGCAGTAGCAAGTAACACAATTACCACTGGGTCTAAATGAAGATCTCTTAAACATTGTCCTTCACATGTAATTTCAACAATTTTAAAAGAAATCTTGGAGCACCTGTCAGCAAGAGTCCTCACCAACTGGAAATGTGGAAACTGCTGCCGTGTCAACTTTCATCACTGAACTACATCAGAACTAAGGAAGCTTTTAATCCAGGCTAACATACTATTATTGCTATCCATAGTCAAGAGTTCTGTACATTTAGCATTAGTTATACTTATGTATGCTTTATGTTGCAGATAAAACCTATTACTATGAGAAATGTGAGGCCCACCACCATATACAGTGAAAGTTTGGCATACAGAAAATTTTAGGTCTTTATTATTTAGTTAATTAGAGATTTAGATAATTATTAGATATTATTTCACAAATTGTGCAACATTCAGATGCTTGTAGTAACATTTGAAAAAAAATTAAGCAACACTTCAAGTTTAGGATTCAAGTTTAATACTTAACTCTGGAAATCAAAACTACAGAGAAGAAATTTTGCAACTTGCTATTAGCAAATGCAAAAGGAGAAATTCCTGTCTTTCATCACAACATTCTTAAAAAAAAAAAAAAAACAAACAAAAAAACAACCAAGTTTTTGCAAAAGAGAAAGCAATGCGAGGATGGTGAACAGTACTGAGGATATTAAGTGAAATCAAGGACTTAAATGTATAAGCATTTTATGGAAGAAAAAATTGAAGACTGTTAGTCCTAATTTTTCAGAAGAACCTTTTTCTATCACTGGAATCTAGACTATATGAAAATATACTGAAATTATGTTAGAGGAAATTTCCAAGAAAGTTAATTGGAAAAAAAAAAAAAAACAACAAAAAACAATCACAGTTCAGTAAGCAGGTAACAAAACTCACTGACATGGACAACTAGGGAGCAACCTGAGGTCCAGTACCATCAATAAGAGATGCTTGAGAAGAAGGAGGGAGTTTGACAGTGGACAAGCGCAGAACTAACTAGGCTGACTCACTGAGAAAGACTGAAGAATGGTGGTAGATCCATGAGAACTTACCTCAAATACTAAATGAGCCACTATATCTCATGGAACTGTTTCCTGTATCATTTGTTTTTTAATCACTAATAATAATACTCTTAAGTGGAAATTAATGTACATTAAAATGATATATTTCTTGCTGGCTTTCTTTTTTTTTTTTTTGTACATTTGAGAAAATATTTGGGACATACTCCTTCTAATACAGGTTTCTCCCTTGCTTATTTGCAGTGAAATTGGAATCATTTCAAATTACTACAATTTTTAATTTTCTGCTATGTCCTTATTGAATCAAAAACATTTTTTTTTCTTCCCCTATTCTCGTTACTTGGCTGAAATGAAAGACTATATAACACATACAGAATCAATTAGTTATTGTACCCAATGTTAGGTACAGCAGCCAAACAGGTGCTCTGAAGAAACCTGATGCTGAAGATAGGCCAGCACAATCCAGCTGACTCTAGGGTTTCGTGGGAACTCTGATGCCATGGAAAAAAGAGGGCCCATATCTGTAGCAGGGAAGGAAGTTAAGGCCTCAGTTGGCAAACACTTTTATGCATGCTTACTTTTTATACATATGAAGAACATCACATCTTGAAGTCAAGGAGATAGTCAGGTGCAGAAACTGTTACATATCTTCCAGTCTTCATCAGTTTGGGGCTGGGGAAATAGCAGCCCAATGGGTCTGAAGAAAATTAAAGTTTGAAGTGTCAAAAAATAATTGACAGTAACAGTCAAAAAATTGGCTAGGTGAGGTATGTAAAACAGCTTAGCTAGTCTGGTACAAATTACAGAAAATCTAGAGCCTTATCACTTAGCACATACATGAGATAACATTCTGATACAGAAAACATGGGGAATTATCAGTTCACATATATATATATATATATATACTTTTTCAGAAAAAAGGGAAGGAAGAACAACACTGAAGACTTAAGGCACCCTGAACTGAAGATACCTACAATCAAATACTCTGAAATATAATCTAATATTAATTTTCAGCTTTTTCTTGAAGACTGACTATTCAAAACAAGTAATCTGTTGCTACGGTAAAATACCTCCAGTATCTGTTTTGTTGCAGGACACAGAGACCCACAGGAAGCCTAAGCACTTGCACTAGCAGTTAATCACAAAACCTTCATTGCTTTAGTAAAGTTTTCCACAATAAGTCAAAGCAGACTTATATTAAAAAGTTTGTTGATAGTCTTACCAAGTTCCGTATATACGCTATAGCATAGATAAACCAAAACCAACCTTAAACACTGTACCTGTAAATAAACAAACAAAAACTTTTCCAAGAATTCAAAGCAAACATGGTGTTCTTTCAACATGCTAGATTAGCTTTACAACCAACTACAGGTAGATAGTGAAATAATTCTGTTCCTCACTATGCTGTACAGTGCCTTTAGGTACGGGATTCTGTTGTGGACAACTTGGCAGATGCTGTGTCCTAGCTATGCCACTGCTCCCCAAAGCTTTCTTATTAACGAGAGCTTAATTAAAAAGTCTCCTGACTGTATAGTGTAAGAGAGGGAAGGGGGTCTCCATTGTTAATATGCTCAGCATAGGGAGCAGAAAGATGAAGCAAAGGTGCCACAAGTTCTCCTTGGAGCAACAATTTTGGAGACCTGCTTGAAGAGAAAGCACAAAATGACATCACAGATGTCAAAGCATATATATACTTAAGGAGTTAAGAGGACTTGTATTTAAACATAAAGAACATAAGAATATGCTAACAAAAGTACTGCAAATATTTTATATGAGGCATTTTATGATACTGTGGTTCATATCTTCTAGTTAATAATCACCTAGAAAAGAAGTACTGGTAAGGAGATACAATACTCTTACCAAAACAGCATTAACACAATATACATGAGCTTGCTACAAGATATTAGCAGTCCTAATTATGCTTTCAGAAACAATGTTTTTGCACTCACCTGAGCAATAACACCGCCACTGAAAAGTGCAATTTAAAGAAAAGAACATACAAAACCCACGGAGTCTAATTATTTTATTTCATCTTGCATTTGTGCTGTTAAAGCAAAGCGTTCAATACATATTATTTAGCTATTTACTGCCATTCTACACCCATTATTGACCTAATTGAAGAAAGACAAATGCAGGGATAAACTTGTTAAAATAAGCATATTGATAACGCTTCTCTGACTTCAACAAATATTTACTTAAAAACAGGATTCTGCCAGCAACTGCTCATGTGTTTCTTTTATTAACAGTTAATGGCTTAATTCACAGAACTCTGACACAATGGAATGTAGCAAAATGCAGTGATGATATTACTGGATGAGTCTTCTTTTTACTAAACATTCTGCATAGGCAGAATATTATGTTAACAGCTTAACTACCAATTAATGAAACACCTACATGGAAACAATTTGGTGAGTAACTTTTAGATACAAGATGAACCCATAGTTATGTAGGCATAAAAATCTTCAGTATCATAGTAAGAATTCTTACTGGAAATACTTCTACATCTACTATAAAATAATGTGAACCAGTTTTATAGCAGGTGTGATTGTAAGTTACATGGTATATGATTTTAAGTTATGCATATGAAAAACCTGAAGAAAAAAGTAATTCAACTTGTTTAAAAACCAACAAACATTGCATCAGCTTTAAAAGACAAAACAAAACAACCACAATTGTATATATATTTTTTCTTTTCTTCCTAATGCTAGCCTTAGTTGTGCAAGATTCCACTACTGGAATATCATAAATCACACATGTGACAAGTGGAAAAATGATAGTGAGACTCTGCATGGGAATTTTACTACATTAAATTACCCCAAAACACGAGCTTAAAATATTCTAATAAATCAATTTTTTCCACAGTTGACCATTAGCTGTGGCACCTAAAAATACCTGCTGGAAAACAGACATGGTGTACTTATCTCCATATCAAAATCAATCTGAGGAGAAGGATTTGGAGGTGTCAGTTGATGAAAGATCCAAGATGTGCTGGCAATGTGTGTTTGCAGCCCAGAAAGCCAATCATATCATGGACTGACTCAAGAGGAGCATGACCAGAAGGTCAACGGAGATGGTTCTCTCTACTCTGCTCTTATGAGACCCCCATCTGGAGTACTGCACCCAGTTGCGTCCTCCCAACACAAGAAGGACATTAAGCTGTTGGAGCAGGCCCAGAAAGATGATCAGTGGGATGGAGCACCTGAGTGAGTTGGGGCTTTTCAGCCCAGAAAAGAGAAAGCTGCATGGGGGCTGTTATAGTAACATTTCAGTACCCAAAGTGGGCCTACGGGAAAGCTGGGGAACAACATTTTATATGGGCACATAGAGACAAGACAAAGAGAAATTGTTTAAAATTGGAAGAGGGCAGATTTAGACTAGAAATCAGGAAGAAAATCTTTACTGTGAAGGTGGTGAGACACTGGAACAGGCTGCCCAGAAAGGTTATAGATGACCAATGCCTGGAGGGATTCAAAGCCAAGATGGATAGGGCTGTGAGCAACTTGGTCCAGAGGGAGGTGTCCCCGCCCACAGCAGGGGGGTTAGAGCTAGATAATCTTAAAGGCCTCTTCTAACTCAAACTATTCTCTAATTTTATGAAAACCTGTAAGATTTGTCATCAGATTAAATAGTTCTTCCATTAAGACTACTTTTATACTTCAGCGTACCTGTATGAATGAACAAAGAGCTGAAAGGGCAAAACAAGTTTTCTCTCAACAAGCATCCATTATTTTCCTCTTATCTTTATGAAACGGGAAGTATTTTCAAGTACTTCTGGAGCTGGAGACAGATTTCTTGAGGAAATACTACTATGGTAAAATGCACAGAAATACTTCAAACAGTGTTACATATGTAATACTTACAATTTCCAACACAATATATGTCAGAGTTGTAATCAGAGAAAAAGAATGAAATTTTAAGAAGCATGAACATTCCATTACAGATTTCCAAATAGAGTTAGAAAAATCAGAACTAATAAATTCACTTTCTATCCTTACTTTACATGTTGCAAAAGATTTTAAGGAATTTCTGATTGCGGTGTACAAATCAGAGAGGTTTTGAGAATTCAACTGCCCTTAGTAGCATACTGCATTGAAAGAATGGGAGCTTGCCACACCAATCTATTACTGTAAATAACAATTACTGAAGCGACCACCTCTGGTGTCTGTAGAATTCCAGGTTCTTTGGAACTATGCAGCCCTGTAACTTGGTTTAGTTGTATAAGAGATAATAGAAGTGTCTATCATTATGCTGCGCTCCAAAACCCATGCTCATAAAGTTTGCGCTGATTATAAATGCCAAGTCTGTTTAAAAATTCTTGTAATGTTAAAAGGCAAAACCATACAATGATATCAAGGATTCAAAGAGCAATAAATGGGTCCTCTGAAACTCAGAGAACATCTGCACTCGGCTATCATTAAAAACAACATTAGGTACTAATCTTTTCCTCTCCACTATATAAGCTGTGAAACAATATATTCCCAAATTGACAGTTCTCACATCGGAAAGAATGAACACAACTTTTAAGAAAATTCAATGTTATAATGCTGCTACATTTCCTACCATTGCTTTTCTGGAAAAAAAAAAGAAAAAGGGTGAAGTTGAGAGAAAAAGATCAGTGAAAAAAACACTTCTTGAAATTCATCACTATACTTCACAGTAACATGAAAGAAGCTGCACTCCCCTTATTCTCAGGAATTATCTTTGCAATAATCTGCAGGTAAGTATTTTTCTAAGCAGTTTGGTAGCAAGGACAGGGAAGAAAAAAGAAACTGAAGAATCAAATCCTGATCCCTCTGCAATCAAAGTAAATATTGCTAGCTACTAGAGCAGATGCAAGATTTTCTCCTTAGTCCATCTGTACAACCATTTTCTTCAGCTCTATCATTTAATTTTAAAGTGGAATTTGTTTTATACTACAGCCCAATAGTGCTCTGGGAGCTTGATTGGTTGCTGCTTAATGAAATTACTTCTGCTGATATTAGATACATTAGGATACTGATTAAAACACTTAATGATCTTTCTTGATTTTAAATTGCTAACTTGGATATGTGAGATGCTATCAAAATATCTTTTTCCTTCCTTTCCTTCACCCTAATCTCACTTCTTGTCCTTTTTCATTACTTTATGTTCTTTAAATGTTGTGGCTCACTAGCACCAGCACAATCACAAAACAAATGTTGAACACTGCATTGTTTAAAATACCAAATCCCAGCATATAAACACTGACAGACAGAGGGATCTTTAAAATACAACTCTCTGGTTCAAAGCTGAAATATATTCTTAAGTGTAGACACATTAAAGATCATTCATATAAAGAGATATCCACACTCAGAATAAACTCTAAAATTTTAAAATATCTGCTAAAAAAAGATAACCCTGCAAATGTAAAAACAAGTATAAAAGCTTTACTTTTGAGCTTGAATGTGGAAGACAGTGATACATTGCCAGATAATGATGTTGAAATGGCATTCCTATGATGACAAAACCATTTTTCATGCTCTTATACAAAATTGTATAACATATCACCTTCCAGCGGAAAACATGTATATCTTACAGGCAAAATGACAGCTTATCCTCAAATACTGTTAAGCACTAGAAATACCAGGTTTGGAAACTTTGCCTGAAAAGGGGGAAAACACAATTACTATATAAAGTTCAATTTTCCTTGACAAACCTTATCAAGGCTCTTGAGATGAAATAATACTTACAAAAAAAAAAAATTGCTTATATACTAAAATCTGCTGTGTCAGAAGGTTCTCTGAAAAGAAGCAAATATACTGAATTTTATGTTTAATACAAACTTTAAGACCAGATAAAATAAAAAACTACAAGTGTTTGTACATTTTAGCACCATTGTAAAATCAGATTCAAACGCTGGTTCTGTCACTGTGGCTGTACCTTGCAGCTGGTGTAGCTGATGTGAAGCACACAGGCTTCAGCGATCTTTGAGAGAAGAACAACCGGATTTGCTGATCATAAACAAATAATACAAGTTTGCATTTCTTGTCTTTTTAAATTATTTTCAATCTTTACTTTTACTTGTCAGCCAGAGAGCATTTCTGTCAGCTAAATCCAAGTCCGAGTCCTTTTGGTCTCTGCATGGCTCGTATTGGCTCTGCTATCCCTTTACCGTCTGGTCCAAGGCCGGTGCCAGGAGTCCAGCCCATGTTCTGAAGCATTCGGTTTCCAATGTTGTTTTCTGGGATTGGTTGGGTGTTTTCACCTACAAACCCTGAGATTAAAGAAATACACAGCATTAATCAGCACTGCCTGCCATGTGGAGAAAAGCAGGATAATCTCCTTCAAAGCTTTAAATCTTTCTTTTCTCCTAATTCATCTAATAGGTTGCTAGAACAGGCTGTCTTTGCATATGTTGACCTCCTGACTGCATATGAGACCAAATAGTACAACCTAAGGCTTTGCTTTATTTTCAGTATTTCTAAAGACACACTCAGTATTTAAGTTTGACAAATACCGTTCTGGATCCTTTTTACTCCAGCACAGTGGATTTTAAATCAGTCTTGAAGAAGATGCATCACATGCTGAAATCTACCAATAAAGGGGCAAGATAACACAAATGTCTTGTCCTATACAGTTATTAAGCCGAGACACACCACACTATCATGGCCACCTTTCCATTCTCAGCAATGTTATCAATGCTTAAGAAGATCACCTTCAATAAAACACTACAAATGTTTCCTGATTAAACAATTGTAGCTGCTACAGAGACTATAGTACAGACAAGTAGTCTAATATTCCGGAATTCAGCTACATCCTTACTCAGCTTCTGTTTTACTGCAATTGCAAGAGGTTTGATATTGTCAAGTTTACTTATTGGTATTTCCAATAACATTTAATGCTGTTTACAGGCTTCTTCCTACATAACTGTCAGAAGTTTCACATACTCTACAGAGAAGATCACCATGACTGCAAAAAGAAATGTGTTTGTCAAATAACAAAGTGTTTTTTTCACCAAGCTTCCATGCTCCTCAAGCTAGAGTTCTGCAGATGACACACGGGAACCTTCCAGTACGTATTTACATTGCATCAGGAATACAAATTATATTTGTTCCAAGAACTTGCAACAATCCTTTTCAAGTTACAGAAGACAAAATTTTAAGAAGGATCTTTTGAGCTACTACAAGCTATTTTGTTGCAGTTGTGGTTTTTTTTTTTTTTTTGGTTTGTTTGTTTTATCTTTGTACAGCATGCTCCTTTCCCCTGACAATAGAATGACAAAACTCACCACATCCTCAACTTCAGGCATTAACTGTCTAACTTCCTACCTACTTATTCAGGCCTGTTACTTTTTGAAAAATATTTTAGGAGGAGTCCATAGTGTTTGGTTTTTGAAGACTATGATTTCTTCAGTACAGAATTTACCATTGACAAGAAGCTGACTTACTAAACAGGAACAAAATAAAAGTTCAACAAGAACTTCTGAAAAGCCTAATTTAACACCCACAAAACAAAAGCAAAGCCACATAGTGAAAACCCCATAGAGAGAGAAGTTCAAAAGAAAAGGTGCATTATGATGACTGAGATGATGAATTTATGGTACTCAAGCACAATCCACTACAGATCTGTTTAGATTCAGCAAAACAGTGGCTACATAAAAGGTAGACAGCTTCCAAGTACCTCAGTCTTCGAGTCAAAGAAAAAGGGAAATGCACTGAGAGAAGGCATTCTTTAATACTAGTTTGAAGCTATGCCTAATGCTAGACTTAAAAAAAAGCTTTTAAGTCAGCAGACTCTCATCCCCCGAGAGGGTTTCCCTTGAACTGACCAGCACAGAATTCAATGACCAAGACTTCCTTTCTTTTCAGGCCCCCACAGGCAGAGGCAATTTTCATACAGTCAAGTCTCTGACATTGCCTGGCATACACAACATAGACTTCGCAACCTTCTTAGTTATACTTTCTAGGTCAAAAAACAGAAAGAAGAAAGGCAACAGTTCAACAAAAGCAAAGGTAAACCTCATAGGTAAAATCCTGGAATCCTGTTTTGGTCCACTCTTCACAGCAACTCATGGTAAGAAATGGCATGTGGTTTCAGTAGCCATGGAACAATTAAGTGAACTTCAAAGGAAACAAAGATCCAAGAGATCCGTCAAGCAAGAAAGAACAAAGATAAGAGTATATTTCATGACATACAAGCTTTGGAAATACTAAACCATTCATAATGCTGCTTAGACAAAGACAAATGCTGCTGGGTCGGCATGCAAGGCACAGCTTGAGTCAAAATATACAGCTTTTTGTTAGTTTATTTGGGCGGAAAACCCACAGAATTTTTCCTGTAAAATACGTACCTTCATACATGAACGTTAATTCTCAAGAAATCCAGAGCAACTTCACAAAAAAAGATGCATGAAGAAACAATATGTACCATGACATAATTAATTGGATGTTTCTATTTTCTTTTTTTTTTTTTTTAATGTTGCTCATTGTTTTTTCCTTTCTATAACTGAGAGGAAAACCAGAATACTTTTTGTTTCAACAGACATACATACATCAGAAATGCATATAAAAATTGTTTTTTTTCTCCACTGTATAAACTTCTATCTCCTATTAGAACACCAAAGCCTGCCCTGAAGCCTTCTGTTTTATTCTTACACTTTGCCAAGTTATAACAAAAAGAGAGAGCAGAAACCACCATAAACTTGGCTTCCACACTCCCTTTTGGGCAAACAATCAAGCAGCATGCACTGTCCAAAGGATAATGTGCTTGGAGGCTTTGTACAACAGCAATAATAAAGCAAATCCAAAAAGCCACACAACTTGCCTATATTATGGGCATGTACGTTCACTAATTACTCTTTCATGTAAATAATGTAATATGAAGAGCTTTTATTTCAATTTTGAATAGATTTAATATATGCAAATCATTTGCAGTATAGTCAGTTTATATATAAACATATCTATGTCTGTCTCAAACTTTTCAAATGATGGATGAGAATTGCCGGGATGTTAATTTATAATGTAATTTTTTTTTTTCTGAATAAGAAGAATATGGATAGTTGTATTCATAACGGCCTTTTTCCTCCATCCCACGGTCAATCAGGAACAAAACCAACCCCTTCTTCGACCCACTGCAAAAACTACTCTTAAAATCATACTAAACTGTTTGTTATTTTCCTGACCCCCATTTCATATGCTTTGGGCATTAATTTTCTAATTAAAAACAGTAATTGTCCTTGTAATATTCATCTTCAAGTACAGTTTTTAATTCAAGCCTGAGGCACTTCTTGGACTAGCCAGCAGGGCCTTTTAGAGAGAATGGCCCAAGCACATTGGCCTTGAAAAGGGCTGTGGTACCTCTGGGATGTGTTCAGTCTTGACCCACCCAGGAGCAAGAACAAAATCAACACATAGTGCTATCCCACAAAACGTAACTATGCAAAATCAGATTAAGAAAAAAAAAAAAACCAAAAAAACAGCGATGCATTTTTCAAAGTTTATTGCTATATGAGGCTTTGTGGGGTTGCATGAGTTATGAGGAAATTTATGTATTAATAATTTGTTGGAATCCTCTACATAGTCTTTTTTTTTTTTTCTTACAGACTGAAAATGTCTCAGCTACTACAACAGTTTGGTTCCTGAACTTTCAGATGAGAAATTTACATGCAGAAGTAGCTGTCATTACAGAAGTGAGGTAATGCTACTGAAGAACAGCAGTCTGCTTGAGAAGATAGCACTTAAAAATTCCTACACTTGCATCCCTTCTCTTACTCTCAAATATTTGTGTATATAAATACACACACTTTATTACGCATATGACCTTACATACACAGAATATGGTATGGAATATGAGAAGGAAGAAACAAAACTAGGAAAAGAAAAACAAAAATCTTATCACATGCATGTAATTTTCAATATATTTATGATGTTACTAAAGGCAAGTTTCAATGAAAAATAAAGGTATGCAATTTTTTTCTTAACAGCTGTTGAGACAGGTATGTCCTGGTTAAACAGTACACTAGCATTCAGTGCCATACCCTTGATTTTACAGTGATTGCCATGAATTAATTTAATTCCATCTGTAAGCTAAAATCAGATCAGAGGTCTAATGCTGCTGCAGGCTCCACATCTGTTTAATCATTTTTGGATACAACAGCTTGCAAAAGTTCAGGCTTTAAATTTGCTTCGTGTTTAAGAAACAATGCTCCTCTGCAGGAAACAAATGAGCCTATGCAGTTTTGATCTGACAGATCCACTTTATTTGCTAAAAGCTTTTGCTAGAATACTTAAAAGCTCACCAATTAAGTTATCATGTATTATAGAATAATAAAGGAACCGTGACCCTATCAACCATAACTTTGACAATATTTATTTGTACGGTCCAATTTCTGGGTAAGACTAATATCAAGCATGTTTGGTTTAAATAGTGTGAATAAAGTCAGAATACAGCTAGATTCAATCTCTTAGATAACTCTTATTTAAAACAAGCACTACTATTTTTATTTTTAAGCAGTAAGAAGTAAATTAAGGCATACTGAAGTAATTTCATCTCTGGCCACTGTACTTTTGTGATGTTAAGAAAATGTTTTTTCTTAAACAGCTCTGATAACACGAGACTGTACAGAAATATAGTCTTGGCCTTTCATCTTTCTTTTATATTATTAAGACCTGTGAGTAGAACAGCAATGCCTTTGCAGAGCATTCCACAACTATTATTTCCTTTTCTATCGCTCCCAGCAGCCTTAAATCCTTTAAATCCTTTCCTAGAAGGATCTCTTTTTGCTTGGGTAATTTTTGCAATACATGGCCTGCTAACCCTTACCCCCTACCCTGGATCTCACTTATGTCTATCACAGCAGAGTCAGTCTTTCTACCTCAAATCTTCCAAGGAGCATTGTGGATGGTAATTCACTTGCGTAATTGGCTCAAGAGATGAAAATCTTGTATCTGCCTCTCTTAGCCACTAATCTATCCAGCTGACTGCAAGCCTAATTGGCAGCTTGTTTAGTAATTTGGCTCCTAAAGTGTTGTATTGATGTTGGATAAACAGCCAATGGAAGGCAAAGCGATACATGCTGCTTCACTTTAAAACCTAGTGCACTTTCCCCCTTGTTTTCTGAAAGCATTTAATATTCCATCTCTTTTTCTTTTCTGATGTCTCACTAGACAGATGAGCTCAGAACAGTAGGGACTGATCTCGATGCACAGTACATTTTAGAAGGAATGTAATCGAAATAACATGCTGCTGCAGTGTATCTTTCCTATGTCCATTCTCTCTAACTAACAAAATGGGAATAAGACTGCCCAGAGGTTTATACTCTTAAAAATTGTTTTGGATAATTGTACAGAGTCAGTAATGCTAGCACAGCTAACAGTCATACTGTGATTTTTAAAATCAGTACTTCTAGTCGTTTTCATAATTCACAATGCTGTGGCTATATAACAACAGCAAACAAACAAAATTAGATATGAAAATACTGCATTATTTAGATTAGTATTTGGGATTGAACTGTTAGATCAAACTTTCATATATTTCTCCCAACAAGGTATTAAGGACTGTGTCTCAATAACAGCCTTAGAAGAATTATGGTCCAGATAAGTCTGCTTGCATTCCATTCTACTCTAGCCAGTACAGAGTGATAAAGTGAGCAAAGAAAGCAGTCAGAACCTCAGCAGGTGCCAGAAACCTTCATACCCACCCAGCAGCCTCTGTAGAATTCAGTGTCTGCGTTGCTACAGTTTCACTGCTACTGTCCCACTGCTAGATACATTAAAGTAATTGTTGAATAATTGAAGCAGGGTTAGATACATCTTGTAGTACAAATGCTAAATTTTACATTCATTTCCAATCTTCCCAGTCATAAATCCACACACTGATGAAAATTTGGACACTGAACTGGTTTAACTGGTCTTCCATCATCGCAGATCACTTAGATTTGGACTTCCAAGTACTCTTCCCCTTTCTTGATCTATGGGACCACACTGTGGACAAAGCACATTCTTTTGCCCTTTCAATCTCTACTATCTTTGGTTGGAAAAAGCCGGAATTAGTAGAATCAAGCTTATTCCTCGACAGGGGGAATCTATTGATATTTGCGTTTTCATATTTGTAGTTTCATTAGCATCCAAATGAGGCCAGCTTTATTCCCCGTCTATGCTGTCAGAAAGACAGTGACTGAACTGCATTTCAGAAGCATATCCAACAGGGAGAATTCCAAAGTTCTGCACAGCCCCCTTAACACTTGCCAAAATAGCCCTCTTCTGATGAGCATTTTCTGACTTTTATGAAAATAACTGTAACCTTGCACTGAGTCCTGCAGAGAAATGACTTAAACCACAAAAACATTCTCCAGGGGACAGCTCTACTATTAATTTCAGCAGTAAGATTGAGGATTAAATGGATATTAGGACTGTGCCATGGCAGCTCTAAATTATCTTAAACTAAATTTGGATGGACTACCACGATACCATTGGTAATGGATAATAAGTACCTATATCACCAATTCTGTGTCTATGTGGTTAGAGTAATATCTTCTGTCACACTAAATTTAAAGATGAAGATTAATTTATTGAAACTAGTCAAATACATCCACATATATATTTACTACAGGCTAAATAAACATTTGCCTGTTTATCAGGGCCTGTATCTACACTGTTGCTAGAGACTACATGGCATACAATAATAAACACAAAGAGCAAAAACAAAACCTGGAACATTACTAAGTCTTCTGCCTAGAATAAAGAGATGATTCTGGTTTTGGAGAACTTTCTAATAAGATGAAGATATGGGAAGACACTGAATTATCCCTTTCCATTTGAAAGACATAAAAATAAAACCAAATCCAGCAGACTGATTTGCTACAGTTCTCACTCTTTCCTTTTAAAATGCAATTGTGTCACTTACGCAAGCCAACTACAATCTTTGTGTTGGTAATGAAAAACATCAGAATGCAAATATTAGATGTGACCTTAGCAGTGACAATGTCAAGCTGGAGGTTAACAATAAAAAAAACAACAACAAAAAACAAAACAAAAGAACAGCAACAACAAAAAAAACCAAATTTCCTCAGCTCGCCTATAATCTTCATGGCCCTCCTCTGGACCCACTCCAATAGCTCTGCACTGATTTTTGGTTGGGAGCCCCAGGCCTGGTCGCAGTACTCCAGATGGGGCCTCATGTGAACAGAATAGAGGACAATCACCACCCTTTTCCCTGCTTCCACCTCTCTTTTGTTGCAGCCCACCAGGACCCTTAAGTCCTTCACAGGGCTGCTCTCAGTGAGTTTTTCTTTGAGTCTGTGCATGTGTCTGGGATTGCCTCAACCAAAGTGCAATACCTTGCACTTGGCCTTGCTGAACCATGGGTCCACTTTCCAAGTCTGTCCACATCCTTTTGGTCCTCTTTTTCAGTCACTAGGGACTTTGCCTGACAGTTACAACTTTTCAAATACGATGGAGCATGGCTTGGCAAACACATCAGCCAGTTCCTGCAGCACCCTGGGATGCATGTTGTCTTGCCCTGCAAACTTGTACAAATACAGCCTCATGAGGCAGTCTGACTTACTCCACTCTTACACTGGGAGGGACATTGTTCCCCCAGCCTCATCTACAGGTTAGGGGTTGTGAGAGGTATAGGAAGCCCAACTCTCAGTGAAGGCAAAGAATTCTTTGAGTATCTCAGCCTTCTCCATGCCTTTTGATGCCAGTTCTCCCTTTTCCATTTATTAGAGAGGATATGCTCTCCTTTGCTCATCTCTTCTGACCTGCAGAGCCTTCTTGTTATTTTTCACATCCCTTAAGTTATTCATTCCAAGAACAATTTATGATGCAAGTTCAATTCCATCTGCGCTTTGGCTTTCCTTATTCCATCTCTGCATGACCAAATGGCCACACTCTGTATTCTTTCCAGGCCATGTTTTCCTGTTTCCACTGCTTGTACATGCTCTTATTTTCTCTCAGTTTGACCATCAGGTCCTTGCTCAGCCATGCTGGATTCCTGCCTTTTCTGCAAGCTCTTGCTCTCAGAAAAACATCCACTAAGAGCTGCCAGCTCTGTTCCATTCCTATATCCCTTCGGCCAGTATCCCGCGGGATCCCATCCACTAATTCCGCAGATGGATATTTGCTTTTGTGAGGTTCAGAATCCTGACTTTGCTCTTTGCCAGGTCCCATCTTTTACTTTTTAACTGATTTAGCAAAGAAGTATGGTACAAGAAAAAAAAAATGAAACAAAGCCTCTAGAATTCAATCTCTTGCAGAAATAAATTATATCATAGACTGGATGCTCAGGCAGATAGGCTTTGCAACCCATAAAAGACGATCAAGAATTGGTGTAGTGTGATAACAGGAAGTATTCGCAACATGCCAGTGTTGTAACTGCTCTATGAAAAAGAGATTTCTGTTGATAGAGTTGCACACTTAGTAAGTGGAAAAGCCACGAATCAGGCTAAGAAGAAAGCAGGCATGAAATAGTTTGTCTAGAGTTTTGGAAATTTACTGACAGTTCACTGAAGTCAGCAAAAGTCTTCCCTTTCTTTGCAACTATTCCAGTAAGTCGACCTTCACCACAAATGTACCCTCAGAAACCTCTGTTATCACAATGTAACCACAGTCTTTTTCAAATCATCATTTTGGTGCTGCAGATATTCAGGTCTGATTTTTAATCACTGACATATTAAGCGTCAGAAAAATAGTTTGCTTAGCTGTTCTGTTGGCAATTTTTAAAAAGGAATGAAAACATGTACCCTTTTGATTACTTGTTAAAGTGAGTCACGATGGCATTACAGGAGTGCTCAGTATTTCTGCTGTAATTAAGAATGTCATATTTTTCATTAAAAAACATTTTTTTTTTTTTTTAAATCAGAGCCTTAACTTAGTCATTTCACTCTGCACCAGCCAGTAACATAGCATGCAACACACCAAATAAAGACGTAACGTTTGAAGTTTGCTTTTCATAAAAATTATCAATACTATTTGTCTATAAAATGGGCAATAACATATATTTTATACGTAAATTCTCTGCATCTCAACTACAAGATAGTTTTCTTCTTAAAATTACATTTTGCAAATCCACACTATAAAACATGCTAATAAACTCCAGACATAAAATAATTTTTTCAAATATAAATAAAAGATTATTTATAATGCATACAAGTAAAACTTAACATTTCTGTTATTTTGGATCCAATTTTTTATACTTTCTAAAATAAGTGATTAACATCCTTCAAATGTCAAGCAGAATTTGCACACCAAGCAAGGTTTAGAAGCATCTGATATAAAAGCAAACAAACAATGAAAAAAATAGCCAATTGAAAGACAAAATCTGTACAGAACGTGACAGAGTCACTAAGACAGAAACTCATGTAAATATATCAAGGCACCTGAAATTCTGTAGCATCCACCAGATTAACTATTTGAAGTCTCATATCAATCTAAGTTGTTTACTGAAATTACTGTAAACATAGCCAATGCACACATTTCAACTGTAAACAGTACTATTTTTTTAGAGAATATCTTTCTTCTTGCATACAATTGTTGCTATATCTTATTATTTTCATTGGTACAGAACCTAGTTTTGATAGGGCTATTTCCATGATAATGTATTGGATTGCCTAAGAGTTTCTTATACAAACTTGAGGACGTTGTATGCTGCAGTGAAATACATCAGGGTGTCATCTGAAACAGCTCTAATGCTCAAGTAGTCAAATAGAGCATAAAGTTACTGAGAATTGACCTGACCCCAAATTTTACTGCTGAATCACTGAAATAATATTGATTTGTGCAAAAATGTAGATATTTCTAATGTATAACACTTAATTTTTACAAGAAATTGTAGAAGGTAAACAAATTTTGTATCCATCTTTTTTCAGTTGATAAACCAATTAGCTGCCTAAGCTCAGGTAACAGACAGATGGGGCTATATCAAGCATCCAAAATCCATTAAATTTATTTTAGTAAAAATAAAAGGACAGACTAGGACTTTAGCACCTCAGTACTGTCAGGTCCTAAAAATTCATACCGAGTATTATCTCCCTCTCTCTTCATTGCTTTTCAACACAGCTTTTCTTCACCTTTATACATGACATTTTTCAAACTATAAAACGCACTGCACTGCTCAAACTTTCTTGCTTCAACAGTTTCTCATTGCTGTACAAGTAGATCTACATCCTTTGTTACTAATATACACAAACGTATTGGTATGTGACTTTGACTCCTGGCTGAGAATAGGTTATAAATTTAGAAATCAATATCTAACTCTATCAATATTCATTTTATTTTTTCAATACAAAATACAAAGGTGAAAGAGCAGTAAATAAGCTGGAGTACTGAAATAAATTGGGTGTTCTTGTCACAATTAATAAATGTTTAACCAATAACACTGCTTGCTACAGAAGTCTATAGCTTTTAAGATGTCTGAAAATAGCAGGTGCTACTCTTGTGAGACTCAAAACAGAGAACATATTTCAATATGCTCTGGCATATGACTGGTATCACCAGCCATTCTCTCTAGTACTACTGAATCTAAACATTTAAAAAGATCATTTTCAAGGCTGTGCATAGTACTACAGAAATTACTTTAGCACTGTAACTTTTTGAAAAACACCAATGATTCTGAAAACACATAACCAAAAACTGTAAGCTTAAGCAGGTCACACTTTCCCTGATGTTATTTAGACATTTTCCCCATAGCATACTAGAAAAGTTCCATAAGGACACTACAATTTTCAGTTTAAGCAGTATACTTTGAGAAGCAAACTCGATGGAACTGTCTGATCTACAAGGGCTGCTCCAAAAGTAATGCCTCCTGGTTTATTATGCTGGCCCACAACATTAGAGCTGGATGTTGGTGGTACGGCAGCGGAGGTAGAACCTTCCTGCTAATATTCCATAAAAGTTTGTTGCCATGTGACAGATGACAGCAGAGAGACAGTCTGACAGAATGCCATCTGGCACAGAATTGCATACAGAGCAAAAGGGTGTCACTGAATATTTCCACATGGAAAAATGGCAACCACTGTCATTCATTGATGCTTGCTGAACGTTTATGGAGACCAAACAGCGAATGTGAGCACGCAAGGTGGAAAGTGGTGACTAGATAGAAAATTAGAGCAAATTTTCAACTACAAAATGTTATAAAATAGTCTTTCGTATATGTCATAATTTCCATGAAAATAAATAGAAGGCATTACTTTCAGAGCAACCTAAGTATCTGTTTTTCAGAGGACCGACTTGTATTAGGCAAAACATTGCAACACATGTGGCTCAAGAAAATATTTGCAGTTAATCATTCATTTACAGACAACCTTTCAGGTTTCACTACAGTAGTAAAGAAGAATACTAGCAGAATGCTTCTTCTATTTTCCAACTTTTGTTCAAGTAAGTATATAAATTTTTCTTTCAAGAAAATATTTATTCACAAACTCTTATGTATAAAAATTAGTCCTTCTGTTCCTATATCTTATCTGAAATAACTGAAAGGAGAATAATCCAATAATAAAAATGACTACTTTTGTTCAGGTTTCTAGATATATCTCTGTTCTCAAAGGACACTGTACTCCTTCCATAAAATGGTATAAAATGTTGACATATATAACCAATTTTCATAACAGATAAGCTATAACTTAGGTGTAGGAAAATATGCAGTGAATAAAATTGTAATAATTTATAAAACATTATATTTTATCTACACATAATTAAAAGTTTACTAAAGTTTATGTTAACCTAACACATTTATAATGATGAAACAGAGAAAAAAAAAATCCTCCCTTCTTCTGTAAAGAACAAAACTGAGAAGATTACCTTGAATTTAAAAAGAAAATAACTCCTCAAATTACTTAAAAGGTGCCTATATGATACATTTACCTATCATTATTCAGTTATCCATCAAATAAAAGAAAGTCCTGGGAATGTAGAACCTTTAAAATTGTAAATAAAGAGATACACAATGTTGAATATAATGCATTCACTTTAGTATCAAAATATTGGCTTTGCAAAGATGCACAGAGGAACCAGCTTGTAAAATAAAATACTGAAAAGTGAAAGCCTAAGGTAAAATGAACAATAAAATGAATTCCATGATATTTCATACCCTCTTCGTACAGAATGACATCCTTTAGTACTTGAAAGTTATCAAGAGAAAATCACCTTGTAGAAATAATTATATTATTCTCTCTTCAACCATTAAGTATTTTTCTTTCTCACTTCACATATGTTCAGAGTCTTAGAACCTGACCCATACATTCGCTTTTTCCATACTATTGCCACCAAGGTGCTTTAATAACATTTTTAATATTATTCTGCCACTGAGGTTTAAAACAATGAAAATTCAGAAGGGGGAATTCAGCTGGAATACAAATATTAGGCTTCTCCAAAGACAGCTACCTAGAATATACATGAAAAACTGTGTTATGTGTGTTAATATAATTTTTATATGATTACTATGTACAACCCTGATTTACATATTACCAATACATAAAATGTCTCATAGTGACATGCACACAATCTACTCTTTCCACTATGCACATACATAATTAACACAAACAAACTGACAAGTGTCTTATAAATCACTGCTAGGTATTGAAAAAGTCATTTCACAGCAGTGACTTCAGCAAAATGCACGCAGTGGTTATGACCTCGCATCTGAAAAAATCTTTCAGAAATGTGCTTACAAGTTGCTTCTATTCAATCCACAGCACTAATTTTAAAGCTTACCACCACCTTTTCAGTTGTTTGGAGGATATTTACTACATTCATATGCACCCTCACAGAAAAATAAAAAGACACCTTAAGTCTTCTACCTTGTAATGCCTAAGCAGACATGAGCCATAATCGCTACTGTCTGTGATTCTCAGTATATGAAAAAAGACAGTCTCTTTAAACAAGTGCTGCTATAAAGATCTAGAAATTGGGAACGTATGAGGGAGAGATTGAAAAAAGGATATACTCTTTAATTCTATTAACAAATAAGGATAGAAAAAATCCGAAGTTACAATATATGTTATTGAATTTACCCAGCATTTCCCTGGGTCACTGACCTACTGCTTTGTATTTATAGATTTAACATCTTGTGTTTTGTGTTCTGTCCCACTGAAATTGGTTACCTGTGGGTCCTGGCAGGGGAGCAGCTTTCCTTCTCCGTTTGATGTCTCCCATGCACAATGATCCTAAATGCACACTGGTCTGCCTGCAAGTAATTATAGGAGAAAACTATTAACACAAAGGAAGAAAAATGCCACATAAACACAAAGCTTGTATAATCCGAACCTATTTCAAAACATTCAACAGAGATGAAGCTGCACTGTGAAGCCACCAATCTTGTTTATATCGAAGCGTAATTATGTTTGTTGACAAGTGCTCAGTATCTAAATGTAGCACCATAAATTGTTCTTGGAATGAATAATACAAAAGGGATGCTTTTTAATTTTCAAAACTGGTGATCTTTCTAGTGCAACATAAAACAAAAAACAGAAACACTGTTGCCTCTGACAGGAAAATAGCTAAGATTAATTATCTAAAGAAATCACAATATTGTTGGTACAATATCAATTGGCTAGAAATGCCTAACTGTCAGAACAACATTTATTACAGGAAAACTGTTATCAATTTCTTTTTAAAGTAAGATGAACGAATGAGAAAACATGGAACAGTGAACTCCTCAAAAGTACACAAAATCATCTTGCAGCACACCAATTTGTCCTTTACTAATTCAAATATACGGTATGAGAATGATGCAATGGAGCACAATGTCCAGTCTCTCATTAAACAACTACAAGTTTGGGACTTGGAAATTGCTGGAGCTCCCTAGGATGGTAGACAAGTCAATCTTACTGCACTAAAGCCAGATACCTAGCAGTGAGATAACACAGAAAAGGGCAAATCTGGAACTTCCAAATAATGAATTTTGCAATACAATCTTAAAGGAGACATTATTTTTCTTCAAGTAACGTGCAATCCTTGTACAAAGGAATCTATGTATTTAGCATTTCTTGTAAAGAACTAAAACAGAACAGGGGATAAATAGAATAATTTAAAAATGCTGCAATTTTCATGTCTTCAGACATGTTATTCCAAACTGTGAACTTTTTAGTACAATACTGTGGTGAATTTCGATAAAACTACAAGCTGAGAACTGCAACTGATAGTCTACTGTAGCACAGAAATACTCTGTCACTCAGGGAATTTGGTTTTAGCATGGATATATGACCCAGCCTTTACTGTATGTATAATTTCTTTTTTTAAGCTGTGATGCTCCTAAATGCTTAACAAATGATCACTTATGTTGAAAGACTTCAGATCGTCTCAATAACATGAAGAGTGAAAAGGATATCTTGATTTAAAAAAAATGGCAATATAAAATCTACTATATCCTTAAAAAAAAAAAAAAAAAAAAAAGATACAGTAAACTAACAAGAAATACTTCAGTGCTTTTATTTAATTAGTAAAATATTCCCATAAATAAGTTTCAAGAAGAAATATATTCTAGCTTCACTTAATGGGTCCCTATTTCAACACTTATTTCTCTTATTTTCAGTCTTTTTCTTCCTTGAAATTCTAAGTTGCTATTCCACTCTATTTAACATCCAGAAACTGCAATAGAAACACCATACTAATGTAGTGCTATATTTCAGTTCTAAATTCAGACAGAAATCAAGGATGTAACTCATAACTGATTGTACAATACAGAAAATGAATGCTTAAATACAATGTGGGAAAAATATTTAAGAGATGCATATAACACTGATATTAAACACGTAGAATAAGTTGTGTGGTAATTTATATGCCAAACAGTGTGCTACTCTATGCTTTCAGAATGAAAAATGGAGAAAGTCTCCAGGAATACACACAGGATGAAACATAAAAATTAATAAAGTCAAGCAATTGAACCCAAAGACACAAGCTAGAGCAGTAACAGCTAGCAGTATTTGAGTTATTTTACCCAGAATTGATTATCTGTTACACTACATTGAGATATCCAGATTATTGATCTGCAAGATTATGGTACTTGGGTCTCCCCACTTTCCCTCCAGGCACAGGGAATGGAGTTACAACAAATAACACTAAGTAAGGACTACTTTGTTATTGTTGTCACCCTTCATGTAGAACATAGCAGTTACTTTTTAATTTAAAATCAATGAACATCTGAAAGGCAGCCTTGTTCCTTCAGCATAAATGAATCATTTGTCTTTGCAAGGCACAACAATCTGATCACCAGCCAAGGTGAGAGTGGGTATTTCTTTGTTGTTGAAAATTCCATGTGCCACAAATAAATAGCAATATGCTAGAGCCCCAATTAAGCTTTGTCAACTCTGTTTTTATGGCCAGTAGCATCAAATCTGAGACTGGTTCTCAATGCAGAAGTGGAGTTCACTTTCACCAGGTCTTACCATCTGATATGCACTGCCAATTCAGATCGCAGCGAAACATAAAGCTAAGGGTTTTAAGAGGAATGGACAGGAACCATCACAGTTCTTGAACCAGCAGTTAGATGAAATGAAGCATCATACTTCAGGAGAACACTAGATTTTGAAATGCTCGTAATGGGGGTATTAGAAAGTAGGGAGAACTCTGACCCTCAATCAGGCTAAGTTCAGCATTATGTTCCTTAGCATTAAATCAGAAGAGCAAGGATTACAGAAAGGAAGATAGCTATTTGCCTGACTACTCTCTGCTTATCCCTAGCTTGCTTCTAGCTATCATTTATAAATAGTGCTCTGCAGGGAAGTTAGGCATTTTATTAGGGAAAAAATAAAACTTGTTAAGACCACCTTGCCTGAAAACTTGGCTTTTGACGTGCTGGTGACAGGGACTAGAGCAAGCAGTGTCAAATGGAATAATTTTTAAGGAAAGACAACAGGAACTTGTCGCCTCATTGTATGCATTTACAAATAGAGGCTTTCCAGAGTATTAGGCCTAGTTAAAGCTGCCCTCTGGATAAAAAGTGTTCCCAAGCAGCCTCAGACAAGCTTAGGAGACAAACAGATGTGACTATGGTCCCTGGCGTTTGGCAAGAACACTCACTGTCAATAAGAAAAATATGAGCATGGACAGGGCATCAGCTGCACCACGGCAGAGCAGGCCTGCGAGTGTCACAGCCGCGGCAAAGTTGTGGCAGGGGGAAATCCAAGGGCTGCAAAAGCCAGGCTGGTGTGAACTTACACTAGCATGCCAGGAATTGTTGTTGTTGTGGCATGCCTCAACATATTAAACAAAAACATCGGATAAACTACTGTCAACTTTTATTTATTTATTAAAAGAAATCTTGGGTGCTGTATTTAGATTCTTCATTAAACATGGTAAATAAAAGCCTCAAACCTGAAGATATACTATAGAAGGTAGGAAGAGCAAAACAAAAAATCAATACAATATCTCTACGGACATAACAACAAAAAGCAGTTTTGATATAGCAAACATGTTCATCCTCTTTATAGAAGGAACTTCCTGCAAAATAATTTAGAAGCATCTTAACATTGTGACATTTACTCAGACAAATTCTGTTATCTCCTTCTTAATAGTCGCAGTCTTCATATTTTATTTTTTTCTGGAAAGACTTGCCCTTGTTATCATAACATGGAATTTTTGGCATCTTCAGACTCTCCAAACAATTCTATCCATACCTACATAACAGACTCAATTACAAAGTGCAATAAGTAAGTAATTTTCATGAGTGTCTTTTCTGTTACTCATGTCATCATACAATCATAACATAACAGAATATTTGGTGTTGGAAGGGACCTTAAAGATGATCTAGTGTCAACCCCCATGCCACAGGCAGCGTTGCTACCCACCAGATCAGACTGCTCAAGGCTACGTATAGTACAGCCACGAACCTCTTCAAGGTGTTCACCACTCCAAGACATTTGTTAGAGGTTATATCAGATTTATTTGTAAAATTCTTGTGTAGACAATAGGCCATTTGGTAACAACCCCAAACAAACCATTGTGTGATGGAACCTACAGCTGCACACTTTACATGGTGTTCTACCTTGAGAGCAACTGAACACAGAACTCTGCTGCTATTGGAGTTAAAAATTCACCATCCCAATCACTGAGAAGTGTGATATGATGATTTGGTTAGCTGATACTCTCAAACGACTTAGAGCTCACTGATTAATTAGACGCTTCTGTAACAACTACCATTCCAAGAGAAAACAACAACAACAACAAAAACCCAACTCCCAAAACAAACAACTACAACAATCCCAAACTCAATGCTTCCCCCAAATTATAAAACAAACAAACAAACAAACAACAACCAACAACTAATCAAATGCAATAAATACTTCATAGTTTCTTCAGAAAGAAGCAATGAAGACTTAATAAAGCAGTTAACTTCATATTCACTAGTATAACAGCCTAAAAACAGTAAGGACTGTCACCCTGCTCAGGGGAATTCTAGGTATTAATGGATTAAAACGAAAGTATACAGATGTTTATTTTATCTGTTTCATTGTAACCTGAAACTCATTTTACTCTTTCTACTTTTACATCTGTCACTTTTCTTCTAAGTAGCACTGGCTTGATGTCAGCACAGTTGCTTTTTTGTTTATGTATTGCAATTGTGTTGCCAGTTACATCACCGAATGCAAACTTAATTTTGTTTCTCAGTATATTTAGTAACAAACCATTTTCCTTACTATGCCTCAACACTGAGAACATAACTTGTAAATAATGGAGAGGATGTTTTGATGTTCCATGTTAAAAGTGTATAAAAGTACTGATGACTAACAAAGCCAGATGTGGAAGAGTATGTATTTTTTGTTTAACAACATTTACTAAATATCTGTACTCTTGATTCAGAAAATCCTATGCAGCAGGCTATTATAACAATGTTTTCAAGAAGGCTGATTTCTATACTATAATTAGGTGAATAATCAATATTCATTTATCTATTATATTCCAACCAACATCTCTCTCACCTGAGGAACAAATTCACTGTAAACAGTGCCACATCATTCTGCCACAGTATCAATGCATTCCTGCAGATGGCTGTAGAACTCTTCAATTTTATCATCAGAATGCTTTAGCTACTGTAGAAGCTTGACAAAAGTTTATAAGCAAAATTCTTGAAGAAGAGATTAAAATAAGGCAAGAGTTCACAGGTTTGCATTCTAGAAGGGACTTGAGAGAATTATTTTCAAGTGGAAATGTAACTGCCACTGTCATTTTTCAGTCTTAAAATATTGATAAGCAATAGATATGAATATAGATATAATTGAAGACAGAATGCAGTGAGAACCATTATTCACATTAAGCTTTAAATGGTTTGACAATTCTTATAAACCAAAATCAGGTAGACAGTATGTGAAGAAACACATTAGCATAAAGATTAAAAAAGCAAAAGAATTCAAAATTGTGTAACAGAAGAAAAGCAATGAAATGATTAAAAAAATAAAATGCACTGTGTAACTCAACTTTTCAAAATCAAAACATAATCTGAGTGAACTTTCCACTACTCAGAAATCCTGAGCTTGCAAATATCACAAAAAAAGTTCTCAAGTTCCTACTCACATACTGGACATATAGTAAAGATTCTTGTTTATCACACAGCTTAAAATGCAGACACTATTGTATGCTGTGGCCAATGGAAGCACATTCATTAACACTGCTTAAAAATGTTACCAGGCTTTTCATTTAACTCCTATCATACCCTTCTAACTCTCCATAAGTGACTAGCTGAGACCACCTGTGTTCACAAAACAGTTTATGATCACTTTTGAGTTAAATATAATTAAAAACTGCTATGTATGTTTTACTAAATATCTAATCACATCAGTATGAACATCAACTTCTACATTTTCTTATGACTGAGTGTCCAAATGTGGGCACAGTCTCTGGCCTCCATGCAAATGGCCAGAGAAGAGTAACCCTGTGTTAACATTTGTGCCTTATTAATAATAATTACACAGATAGATGGCTCCTGGCCCATTCTCAAGAAGGTATCTACATCCTCTCACTCTCTGTATATGCACAGTGAATGTGCAGTTCAAGCAGATTTGCAGGACACTGCTCCAAGGCTATTTCTGTGTTTCAGATTACAGAATAATGGATTGAGCAATTAAGATCTACAGATCTCAGTATAACAAAACACAGTGATCTTGAAAAACAGTCCATAACATTTTGGTAAGAGTATTTGAGATAAATGTCACTCAGAAAAGATTTGCCTTACTTCAAGTGAAATCAATGTCTATAATCTATTTTGTTATTTGTCACAGAAACATCACGTGTGTGTGCCTGGTGGTAATCTGGGCAGTGTGAGCATTATGAGAACAGCTTCCACTGCCTACACCAAAGCTACTAAGATAGCTACACTTTCAGTGAACAATTCTTCACTTAAATCTTCCTTGCAGAAAAAAAAACAAAACACCTTTGATAATGTGATGCTGAGATCATACACTTAACGGTATACATGAGGTCTACCTCTACTTCTATCCTACTCTCCCAGTGAATTAAAAAGATGTCATGGCCTTTATGGAAACTGCAAAAGCAACACTGACAATATTTAGCACAAGGAGACAAATTCCTGGAAATTAAAAACTGAAAAATCTCTAGTATGCCTGAAGTATGCCTGATTTTGTTCTTAATATGCACAATTGTTCACAAATTTATACATATTACCTCATGTTAACTTTCTGGAGAATGTAGAAAGAACACTGTCCCCCCCTCATACCTTCTGAACACTAGAGTCATGAGAGCATTGAAGGGATTTCCTTCTTGGCTATCAGTGGCAAATGAAGACTGCTGCAAATTAGTCTTGTCTGTGCTAAAAATTTTTACTCTGTGCTAAAGAACTGACAAAATAATACTGAAATACAATTCATATATAGCATGAACATTAATTTTTAATGGTTGTGAAGACGAATATAGACGACTTCTTGCTATCATTTTTCTCAGGCACCATTCACATGAAATCAGTTCCACATTTGATTCCTCTACTTCCTTTACAAACATTGAAGCTTTTCTTCAAACTTGTTTAAAGAATGACATCATCCATCAACAGATTGCAGCATCTGATTCCACAAGTGTGCAAAAATATTATATTAACCACAAAAGCTATGCATTTTATTGTCCTTTCACAAAATTTTAAACAGCTGTGATAAAACAGTGCACACCAAATTCCTTTCATATTAAGCCAAGCTGTTCACAACATAACTTTCAACATAAGGATGACGTACCTGTTTTACTGGAAACCCTATGGCAATACTATTAATACTAAGAAAAACACAATTTTCTTCCTGCCCGTATCAGCTTCACTCGTCAGCAAATACTGTATCCTACTACCTCCCTTTGTGTTACCTTTTCAGCATTTTTAAGGGGTCATTCAAATACAGAAGTAATAATGCAAAGTCCAAAAGTCCATACAGGTACAACAAATACCATGCAAAATAAAATTTTACACCACTACAAACATTATGTCACCTAATCTCAAGTCACTCATACTTTATTTGCAAATACAGAATCTCCAAATTTTTTTCTGTACTACAGGTCTACTGCCCTCAGAAAGGATAATGCATTGTTTTTTCTTGTTTCTAATTAGTAATTTAAGCATATGTTCAGCATTTAACTCTAAATGTTTGCCTTTTCCCCAAGCTCTAAGACAGCTGTCCAAGATGTGAATGCCAGAAAACATTTAAATATCAACATCTGTTGAATTATGTTAATTTAGTGTAATATAATTGGGCATGAGTTGGAATTGATCAAAAGTATATGAATTGCACAAAGGCAAATCTAAACCAGTATCTTAGTGTACAAACAAGTCACCAAGGAACACTGATGGAATAGAACAAAAAAAAATCTGCTTCAGTTAGAAACTAAATAGCCAAAATGACAACTTTTTTCAACTAATGGCATGATTTCACATTTTTATAAAGGAATGTTTATATCAGAATATTTCAAAATAGTTTTGAATATATATTTTCCGTCATGATTTTTGATCTCAGAACACCTGTCAAAAATAAATACTGTTCATCTTTGTGTGATTATGTAATATAGACAAAAAAGAGGTTCCAGAAATAAGACCATTCTGTTTTAGGACAATATTATTTCACAAATTCTAAAGTAAACATTTTTTTGTTGCTTTTTCATCTTGTGAAAACATCATTAATGTCCAAAATATATGGGTCCTCATCAACTCTGAAATGATTTCAAAAGGATCTTTTTGACTCAAGCAATAACCATGGCCTTGAACAGATACTTGCAGGTAAGGACTGGGTAGCTCACTCAGCTACACTGTTCATTACAGACATTTCTGAACACATATTTGTTTACGGAGCATGACATTCACTAAATACAGATGGTATAGGACAAATACAACTTGTTGAAAAGCCTTACAAATACAGTTCTGGATTATACTTCCATAGTTTTAGATTTAGATTACACTCATATAGGGATAAGTTAAAATCACTGCAAAAATTCGTACCACTTTCAAAATTTTCTTTTAGTGTAAGGAGAGAACAAGAAGTGACAGTTTTAAGATCTATCACAAATATCTAACATAAGTTAAAAACAGAACAAGGGAAATGTTTATAAGATTAGAAATGCTTAACTTCAATATCAGTTTCCTAATTTGCCTCTATTGTGAGAAAATGAGAAAGCATAGCCAACTTGAATGCATTTGCTCCACTGTAAAAAACTAAAAGTTCAAATCATACAAGTAAACTGCTAGCACAACATAACGATTTTCAACTGATCATTCAAGCCCAGATCTAGATCAGTGATTGAGAAGCTTCACATCAGTCTTTAGCCTACTGTATTTCAACTGGCTCCAAGAAAATAACAACTCTACAGCTGGACTCCAACATCACTCTCCTCCTCAGTTTTTTCACTTCCAAATTTTTAATAAACTGCTTGATGAACAACTCTTCAATTAATCTCACTTTCTGGTCAAGGTAATACATCTATAACTTCGACAATAATCTAAAAAAATGAGATATAACTATGTGTATGGAGAGGGGGAAAAAATCACTAGAGCTGAGACTGAACATTAAGCTCATTATGCTTCCTAACTTTCTGCACCCATTCACCGTAACAACTGCCATGAAACCTCACTAAATATGAGGTGCCTGCACTTGTAGCAGTTAATGCAAAATTTGAATTTCTGATAACAAAGAAGAGCAGGTAGGAAGAAGCTAAAGAAACACTGACTGATGTCCTCTGTTCTCCATTAACTGGTGATATTAACACTTCAAAAAGCCTTGAGAACACGAAAGCCTAAATCCAAAAGCAGCACACAAATTACTGTCCTCTTCCTCCCTTTGGCTAGGACAGTTCTGCAATGTCATTTTTCACACAAGCTGAAATATATTATTATTATTATAATAAATGAGCACAATTTTAAAATATCAAAAAAAGAAATAAGTTCTACATAATATAAAACAAGATACTCACATTTTCTAATATTTCTCTCTTTCCACAAAACCACAGTTCAAAGAGAAGTCACAATGCCTATGTCTGTTGCTAAGATTTTTAGTTAAAGTAGCATCCATGGGTGCACGTTAAGTGTTTGAGATCCAGGGATTCCTCTAATATTAGCAAGAACTTAGTGCAAAACTTAAACAAACACTTGAATTTACAAGAACAGAAAAATATTTCCTTAAAATATATTTTTTCCAAAGCACAACACTGTGCTACCCTTTGAAATAACAGCCAAATTGCTCGTACCTCTGCCCACAAATCAAGTCTTTTTATGACCTTAAAAATAAGGTCATCGTACAGAAAACTAGATCAGGATTTGCTCTGTTTCAAAATGGCACCATCTCTTCTCAAAGAGGAAAACTTGCAAACTGATGAAATAATATTGTCCCTGAGGGTGATGACAAGGGAAGAAAGCAATGTGTCCTCAAACATTCACATAATTTAATCTGGAACTGCAAATATTATTAAGCACCAATCATAAGTACAGAGTTAGTGCTTCATGGCACTCCAAAGACAAGATAAAACTGCTTAGTTGTTAATTTCTAATGATGTAAACACATTTGGATTTTAATGTTTTATCTGAACTCCTGCATGATTGATTAGCTCTGGGGTTATTACATATTAACTTAATACCTTTAATAGTTGTACACTTAAATTAAAATGTTTAAATATTACCTTATAAAATATTTTTGTTGGGAGTATTTGTCCATGTGATGGACAAAGTGAACCATGCAGTAAACCAGTTATGCATTCTTTAGTTTTACTGCTATGCAACTATACACATATTTTCATGTATAATTTTCAATATACTGGCAGAATTTACCTCCTCTGCTATTATAATTTAATTCCACAAAAGCCACATTAAACAATTACAGTACTTGTAATTAACCAGTAGTCTAATGTACAGTTTTCTTATCCCAATCTATTAACAGCTGCTCAAAAAAATGTAGTAATTAATGGTTTCATTCATTTTTGGCAAACCTGCAAGACGACAAATAGTTTTGTATCTGCTGCAAATTAGGACTCTTTCCCAAACAACAGATGACACGGTGGGAAAGAGGGAGCAGACAGAACACTAACACATCTTGGTTTCTTTAGAAGATCAAATAAAGAGGAGCTCAAATTCTATTTGTCACATCTGTGGAAAAAACCATACTCTATCTGTATCATCAGATGAACTGAACAAGTGCTATACAAACATACTCCCTTTCAGACTGGGAAAGGCTGAAATTCATATTGCTAACCAGAAGAAAAACACACTTCTGAAAGACTCTCATCAGCTTTAGTGCTAATTTTCTACCAGAAACTTTAAGAGAATACTGTTAGTCACAATAAATAAACAAATCACAAACATACCTACTTGAGAGACATCTCTTTTTACAAAAGCAGGACATAAATTTAAACTGGATTGTGAACAACTAAGGAAAAAAGGGAGGTAGTTGCAGAAAACCCAGGGAATTTACGATTAACATTCTATTTAACTGACACAACATTATTTAGTATCACCTGACACTGCCTTCACATAACTTGAACTAGTTCCATAGTCTTCTTCCATTAGCGTCTCTCATGTGGAGAAACCTGTATTTCAGTTTATGTTGTTTACCACTGCAAGAGCATGCTTCAAAGCCTTCTTGATAACTCAGAAGAGAACAGCAACAGGTGGCCATTGGAAGAATGGTCTTCCTTCCACATTACAGTAATGAATGACTAAGAGCTGCTTTGGCAGAGGGCTTGGACTCGATGACCTCTAGAGGTCCCTTCCAACCCCTACAATTCTGTGTTTTTGTGTTTTCCAGTCTGAAACGTTGTTTCTAGATTACACCATAAAATAATTACAGCATTGACTGTATAACCAAAAGTAAAATATTAACTTCCTTAAGCCTTCTGGTTATTCTGACAAATGAGAATAAAAGCAACTCCTAGCTTTATAGGATATTGTGAAGATAAACACAAAAAATTAAGACATGCAGATAGTTACATGACAGGTCACTTTAATACTTAGCAATATATCACTTGTTGAAAATAATCACATTACAGTAGCTCAGCAAAATATAGTTCAGCTCTGTCTGTACAGCTGACCAAACAAATGTTCTTCTCACTGGGAGTACCTTCCTTAGGTAGAACTCCTTTTTCTAAAATTTTACAAAGGCAATTTAATAAAATGTTTCACCTCATGCTGGGAGCACGCAAACAATGAGCACATGCTCAGCTATGGCAGCTCAGCTGCCAAGCAACAACTTGTTAACTTGCCATAACTCAATCATGTTCAATTGTTCACCCACAGCCTCAGGCTACAGACAGACATTTGGTCTGCTAACAACTGCACCAGATGAAGACATTACTATCCCAAGCTATTTGTTATCACACATCTGCTAGAGATTATCATCTCCACAGCTCTGCTGGGGGAAGAAATCACGTGAGCACTCCCTAAAATGGTTTGCACAAACCTAGCCAATTTAATTTAAATAGGTGAGTTGAGCTAACCAGGCTGGTTTTGCCCAAAGCATACTTAAAAAATGCAGACAAAAAGTCCTCTTTACTGGCAAAAGACTATAGCATGAAAACAAGCAGCTGGGAGAATTAACACCTTCAAGCAGTGTTGCAGGATTTGGGAGGAAACAGTTCCTGTCCTAATGCAAAGAGATAATATAAACAGAACTTTTCAAGGCTGTGTAGGAGGAATAAAAACACAGCTTTAAACCAGAAATACACAATAATGTTTACATAATTTCAGTAATCAGTGACAAAAGTTTATTTGTAGATACTTGTCAACGTGGTATAAATAGATGCATGCATTATAATGTGAAGATCACTCATTGAATTGTATCAGCATCATTTAATTTATCCAGTTTCTCTGCTTTGTGGTGCAAGACTAGCCTTCCTAACATTTTTTCCTAAGCAGCATCATTATTAACAGTTCTCAACAATCCAAAGATCTTTCCAATTAAAAAGCTTGCTATTAATTTGCATAAGATTGGCTCAATTATTTATTTTGACAGAAAAAACCTAATCTAAGAAACCTGGTATGGTAAATCTTACTCCGTAAGTATAAGCAGTAATCCCACTATGGATTGAAAGTTTCAGACCACTGCAGTGTTTAGAACTACACATCTTCCTGATATATTCACCCAATAAATTATTCCACGGGTCGCCAAACTAACATAATGCAGGTACTTACATGTTGTCTACGTGTTGAGGCAAGAACTGTGTTCAGTCATCAAAAACAAAAGTAAGAACCTCTTCTAACTACTTGCATAGGTACCACTCACTTTGAAAGAACTTCACTGACCAGAAAAATAAATATGGAAGTTACGATTCTGAATTCCTCAAACAGTTTCAAGTGCTATGGCACTTCAAATATAATTGGCTTCTAAATGTCCACTTACTCTCTCAGTTTCAAGTAAACAGCCTGAAAGTGCATACTTAGAGTGAGAATTCTTATTTAATGTGCCCTCAAACTAATATTCAGAGCAATAATGCAATGTGACAAAAATATTTGCTAAAAAAAGGTATGCAAAACTTTTCTGATATTTTTGCTTAATAAATAAAGAGGCTAAATAGGTAAAGCCACCATTTCTGAAGATGAATGACCAGCATTTGCCCAACCAGCATTTTAAAAACTGTGTAAGCAAAATTTGAATATGACACAGATTCATCTTTAGTATGCATATTTTTGAAGGAAGTATTCATCTCACTTTCCAGCTACACATCAAAGCAATTATGTGAAAAACTTATTTCAGGACATACATAATACAAGGTAAATGCTTGAAAGACAGGTGTATTGTCTCACACATGGTATTTTACAATGATACAAATCTATGATAAAATAAAATAATTTCATGACATCACATGAAAAGCATTGCATATAAAAAGTGAAACACAAGTTTCTCACCTTTGAAAAAATACTATATTTAAAATAATTTTGTCAGACTAGATTGATTCAACAGGTAATGTATACAAAAAACTCCTCTAGGAACAGACTCCTAGACTAATGTTTATCAGTTCAGTGTTTAACTTGTTACTCTGAGGGGCAGGAAACATGCTGGAGGATAGATTTGTTTGATTAGTCTTCATACTGAAATTTTTGTTGTTGAAACATGACTTAAGAACAATTCAAGTGCTATGGTCTTTACGTTGATTTCTTGATTTCAAAAGTTAGCATGCATAATGGTAATTTCATACATTTTCAACAATTAACTTAGATGCCAGAAGCACAAACCTTGCTTCAGTATCCATTTAATTCTCATGTTTATTAAAGAGATTGAGTTTATTAAGTGTATTTGGATACAGACACTGATAAAGTCTGTGCCAGCAAAGATTAGATTATACAAAAGAGGCTTTAAATCACAAGAACAGAAGAACACTGAAAATATCCCAAAATATATATAAAAATTATGAAATAATTTGAGAATGAATAAATCAACAAATACATTAACAGTTGTAACGAGAGCTGCTAATAACCCAAGCTTACCTGCTAGCTGTTTTTACAGAGCTGTTCTTTTTGTGTCCTCTGTCCGATCTGTTGTCTCGCAAGAGCTGAAGATGTTTAAAAAAAAAAAAAAAAAAATGCTCAGAAAAGTTTCACATGTAGTGCCTGTATTTCTTTTTCAGAAATATTATTGTATCCTTTCTTTTGGGTAATTCTTCAATAATGTTTTCACCCTGGAGTCTAAAACTGATGGACGCCTAATAACATTTTATGGTAATAACCAAGATTGCATGTTCATAAACACATGCTTTACTATAAATTCTCAAATAAACGAAAATGAAAAAATAAGCATTCTAAAAGCACATTACAAAGATGTTCACAACATCACATTTTACTTATCAGTAAAACTTTAAAAATTTGAGCGTGAAAATTTTGAATTTTAAAATCAAAAGCGTTGGGGAAGACTTAAATTATGAAAAAAATATATTCAGGTCGGTGCTTGTAGTTAAGCCAGTATGAAGCAGTTATAAATTTCTCTAAGCCCCGGGAGTTTTTATAATTTGAAAGCTGCAGAAATAACAAAAACACATTAATAAAGCTTCCCACGATAGTGGTGAGCAGGGATAATGAAAGAACTACTTAACTGTAGTAATGACCCAGGTTCTGGAACAAGCTTTGGTTAACTCATTTTTAAACAAATAACAGAAGACTTTTCATTAGGATAATCTCCAAAATTCATAATTATACTTCCAGCATTCTGATATTTGTCAAGATGGGTCAAGTGGCAGTTAATAGCAAAGAAATGCTGTTAAAAAGTTGCAGTAATGAAACCAAAACTCGACGGTACTAAAAAAAACAGAACAACAACAACAACAAATAAAAACAAAACCGACAAAAAAAATATTTCTTAGAGGTATTCATATACTGAACAAAGTACAGAAAAACTTAAAAGCCTACTGAAAATCCATGAATGGTCAACTACACCTTCACTATGCATGAGCATCGACTCCAAGAAAATTACACCTGCGTAGAAATTTTTCTTAATTTTTCCCTTACTTTTTATAGTTTGCTTCTTGCATACAGACTGCTCCTTGTCATTTCAGTTATCAATTTTTTAGATGCAGTGAAGAAGTCCATTTTTTAAAGGGCAATCAAAGCATGTGTAAAGATATCTTATTCTGTTACATTACTGGAAGTTACTTTTCTTCCATTTTCTTACGGTCAGCAAATCATAGCACTTGCAAATTCAATTTAAACATAATCACAATTCTTAACCAGAATTATTATTATATAATGAATATTTATCTCATGATTAGATGAAAATAACATTTCTTTTATTATCAATACTATCTGGTTGAAAAGCGAATTGAAATTATGTCTTTAAAAATACAGATCACCAGTCAGATTTTAGTTACTCATTTTTTAATGTAATAATTTTAAATTCAGAAATCAATTAGAAAAGAAAGTATTTAGCCCACATAACCTGCAATTTTACAATATGGATCTTCAACAATTTCAGGGAGAATGCTATAGACTGTCTCATTTCTTATATTGGTCTAAAAAAACAAAACAAAACAAAAAAAAACCCAACAAAACAAACAAAAAGCCAACAAAAAAAAACCCATGATACCCAGAATAACAGCCCAAGTTGAGAATTGAATATTTTTTAAAAATTTTCTGAAACTGCAGCCCTGAGAAAATGCAAAATAAATTTGTACAATTTAAAAGTAATTCAAATCTACTGTTATCCAAGAAAAGATTATACTCTGAGAAAACCAATATATATAAAAAAAAAAACACTCAAAAATAATTACTCAAATTCATTTTAATCTAGTAAATTTTGCTACTTATAGCATAAAAATTTCAGGAATAGGATTAAGATACCCCAAGGGAATTGCTCATGATTAAGACAAACCATGATCATTTAAAAAATGCTGCTCTACCGTGATTCCTCTACTAAGAAACACATTTCAAAATGAGAGTTAAACGTAAATTGTATAAAGTTGTCTGTTCAGATATTAAGTAAGTGTCAGCTTACTGTGTGATGTCAGAAGTTCTCAACTGATAGTTAAAACTGTGCTATACATTTTGTTCCACTCCAACAATTTTGAGCAGATAAAATAGAGAAATTCAGCTGTGCTATGGAGTCCAAAAGAAGCAGAGGAACATGCTGATTTAAACTCTGACTTTCTAGAGCTACAAGTGCTCATGGGGGATCACCCCCTATGATAAACCTTTCAAGTAATTCTACACAACTTATTTCTTTCTGATGTCTTGAATCTCTTTAAATTTGTAAGCATACAAGTGAACTGGAAGGGATCTAATTACATCTACTGTATTATAGCAATTTTTACCATCTAAAAAGTGAACTGTAATCTTAAACTTCAATGCATCACCGATTTATTCAGTTACTTTTACTTAATATTCGATCTTAACTATACAAAACCAGATATATTTTCAGAGTTGACTGCTCTTGGACAGTATGATCTCTGGATCATATAACTGTTCATAAGTAAAAGTACTCCTCCATGTCTGAAAACAAGCTGAAGAACTACTCGTTATGTCTCTAACCAAATATAAACATGCCTTCAACATTCTCCTGAACACGTTTCTAGGCTTGACCATCTTAGGAACTATACCACAGAGGCTCAGTAGATAAGCCTATAGTTTATCCTAGCCAATAGATGTACTATGGTATTCTATGCTTGTCTGGATACAATGGAAATTGAACAGCTTTTTCTGCCACTGCTGCAGCCTTTTTAAATAATGACGTTTAGAAAAATTGAAATGAAAGCCATCCTGCAAAAACCTGCCCACTCTTTTTGTTGTACACTTCATTCACAAAATCAGGAAATTAAAAATTTACTTAACTACTGCATTTTGAGAAAAAAAACAATAATTTGAGATTTTACAATTAACAATATCTTTCTTTAAAAACAAAACAAAACAGGAGACATTTTCATTTGAACTGCCAAAACTCAAGGAAACTTAACTGAAATCGAGTTACTAACTCATGATTTCTAAATAATGGAATGATTTTTTGAAAGGCACTGAACTGTCCATAAATTTTCGTGTAAGGAAATATAAAATTATACCTGCTCTGTCGATCATTTCTTTAAATATTGGTGCGTTGCCTCTGGTATAGAGGTAGTTAAACTCCTTAATACATCTCAAGTAAACTGTTTTTGATTAAAACAGTTCTTACCTGGCTATGTTCCTTCCTTGCCCCAGGGCTAAACCAATGGCTGTGGGAGAAGAAGAAAAGACAGGTTTAACAATATAACTAACAAAGCACATGCTGTCATATGACCAGCCTGTGCGTGCTTTTAGGTATTTTATTGTCTGCCAGGAAAATACAGCCGTTGGCTACGCTTTATTTTAATGGGATATTTTTATTGAACTCTCGGTCTGCTACAGTACTGAAAGAATACACTACAAATTTCACTTCTCAGTAGGCACTGGATTTATAGGTAATTATATTTTGTCAAAGAAGGTAAAATAAAATAAAAATTATATTTTAATTTACTATAATGCATGTGATATAAATAAAAGCAATCTGCTATTTAATCCTGATGTGTTATTTTTTAATGATTAAAGTTGGAAAGATTTTTAAGTACTCTGGACTATGTGGTAATCATTACTGTACTACCTTACAAACTGAGGTCTGAATTTGAAACTAAAGTGAAATTAAAAGTCAGTCGAATTAGTGGATTCATATCTACACACAATTATACAGTCTTGACTATTGGCAGCCTTATTCCAAGGAGTTATTGCAATTCCTTGCAATTATGACTGCTACACTTTTTCTGAGGTTATTAAATTTAATAGTTTAACTTTTTCTGCACAGCATAACACAGCACCTACATAATGACACGAAAATATTAAGCTTAACTAGTATATTTTAAGAGGAATCAAAATCCATGGTATTGTCTGAGAAATTAAGGCTCCTCCAAAAGTAATGTCCCTGATTTCAGTATGTTGCATTACAATGTAAGATACACATGGTTGGTGGTATGGCAAGAGGTTGAACCTTCCCATCAGTATTCTGTTACCTTTTATTGCTATGTGACAGATGGCAGCAGAGGGGCAGTCTGACAATGGCAACTGACATGAAAGTGCATATGATGCAAAAGTATGTCACAGTTCCTCTGCATGGAAAAAAAGGCACCCACTGACATTCATAAATGCTTGCTGAACATCGACGGAGACCAAAGAGTGGATGTGAGCACAATGAGGCAGCTGGAGGTATGTTTCAGCAGTGGTGGCAGTGACAGTGTGTCATCTCCACTGGTACAGGTATCGATGAGTGCAGCATGCAGGGTTTAGTTTATTGCTTGTGTAAATGAATAACTAATGGCGGTGAAAATGTTGAAAAAAGTGTATTGTAATAATGCTATTTGGTAGTATAAATTCATAGTTGTGCTCTTTGTTGTAGTTTCCATGGAAATTAATACGAGGTATTACTTTCAGAGCAACAAATTTTTATTTTTAATTAAGCCCCAAATCCAAAAGCTCTTTGCTGATAATCAGTCTCATTCCTGTATTGTAAGGAAATCATCACACAATACCAGCTGTCACTGAAACCTACGTACTGCTAAATCCTTTCGCTACTTTTGAGATAATTAAAGAAAAGTGTGAAATTAAAAATGAAACGACAGTAAGAAAGTTACAAGTATACTTTGAGATATAAATTAGTAGGCATTAATATAAGCTGGACATGAAAGGTGTTCATCAACTGCACTGTAAAATAAAGTTAAATAAATAAAAAAAAGGTGTTCAACGTTCACTGTAAAATAAAAGCTGAAAAAAACAGGGAAATGTCATACAAGCACAACATTTACAGTGTGGTAGTAGATGAAACAAAAAACATGCAACAGTTGCAAGTGATCCAACAAAAAACAGGTCAGCAACCTGAAGGAAGCTGATGAAGGTAGGAAATACACTGAGTTACATCTAAAATCCACATAACTGTCAACAGAAAATGCTAAGAAGGGGAGCAGCAGACTTCTCCACACAAACTCTGCTAGTTTGTGGCAAGTCATTGGATTACAAACTAAATGATTAGTGCAACTTATTTCAACTGAAAAAATACATAAAAGTAATTTCACTGTGTTCCACATTTAGATATTAAAAAAAGCCCTATGTAAAGAATAATACCCCTCATAACAAGAAATCAATGTTTATGACACATTGCTTTATCATTTTGGCTGCTCACTTAATAAATGTTATTTGCATGCTTCTTTGTTGTAATAAAATTGACAAAAGATGAAAGCTATAAAGTATCAGCTGGATTACTTTTGGGCAGAAATAACTTATGAAATCACAACCTCTTTAGCTGACACATCAGTAAACTACACACTGTCTGTATCCTAAAAGGTATTATTTTTTAATCATCTCTGCCTGTGTTTCAGATGTACGATCCAGAAATCATAGGAAACTTACCTTATTGTTGTAATTATTCAAAAGAGATTAAGAAAGAATATAACTAACATTATCAGCTGGACAGAACTGCAGTTCACATTAATTGCACAACTGCAGTACCTAAATAAACTGAATGGTGTTCTCTATTTGTGTGTCCAAACAATTAATAAATTTTTGTGAAAATTACAATCTTTTTCCTCATGTGATATGTAATGTTTAAGATTCAAGACTGCGATGCGTTTTTATTTTCAAGTATTCAAATGAGGCATTTCTGAAATTGTTTACTTTTGAAAAAAAGGAAGAACACCTTTTTAAACAACCTGTTACAAGTGACATCCATCCTAATTTAGGGCGCTTATGAATGCTGCTTTTTAGAAGAGCATACACTTAAGTAGGTTAATAAAAATACATTTACAAAGTACTGAACTGCATGTTTCATCAAGAAACATAAAATGAACTACAAAGGATTATAAATGTTACTATTTAATAAAGAACATTATGTAGCTAAGCTGAGGTTCCCTTATCACATTTGTACAGTTGTAGGATGTGGCTTTGGGAAGAGGTACTACTGCAACGCAAACAAACTAAGACGACTTTTAAGTTCCAGTACTGATACTTACTCGTGGTGAAGAGAATCCTGGGACAAGTGAATTGTCTTTCTGCTACCACCTGTTCCTGGAGTTATCTAAGGGAGAAAAGTAGGAGAAAAAATTCTTTGAATTATGGAGCAGCATATGAACACAGAGACTGTTTATTAAGGAAACATACTGCAAGTACCAAATGTTGCATCTAGTGTACTGTCTCTATTTTGTAAATGCAATTAGAAATATCTGCATTTTTAAATTAAAAACTGAGTACAGAAAGGCAATGTATAGGATTTCAAAAATCCTCTGGGTCTAATTCTGATCGGATGTTAGAAATTTACAGATATCTGGGGCCTAAGTTACTTTTTTGAAAGTCCATGAAGTGCTTACTCTGAAAAATTGAAAGTTAGATGGTTTGAAAATCACATTCGACATCCAAAAAAAAAAAAAAAAAACCAAACTGCTCTCACTCAGCCTTTGAAACCCCAACACAAAGCACTTGAAACTCAAGTTGACTTTAAAAAAAAAATAAAAAGCAAAGACATGATTGTTACCATACTATGTGGTATAGTTTTTGTCTAGCCCTTTATAAGCACTGAAATAAAAATGACTTAATAGACTTAATTTTAGAGTAATCAAGAATTCATGACAGCACACGTAAAATTTTCCTGTAATGTGCAGATGATAATATTCCTGTATTAGTCAAATATGCAATCAGCTTTATTTTTGTAATCTCCTTAATAGAACTAATTTGTCTGCACATGTAGACAGGCAAAAGAAGAATTAGGGACCACCCAATGAAACTCGTGCTTGAACAAACAAAGCAAAAGGCAAACAATTCCTGATGGAGAATACAGAAAATGACTTCTGGTTCCTTGGAATTAGCTCTGCAGTCAGTAGAAGTGGGAAAGAAGTCAGACATACTGCCAGTTTTGAAAGGAAGTGACAAAATTCACCAATAATATGCTTAGATGGCTCAGACTTGCCACAAGTGAATAAGCTTAAGATTCACAAATAAAAGCAGCCTGTGATTTATTTAAAGAACAATGTGTTAAACCTCTAAAGAAAAATCATCTCATCTTATAATAGAGAAAAACCACAGCAGTTGGAGCTCCAAATCTAGAAAACTTTGGAAGGGCACTTTTGACGTAATTTGAAAGCCCCGGGGTTTGAAGTACTTGACTCTATTCTGTTTCTGTAACCTTAAAAGTAACAAGGGGTCAAATAAAGGAATCCTAAAATGTTGTCAACTTTTCTGGCTGACAGTGCTTGAAAAGCATGTACTGCAGAAAAACCTTTGCATGCGTTAAGAAGCCCAGAAAAGAAGAGACTACATACTAGAGAGTGACTACATAATTTTGCTATCTCAAGGATTCTCTTCAGCATAGAACATCCATGGAGAATAGCACCTACTGCTTTCTCAGCTTTTGCAGTTTACTGTTTTACTAGACTTATTGAGACTGCACATAACCACATGACAACAATAAATCAGTGGTCAAAGCTCAGACAACTTTTACACTGTCATTCACCTATTAATTAAGAGCAAGAAACACCAGTTCAGAAAGACAGCCCTAAAAAATAGATCAAATATTTAAATACATAATTTCTAAATGTTAAGATTAATAACCAAACTATTACTTTAACAACATAGGTAAACACGTTGCTCGGCTCTCAATAGTTACATCCTGCATTAATCTCAAAATGAAGTTTTCATGCTATTCCAGTGGGTACCCCTGGAATATAGTAATCCATTTTCTACACTATGGCTATAAGAAAAGCCGACTGTGCCTATGTCATGCTTTGTTAGAGGTTCATGATCACATTATCTCATGGTGGACCTGACACTTTTATTCAGTTTACAGTATGTTCTGTGTACAGGCAACTTATTTCCTTTGCCAGGGCTGCTGACAACCTTTTCCACACTATATTAATCTTGTTTATAGACTTTATCTTGGTACAAATATCAGAAAACTGAACTTTTTATCTCAGGGAGAAAATAAACAACATGTTGACAGAAGCAAAAGCTATTTTCTGGACTAAAATTGGTTGTTTACCCACAGCCGTACTTATGGAAACAAGTTTAAGTTTCCAGCTTACTCAAAATACATAATCTGAAATTTAATAAGCACTGAAAATCCAAGAAAAAGTACTTGACAGATTTTCAGTTTTAAAATAATATACAAAAGATAAATACATTTTTCTATTAATTTATATAAGAATAGGAATTATATGAACATATACAATTGATCACAGAGTACATCGCTCAGGTTTTTCTCACATTCCCTGGGAAGCTTCAGTTTTAACAAGCAGCAACACAATATTTACAGTATTAAAATCATAATGCATAATTACAGATCTTTCTACAAAACTGAATACTGATGATTGTAAGATTCATAAGGGGAAATGCAAATGAATTAATCTTTGCAAAACTGCCATTCATGGTGGGGAAAAAAAAGCAAAAAAAAAAAAAAAAAAAGCAAAAAACTACGGCTATTCTTAATCTCCTAAATCACTATTTGCAAAATCAATTGCAATGTTTATGCAATTGGAAACAAATAGTCACTCAACTGTTCAGATTCTTTATTCATGTAGAAAAATGCAGTTTTCTAGAGTTAGTTTATAAGTCCCAGAGCACAAAAGTGAGCTCAAGGAAGTACCGGGCTTCTACTGGTAAAAGAAAAATAAACAGAACTCAGTTCTGTCTCAGGTTGACAAAGTGTTTCTTCCCCCCCCCCCCCCAGATTCCCTGGTCAGCTTGCCCACAGCAGGAGATTAGAACAGAATAGACTATTTATGGTCCCTTACACTCCAAACCATTCTATGATTCTACAATTTTTTTTTTTTTTTTGGAGGAATATTTATATGATAGGAGTATGAAGAATACTGACCAGAGGGTCATTTTAAACTTAAAAAGAAGTTCATTCATCAACAGTGTACTTTTGGATAATCCTTATACAATATTAAATGCCTCTGTTCCATTGACAAGACCATTAGCACTCACTTAATACTCATATGTTAAATTAACATTAAGTAGAGAGTATCACAGAGCTGACACTACACAGTAATATCTTTCAAGCTTTTCAGCGGTGTATTAAATAGCCAGTGTTTCTCCAAGCCCCATTATCTTATAACTGAGCACAGTCACACTCGTAGTGGAAATTAGGTAGCTATAACACAAACAAAGAGTGGAAGTATTTCTAACTATTCCCCAGCCCCAAATAAGAATAGCAACTTTTTCAAACGTTACTAGATGTAACAAAAAAACAGGAAGAATGACTTAAAGGACGAAGAACAAAACTAATATTCAAAAGTATGAAAGAAATATCATGGATCCTTACACAGCTCAATTGTGCTGCAGTTTGTATTGAGGCTCAGATGCATAAAGCAGCAATATGTGATGTGTAAAAGAGAAAGTAGGGCTGACCTTCGAGCCTCCTTGCTTCTCATGTTCCTTATGCGTAAAGTCTTTCCGGATACAAATTGCATGAGATACTATAACCTACCAATGATATCACATGAATGAAGTTAATGTACATCCTCAAAGCCAGAAGAAACTGAGTTTCAAATCCTTTTTACTAGCACTTCATAACAAGACCAGTGAATAGCTTGCTCATTTATGGAGTCCTTGAAATCCTGGCAATTCAAATCAGAGCCAAGGTATCCCTTGAGTTCTTTGCAAGGCATGTTCTTCCAAAAAAAATTAAGGCCCATGTGGATGGACACAATGAAATTGGAAAAAAATTAAAGAGCAGGTGTGTTTGCTTCAAACATCATTATCCTCAAGCATGAGATACTATGTATAACAAACTTTAAAAGTGATAAACGCAAGAAGAATGGTCAGATAATTGGATAAAGAAAGGAGTTCACTCAACAAAATAATGTTAACTACAGCAACTTTTATTTTTAAATGCTAAAAATATGGAAAAACAGGTACACAATAGACGATGCAACTGCTTTTACCTACTTCAGGAATGAACAAGATTACAGCAAAGGACAGTTAGGTAATTAAGTCAAACTATCCTCTCCCAGTTGAATTTTATTCTCTCTAAATAAGGAAGAGTCTATTTGCCATATATTAAGTATTTTCAGAACTGTGATAAAAAAAAATCTCATGCCTGGCAGAATTAATTTAAGTAGTTAAAAAAAAAAAATCATAAAAGCTGCAACTACTGAAATTTTGCATTTTCAAAGTAGGTACTTTTGTCAAGCAAGAATGTTTTTAGAGTTTTACATTTTTAATTAAATCAGTCAGTGAGGACAGAGGGAGTTTATTCTACTGACAGTAGAATATACACTTACCTATAAAACTATTTCCAAAAAATAGAACTGTTTGCTTGGAAAGGGTGCCTCCAGTCTTGGGTGTTTTCAAGACTTGGAAAAAGCCCTCAGCAACCTGGTGCGACCTTATTGCTGACTTTACTCTGAACAGGAGGTTGGGTGAGATGACCTTCAGAAGTCTTTTCCAACCTGAATTATATTATGATCCTACTGAGTGGATTTTTATATATCTCCGCTTGAGTTTATAAATAAAAACAAAACACAAAAATGAATGTTGGGGAATGATTTCCCCAGAAAAGAGGAGATAATCAGCTAGTGTAACACTGTGTCATGTGTCCGAACTATGCTTCAGCTTATGCAATAACAGTTGAAGTCTAACTTCAAGAAAGGAGCTATTGCTACACCCACACATTCTTTGGCAAAAACAGTAAAATTTCAGCAAAACTTTGCTGAACATAGTTTATACAGACAACTTTTATAAATTAAATTGCAGACTGTTTTTCCCCCTTCAGCATTAAGTAAACTGCTGCGATAAAATACAGACTAATATATATTTAATAAAAAAAAGAAAAAATTTCCATCTCAGATCAAGAAAATATAACTCTTTTGTTATAAAAAAATTGTTTTCTACATTTCATTGCCATAGCAATTTTATACATTGAGAAAATTAAAATTTTCAGGGTAGGTATCTCAGAAGTATGAAGTATGACAACAAAAGACTGCCATTTTTTATTTTTTTTTAATTCATTACACTGCAAACTTCTAGAATTCAACTAATTATATTTAAATTAAAGCAAAATTCCCTTAATACAAAAAGTTATCAATAAAATGCTAAGGTTCATACTGCATATGAAAAAAATCTATTACTTTTTAGCTATCTGCATAGATAAAACTTATTCCAGGGTGAAGTATTAGCTTCACTAAGCTAACAGGATTTTGACTTCAGTAGTGGAAGGACTTTGCCCTTATTAAGAATGACCTAAAATGCTGAAACAATGTGTTTTATGTAAAACTATTATCAGTAAGTGAAGTTACCCATATGGTTATACAGACAGAAGGAAAGAGCAGAGTGATTAGGATACTAGCTTCAGCCCGTGAGATCAGGTTCAATTCTTTCATCTGCTACAGGCTTGCTTTTTTGACCTTTGGTTAGTTTTTTACTTCAGCTCAATTCCTCATTTGGGAGAAACAACAAAAACATATAAGCAAGACCTTCCCCCTTCCCAGAAATCTAAACTGTAGTAGTTTCTCTTTACTTCATGAGAATGATGTAATTCAGTAAGAGGAAATATTCTACCAACAAAGCTTATAAAAAAAAAAAGCTATTAAAGCATTTGCTTATTTAAGCCTGCTTGAAGTACACTACTGAAGGTGATTTTTATTCTTAATATGATGAGACTTATTAGAGGAAACAGAAAATGTCAATATTAAACACATACAAGAAGAACTGCTCATAAGCAGAACTGTTTTCAGGTACAAGTCATATTAGAACAGTGTAAGCTTACTCAGAGTGAATTAGAAAACTCATGCACACAACAAAACCCTATTTTCAAATCACTGTCCAGCTTCAGGAGCAAGCTATGAGTGGCCTCTACTGGCTGACCAAAAGCTACATAAGTCAATAAGCTTTTGCTATAAGTTACAGCCATGGTATCAAGCATACGAAGAGATGCTAGCAGAATTTTCTCATCAGTGCCAGATAACTTACCTACATGACTGAAAATAAAAGGCAAACACAGTACAAGTCATACATAGATAGGCAGCAGGAAAAAAAAAATACATTCAGCCTTAGTGCGTTTAGGATTTTTCAAATTAAGTACTGTAAATATAGGCACCCAAAAGTTTGTTTTCCAAAAATGAGTAATGGAATTCAGCAGAATATACTGTCATAGCCCTAAAGTTGGAAATAAACACCAGACTGAAGTAGTTTACAGTTCATTTTCCTTATATAACAGATGACTGAACTACACCAATTATGAAATTAATAATTTGATTTAGATATGCAATTAGAAATCAGGTTGTATCATCCAAGAAGACAGAAAAGCAGAGACTACAGAATTCTTCCTTTCAGAAACATGCAACATATTTTGCCTTTTCCTTATTTATGAAGTTAAAATACACCAAACAAAAAACCCAGCAACCCCAGAAGAATGAAAGTGCACCTATACAGAATTGTCACAAAATTTCATCAGCGCACATAAAACCATACTTTGATTAAGAAAAATAAAATAGATTTTTTCTGGTTGCTGTCTTGATCAAAAAATAATTTTGGCCAACACAACTGAACAGGGAAGAGTAAAAGCAGTCAAAAACAACAGTAAAAAAAAAAATACTTACTAGGTTATCATGCAATATCACTATTAAAATGAAAATCCAATCTATGATTAGATTTAAAATACAAACAAAAAAGAAAACCACCACTGGTAATGAAATCTTTTTGTTTTCCTTCATCTTTTTTTCTCTACAGGAATATGTACCTGATTTGCCATCTTTTGCAATTTTCACTGCAACCAGCCTGGAGGGATTATTGTCAAACATAAGTCACTATTTATGCCAAAAGGTGACTGCCTTTATAAGCAGCAGCACTGTGCTCACACATGGCATTGTATATTTCCAGCTCTCATTCTGTATTGTACTCCGTTTCAGAATTCAGTCTTATTATCTTGACTGCTCAAAATGGTTCACAGGGATATCTGGCTGACATATGAGATAACCCTCCATCTCACCAGACACCACTGGGATATGACACGCTGACCTACAGTAAGCCCTAATGATTAGACTGAAACACAAACCATACAAATGGAACTTCTAGCTAAATAATTTGTTTTAAAGTCTTTTCACTTTAACTTGTATGTTAAAACTCAATTCAACAGTTCCATTAACCAACACAGCAATTAATATATTTAAACATGCTATTCTTAGATTTCAGATATTATCAAAAAGTAGATTAAAATACTACAACTAGCACACAAATTGCAAGTAAGTGCATCTTGTGTTGGAAGAGAAACAGATTTCAATGAAATTAATTACAACTAAATGAAAAACAAACTGCTTACCATTGGAACTGAACAAAAAGCACAACAACCCATAGCCCACAGTGTTATTTGACAGTAAAATAATTTGCAGTCTCTTTCTTCCTTTTGCATATTTTCTACATCGCAATACTTCCAATAGCTAAGAAAGTGGTTAGGACTAGCAGTCACAGTGGTAGATCCAACTGATGTGCAGGGATAACTCACCTTCCTCTCCCTGCTGCAAAAGGGTTTCCTATTTTAGTACCTCTGTTCTGTACAGTCTGCAAGTCTTGATCCAGTCAAGTTTCATTTGCAGATTTTTATTTTTATTTTTAAATACATGCTCAATGAGTTATATTACAGATTACAAAAGCCAATCAAACTAATCAATTTCCAGGATAGCAAGCTAATAGGAATACTGAGTAATAAAAAACGTTGATTGCAGCATACTCATTTCCTACATGAAAAAAGTAATTCAGGTATCAGAAAATTTTGATTTATATTTTGGTAAGACCGGAATAAAATAACTTCCAAAACACATACAGAGTGATAAATAACAGTTAAGAAATTTACACATTTCTTTTAGATCATATAGTAATGAAAGAATTAGTGTCCACAAACTAATTGTATTTCAGGTGAAGTTTGCTCCCATAAGAAGGGCCCATGCAAATAATAAAACAGCAGGAGAAAGGTTTTTGAGGAGCTTCAGACATGGACTTTGCTAGTTTCATTGTTGACTATTCTACATAGATGGAAGGTTGTTTTTTTTTTTAGCTTGCCTGTAAATGTTCTACCCTGCAAGCTTGTATAATCAGCCAGTTTTAGAAATCGCTCTGGATTAGGCACTTTCTCTGCCATCTGAACTTGTAACACACAACTATAACTGCTGTCTCCAACAAGTACCAGCAAAGGTAACAGGAGAGGCAAGCAGGAAGCTCAGAAATCAACATTTCATTGGGCACTTCTAAGGTCAAGCAAGATTCAGGCTTAAGATAGCCTTTCTATAATTTTCTCTAAGCATATTTTACATTTATTTCATTTCACAATAATACATTTTTTCTCAGTAAGATACTCTCATGCTTTTCCATCATCTTGTCTTCAAATATCAAACAAATAATTCATGAGTTCCATTATAAAAGAAATGAAAACAAGTAGGTTCTAATAGGTATGTGTGATAAATCAAAAGTGGGAATTCTACTCATACATTTTAAAAGAGACTGTCAAGCATGTCAGAGTTAATAGTGGTCCCACATCAGGATATCAACAGGAAGATACAGTAGTGTTACCAACCAAACACTCACGAATGGACTGTGCTAAGTCATCAACAGCTAACTTAGATTTAAACAATAAACTTACTCTTTTTACTGTCAAATCTCTCTTTATCAGTAAGAACGTTTCAAGGTTCACTTCGTATGATTACCAAGCCCGACATAATGGAAAACCACAGTAGACTCCTAAGAGGTCCTACAGACCTTTAGCTTGGGGAGCTGCACTCAGTGATCTCTAGAGATCTCTTCCAACCCCTACAACTTTGAGATATCAATTTAAACTTGCAATACAAGAGAGCTAATTCGTAAAAATGGCAAAATCTGTCTTACAGGAGGAATAGTATGTTGCTTGCGTCTGCTACCCATTACTCTAGCAAGATGACATATCACTGCTATGCTTTGTTTGGAGTTTTCTGATTATTAAAATAAAAATCTCATGGTTTTCACAGCCCACAGTGTGTATATATATATATATATCTGCTTGGTAGTTCCAGGGTGTTTTGTTAGAACAGTGGATATTTGATGTTCTCTGCCTTGGCTCAAAGACAGCCTAATGGTTGTGAAAAATAATACAACTTGCTCAACAGAGTTATATAATCCACATTTAATTTGCTGCCAATTTCAATCTGTAGTATTCGCTTACTAAAGTTTCAGGAATAGCAATGCTGTACATATACATCCTCATAGGTTTAAATTGTGTTATATATTACAAATAGGTTTAAAAAGATGTTGCAAAAAAGAATTTAAGACACTATACTGCTATTGACCTATTTAGAAACCTACATTATACGTAAATGACGCAAGGATATGTATATATTTGTATAACAATAGGAACAGTGGATGAAAACTGCAGAGACTAAAGGAAACTGAATACATATGTAGAAAGAACAGCATAAAAAGAGTTAGAAATGAGGCTAAAAGAGGACCAAAACAAGTAGTGCAACTTTATTTTTTTAATAAAATATTGGCAATACTTGCACCAATTTCATTTTTTTTTATTAGTCTGTGGTTTTAATAAAACAATTTACTAAATCCAAACTTTGGATTTTATTATCTCTCTTTTTTTTTTTTTTTCTCCAGGAAATAACTCGAACACATCAGTAACTTCTATTAGCAACCTGAGGTATTTAACCAACTCTAAACAAAATAGATTTTGAACTTATTTTTGTATTTTTAAAATTGCAACTATGTATATGAAGAGATGCCATTGACAAGAAATAGATGTTCAATAAAAAGGTGATGTAAGTGTCATCAAACATTTGGGAACATTCAGTTCTTCCTGCTCCTAACTCTATGCTAAGGAAAGTAATCAAATGAACAGAAAACTTGCACTTAATTCTGGGAAGCTGGCAAAACATTACATATTCAAAAAGAATGATTCAGCTTACTATTAAACCAGAGGTCATCTGTCCAATCATAAAATAGTACTAATGGCACCAGTCAAGATAGCTCCAAGAAGTATGATTCGAGTCCTAATCTTTACAAAAGTCTTTGCAGCTCTGAATGAACTAAATGGCGCAGACTCACTTGCCCAACTACAGCTTTCCCTGACTTACCCAGCTTTTTGACTAAACCAGATTTAGAGGTGGAAAGAACTGTAGGGGTGAAAGAGATAGGGGATAAAATTGCAGCTGTTATCCAAGGTGAATCTGTATTTGCTCCAAAAGTTCCCATATGAAACTATATAGTCAGATTTTAAAGCAACAGAGGACAATTTATTTTCCTTTCGTACTTCAGCTTCTGAAGTTACTTTCTACAATATTTTATGATCTATTGTGATAACATCCCTGAATCCCAATGAAAGATTTCTCATCGCTACTCTGGGACTTTTCTGCACTCTGAATTCTTTGAATTAACTCCATTCATCTTTAGATAAACTCTTACCATATGCAAATGCATTTCTAGTGGAAGACAACATAAGCAAATACCACCTCTTGGTGCTACGGATTGATTCAAGAATAAAATAACACTATATTGTGCTTGAATATACAGTATTGTATTATATGTAGTTCCCAATGCCAGGAGAAAGGACTGGGCACAAACTGGAGCACAGGAGGTTCCCTCTGAACAGCAAGAAGCTCTCAGGCGCTGTGTGAGTACAGGCACAGTCTGCCTTAAGAGGCTGTGGGGTCTTCTCCTTGGAGAATGCCAGAAGGCACCTGGACACAGCTTTGGGTAGCCTGCCCTGGGAGGCACTGTATGAGCTGCAGTTGGGCCAAATGGGCACAGAGGTCCCTGTCAGCCTCACTCAGTTTGTGATTCTGCCATGATTTAAAAAAGTATTTAAGGAGAATACTTTCTTCAAGAGAAAAGTAGGGGAAAAATCCTCAATATGTGAAAACTGAGGCCTGACATGCTTCCAGGTCATTCTTACACAACTGGAGTACATTTTATATTGTATTAAATTATCACTTGAATAAAATTCAAAAGAACTAGAATGGTATTGGTCATCTTTAAGACATTAGAAAATGGAAGCCATTAAAATCTTTACCAACAATGTTATTTTTACTTAACGCACAACACATACATTTTAAAAGCTGGATTTTTCCTTACAGACAAAAAAAAAATTGCCTTTTCACTCATAATGTAATTACTTCCTCAACATTATGACTCAGATACATAAATAAAACCATCTACACTGTAAAGTCAATACCCATTTGTTAGGTGTATCTGTATATACATCGTTGAGGTCGAAGTGAATGTTCATTTTCTGAAACCTGCTCTTTCACATGTCTGTCTGAAAGGACTTAATAGCCCCAAATGTTGTAATCTATGTGTCAAGACAAGCCCTTTTGTATACTAGAAATGGTATTTCAGCTCCACTTGCCTCTTTTCATTAATTTGTTCAGGTATACAGACGTGGTATCAACATACATGCAATATAAGAAAACTTCAAAAAAAAAAAAAAAAAAGAATTAACTGGTAAAATACTTCAGTATAAATTTTCCCAAACAGACAACTAAATGAAAACATTAAAATCCCTAACAGGTGTCAATCATGATTTTAGGTTGTTTGCATTTACCAACCTAGAAGTATGACAGTACATGCACATAAATGACAAATTTACTGTTTTACACATGGTTATGAGCATCATGGCGTACTAATTAAAAAACTGCATCATGAACAGATTAGGAGTTTCATTCTGCTGGAATTTAATTGCCTTAAGTTTACAGAATATCAAACGTTTATTTCAAAACAGAGTGAAAATATCAACCTTAAATAGTAAATTATGCCTCAGCCTAAGCAAATGAAACAGTATAAAATGTCAGAATTGTCTAAGTTGCTCTTGACAAAGCTCTCCCTTCTAACACTGCACAAGAAAACAAACAGTACTACAAAGATACTGCTCTGCATATTACTTCCAGCTCTCTAAATTCTGTTTTTTCTTGCTCTATTTTTTTAAAGGCAGTAGGCTTTCAGTTTGTATAAATATTCACATTAGATGAGCTACATTTAATCGATCAATTGATAAAAGTACAATCCTTGTATTAGCTGAGAAGCCAGTTTTAACTCAGATGTTTATGTCTCTAGGACAATAAATTTTAAATAGATTTGAAAGCAGAAATGTTAAGATCCAAGTATCACATCTTCCTCCATAATGCTAGACAGTAACGTTTATATTTAGAAGCAAATTATCTCACAGTGAGAAAAAGCTCACTGGTTTGCATTTCCAAAATAGTTCTATACATTTAAGCTATAAATATCCTTCAGCTCTTCAGCAAGAACAGACTGCTAGCTTTTTGAAAAGGGCAGCTGCCACATTGTTCCCTGGGTGCAACACAATGGCAGGTCAAACTTTTGTTCCTCTTGTCCTACAAACAATTTTCAAGCCCACGCTCAATAAATAAATTTGGTCTCAGCACTCCCAATCAGGGCTTCACAATCCCCTCAGTAGCAGACCTATGATAAATGGACTTATTTTCCCAAATCAAACACTTGAATTTAAATTCAGATGAGTTAATGCAAAGGTCAACATTGTAATCAGTTCTTTTGATCTTTATAGAATTTCTGGAGTAATACATAATAAATCTGAAACAAGGCAATTTGCAGCTCTGTATGTGTGGCTGGTAATAAAAATCTTAACGATTAGAGCCTTTATGTACTTAGGGAACATTTTATAGTAGTAGCTATAGTGAGAGCCTCAGTGCATGGGGAATGATGGCAATAGATAACACTGAAAGACATGATTGCTTGATTGTTTATATAGTTTATACAGTATGTATAGATTATACTTTATAAATTAAAGTGCAACGTTTCTGAAGAGTCTCTCGATGTTTTTATAATATTCTACTTATGATTTGTACCCTCTGAAAACATGATGTAGATAAAAAACTTCTGAATTTAAAAAGGATCTCAGATGCTGAGAATTTTATTAGTTCACGTGCTAGTATGCTACTTTGGCAAATTTTAAAGTAAACAAGAAATGAAAATGTTTTTTAGGTCAGTGTGTATGCTTATCTTATTGCCATTCTAAAATAGGAAGATTCCTTTTACTGAAAGCATCTAGTCAGAAGTACAGTATACGTCTTCTAAGAAAGCAAAGCTGATGGTTAGATAAAATGTATTCCAATTGAAAATTAGAATGTTCAATCCTAGAAGTACACTAAACATCAAGAATTATATGAGGAACAATCATTTTATTATGAAGAGGACAAAAGTTACAAAATATATTTTCTTAAATAAACCCTTGATTTTACAGGTAATTGTGTAACTAGCCAATTGGTCTATAAATCTCTAAAAACATTCTTCGTTTTTCAATATTCACTGAGGAAATTAGACATTTAAGAACTGATTGAGAGAGAACACCTTCCACAAATGCTCAATTATGCAGCGGAGAGAAGAAAAGCTATAATTTAGGAACTGCTGAAAGCATACTTTTCCAGAAAAAATAAGCTGAAACAACTGTCAGCAATGACTGCACAGGAAGGACCAAAAATACATCCACTGAAATCACAATCCAGGATCCCATCAACAGGGCATTTCAGTTAAGTTTTTATTCAGTGAAGTTGAGAGATAAAGAAAATTGATCATTTGTTTAATTCCCTCACTCAAAAATCTCCTATTTTCATAGAACATACAAGTATCTCTTTGGTAAAAGTGTTCTTTATCTCACTCCTAATTCGCTTTGTGTGTTAATTACACCAGCTAGGTAAACACAGCATCACAGACGAGTGATTGCAAAAACACGTAATGTAAAACTCTGTAATGTATATGTATACACACACACACACAGGATTAAAATCAAAGCTGATCATCTTCAGAAATAATTGTTTATAGGGAAACTTCATTCAATAGACATTCCTTGTAGCATTTCACAAGGAGTTTGATAAAGATAGCAAAAAGGAGAATGTGCAAAACTGAGAACTGCACAATGCAATAGCTGATACTGGGGCAAATATACACAAATCAGTTTTCAGAGCTTTGAGACTGTCCAATGAAGATCGAAAAGCAACATGGTATAGCATCATGAATTCTTTCTACTGTTTCATCTTCTAGCATATTCCTATCCTGTCTTCAGCTACCTCATCATGAATATTTCCCAACTGTTTGCTCAGAACAGAATTTCTGTTCGAACTGAGACCAAGACAATATTATACTATTATTTTAATACTAAATATTTACCTTAAACAAAACTGATTATAGAATGCTAGCTACAAACTTGCTTTCACCAGGCACATTAAAGTGCTCCCCCTCCCTCAATATGCAACTAATTTAGTAATTAAACATGTTGGTAGTATAATTAGTGCAAATACATATTACTTGCTAAATAAGAAATATAATAATTAAGATGCGCAATTACACAACTATCATGTTTAATTTCCAAAAATTTAGCTTGACATGACAGAAGACCATTTTAAGAGATCCCACAGACTTTCACAGTGAAAGTATCTTGCGGGTTATATACAAGTAACTAAACCATATTGCAGGTTTAAATGATGGAATGCTTTACTGTGCAATACAATTGCTTTCAAATGCAAACAGAACAGATAGAGTAGCCAGGTAATTCAAAATATCAGAAAACAGATATCTAGTTTAAAGGTTGTGAACTTCTTCATGAAAAGTCACCACTTCATAGGTACTTCCTGATATACAGACACTCGTATTGTAGAGGTGCGTTTGCTCACCATAATAAAGAAAAAATAAATTGAAATGCAATGCTTATATACAAAATGGGTCTAATGAAAGAACCATAAACATTTATATAATTAAATTTTATAATTAAATATAAGCACTACTGAACAAAACAAAAACTAAGAAAAAAAAAGAAAGAGTAAATCTGTTTAACATTCTTGCACTGGTTTTACATTTTGAAACTGTGAGCTTTTTTTTTTTAACAGTATAAATATAACCAGAAAAGTTGTGAAAAATTGAAATGATCACTGCATGTAAAAGTTGGAGACTGTTCTGAACTGCACTGATTGTACTGAATTATAATATCCAGTACTGCTAAGAAAAAACTAAAAAGACTCCTGTCAGAAACTGCACCATAATTTTAGTTGAACAACAGGTTTGTTCAAACAGAAGTGTGAATTTACACATATTTGTATGCTAATTGTTTACATACTAAAGGAGCTGTTGTGTAAAAGCAAATAAATTAGAGAGCTATGGTGCTGTAGAAGAGAAAAATAGGAACACATAAAAGGTGATAAATACCCTATTATAACAGCTGATTGTGAGACTGGGGTCTGACTGTGAGACTAGTGCTTGACAGAAAGGTTTTAAAAATACACCACTGTCAATCCCATCATATTACTGAGAAAACTATCACAAACCAAGCACATTCAATAATCCTCTGATCCAATAAATATTACGTCCTACAGTTTAGATTAGCGATTCCAAATTAATCATGGAGATTTCATTAGAGTTGTAGAATGCTCGTCTTGAGTATCAGCACGCAAGGGGGATGCAATGTGTTCTGATTGTCTCAGGATACTGTTTAAAGCAGGACCTGTTTACTGGTTTATCAGCAGCTTGATCTCTTGAGAGTGAGTCTTACCAGCATAACTGGCAGAGATATTCAAAAGAAGCAGAGGGGATTTTAGTTCTTAAAAAAAAAAAAGTAAACAACAGCCATAGTAGAAGAGAACACTATACTTTTAGGCAGACTTCACGTGAGAAGGCTCAGAAATTTGAATTGTTTCAAGAAAGGAACTTGTCTACAACCCTGCCTCAAATGTCCAAGCTCTGCAAGGAAGACTGGGTTTCAGTTTCAGATTTAACTTGACATTTACCAATTTCTCTTCATTCTTGATTTTTTAACCTGCCATGGGGAAACACCTAACAATCTACATATACAGTGAACATAATGCTAGCAAAATAACAACAAAAGCTTTTAATTTTTATTTTACTCTAACAATCAGAAGTCAACAAAATATTCATTGAAGCATAGTCTGTAGGTATTTATAACTTTGGGTCTTGTTTATCCTCTTAGTAGCAAACAAGAAAGATATTAATCAACAGAACAAATACAGCCATCTTCCGGAAAAATTTCCACTAAAATATTTATCTTCTATATGGAGCAATTAACATTATAAGCATTTTACTTTAAAAGATATCACTATTAGTTGTCTACTATCATGAACTCATGACTTCCATGCTGCCAGATACTGTTACAAAATACTTTATATCACCTACATATCATTTCTTGCATCTTCTGTTACAAGAAAGAAAAACTAAAGCATTTAACTTCTACTTTCGTATTGCTCACTCTAATGGGAACTTGGAGCTTTGTGGTTTGCTAGGCGGTTTCTTGATGAATTGATACTTATTTGGCACAGCTCCTTAAAAATTCCATGTTTAATTTGCACACAGAACGTACAAAAGATCTTACTATTGCTAATAAGAAAAACATGGAACAACCCCAGCTCCATGCTAGACAAAGTGATAAATTCAGATTACACAAAAGTAAATTGCACTCTAAAATACCTGCTTTGGGAGCTTGTGTATATAGGTAACATCCACATCCAACAGAGGATTTCAGCTGGACAATGATGAAAAGTCCATATGTTACAGTGCCACCATAAATTATGTTAGAACGTATGGTCAGGCCACAAAGGAGCTCCAAAAATAGGTTAGAAACAGCTCTCTGACTGAAAACAAATTGCCTAAATTCCAATATGAGAAAACAGTGTTCTTGACATATATTTTCATGTGGCTACTGCTGTTTTGAGCTAAGCTTATTGAGATGGAATACAATGTGCCAGTACTTTAAAATTTGGAAGTTGTTATTCCAACAAGATTCTAAAATGCAGAGAAATCATATGCATCTGGTTACTCTAGGCTCAAAGATTCATTATTATATATGGAAAAAAGAATGATTGTATGCCAGTTTGCCTGGACATCAGCTACTGCACCTGCTATTATGGAAAGACTGAAATCTCAAAAGACTTCTCTTTTAACCATCATACACATTAAAATGTTTGCTCAACAACTATTGTCAGACAGCTAAGGCACAAATAAGATGTAACACTTTGAAATACAAAAGAACATACAAACCATAATATTATTCTCCCATTGCACTTAATGCTCTAAAAATTAAAAGAACACCTGACTCTACGTATCTGTAATGCATCAATTCACAACTTTGAATCTTATAAAGCTGGGATTAAGCCATGTAAGAACCTACCATGAATGTAAAACAAGACAGCTTTAGAGAAGAAACTGCTGTTAAGCCGCTTGCAATCCAGATACTATAAAATTCTAGCCTCTAATAAAATCACCTTCACTTTAAAATGATGACATCTGACAGGATTCTTTTTTCATGCCACTAAGTTTCTTAAAACACAAGAACAAAACAAATTCACAGAGAGCAATTATATTGACTTCATAAATTAATATTCAATAAACTCAATTGTTTTCTGTTCAAGAACCGCTACACCTAAGGGGGGAGGAGGGGGAATCAATCTGGGATTCACTGATTAACATGTTATGTTGATTAATCCTATGATCTTATTGAAAAGTCTAAAGATCAAACGAATATTAGATAAGCTGCCATGTTAAACTAAGTAGTATTCAGTTTTCACATTTTTATTTCTAGTGCACAGCAATTATTTGAATAATCTTTCATCCTTGTCTGATAAATACATTTGAAAGTTACAGATCCAACATAAACCCAGAAGAGTTGTACTTAGCAGAAAAAAAGCACTGAGTTAAGATGCATTAAGGCAATTAGGATTAATAGTAATTACAATAAACTTGCTGGGGGCTAGAAACTCTATCATTTCCATAGCAGCAATTATGTTACCAAATTTTTGCCAATTTCTGTTATGTTTAGATTTTTTCAGATAATTTGAAGCATGCTATGGCAAAAACAGAATTCCTTGTATTTCAGAATCTTTTTCCATTAGCACCTCAGTGTTTTCAGCAACTTGCCACTGATCTGTCTAACTTGATTTCCTGGCTCAAAGAAATAAAAATCTCCATTAATGTAAAGATCCCTTCTTAGAATCACCTTTGGCTAAGGTAAAACAGAAGCTTGAAGTAAATGAAAAGTTTAGTTATTTTAATTGCCATTGCTGTGCCAAACAGCACAAAGCCATATTGTCCCACAGCATGAAGTGATCAGATATCTGCCCGAAATGATGGACAGCTCTGGTCCAGTGAACAGGCAAAAAATCCCATTTACTCTCAGCCAGATGGGACCTACTGGACGCTTCAGCGCAAACAACTCATCCTTCTTCAGACCTTCTTGTCCGACTCTTGAGCTAGCTCCAGCTGATAATGATGGATATCAAGGCTACAGTAAAGTGGGTGACAACAGCAGCCTTGTTATAACTGCCAGTCTTTCAGTCTTGTCATTATTACACGCTGAAGATTTATTTGATTTTATTGTTGTGCACTGGATCTAGCCATTTACAATTCATCACTTTCTACAGAAGGTTCAAGATAGTGGCCATAGCTATAATTGCCACCTCCACCTGCTTCTGGAAATTATGAGGTCACTTGCTAGGGCAGCCCAACATCCATAGAGCTCAGCATGGCCTGAGGGGCACTCACAGATAATACCACTGAAGTTACTCTCATACATTTGGAACATCCTGGACACACCAGAGTGCCAGGCTTGACCTAGAATTATGGTATATATGTGCTTCAGAATGTCTCTGACTTTCTAATTCTTTAGCAACATAATAAAATTTTACACCTGCATCACAATCCAGATAGTTGGTCTTATAACAATCCTGTATTTGTAAAAAGAACAACAACAAAAAACAGAACAAAAACCCACCCTATTTTATGTAACTATAAAGAATTAAGTACAATGGCTGTGCACTTTTCAGACAAGTTTTCTTAAAAGTACATAATATGACAAACTATCTGCATAGTTTAAATCAAAAATAATCCACTTGAGGAAAATATTTCACTGGAAGAATCATGTATCATTATAACAAGCTTCTTACTGCACAATTATTTCAAAAGCCAAAATTGGTTGCCCAATACTTACGTTTTTGCCAGTATTGGTACATACTGAATTGTATGAATGCTAGTATCCTTGCAAAAAAAAAAAAAAAAGAAAAAAAAAAGAAAAAAAAAGAAACACTGTCTTGATAGAACACTGGATCCTCATCAAATCTTCCATTCCTACAACTTAACAAAGTACTTGTTTCTAGTGTAATACTTAATTCTCAGTTCATTTTTTTCATTATTAGAACAATTAACGTTATCTAAAAAATATATAGTGAAGTATAGATTTATCTTCTACTACCCATTCTGAGGTTGCTCTGAAAGTAATGCACAACAACACTATTTGATAGAACAAATTCTCATGTATAAAACACTACTCTTCAACACAGTCACCACATTATCTCTGTATTTTCACCAGCAACAAAGAAGAGCCTGCCTGCAGCGCTAGTAAAAATCTGAACTAGCAGAGGTGACCCAGAGTCACTGTCACCACTGCTAAGACACACCACTCACCACCTCACTGTGCTCACAGTCCATGTCTGGTCTCCATAAACATTCAGCAAGCTTTGATGAACGTCAACAGATACAAACATTCCCTCCTAGAGGAGTTAAATTCCACATCTTTGCTTCATACACACTTCCACATCAGACACTATTTTGTAAGATTTTGGTTATATGGTAGTAGAGGGTTGAATCTTCTGACTAACATCCAACTCTGATATCAAGGGCCAACATAATAACATAGGAAGCATTACTTTTGGAGTAGCCCTTGTGTTATTCAGACATCGTGCTGATTTCTCCACAACATTCTAAAAACACTAGAACACAATATATGGAAACCATGAGCAATGCTGTTGCTCTTCTTTAAAGGTAGCTATTTAAGGATGGAGCAAGCCAACCTTTTAATCAAAGGGCTTAATGAAGGAAAAGAACTAAAATTCTGTTCAGGCCAATGAGGAGGGTTAACTGGAACCTCACAGTACACAGTTAAGTAAACATAATAGAAATGCTTTTAGGTGAAAGTTATTCCAAAGATGCAATTTTAGAAAAATAGAATAAAAGTCTGTTCTGGGTAACGGTTACACATGCTGCTTAAGTCCTTTCACAGAACTTTTCAGTTTCCTGGTATTGTAAGATCACCAGTATCCTCCTAGCTCCTTTATATTCTATTTACAGTCAGAACCATCGTATGAGGAATAGAGTTACTTACAAAAAAAAAAAAAAAGCAGCTCAGGCTTTAAGTCAGTCATTAAAAAGGTATTTTCCAACAAAGTCTCATACAGAAGTGCAAACATACATGAAATGATTAAATTATTCAGAACTCAACATGACCCAACATTATTAAAATATCACTGATGGATTTACACATTTCACTTTCAAGTAACTCCTCTCATCCAGGAGAAGCTCTGTAATTTTTTTCCTTTCCCCGATGTCACAAAAGCAAATGGCATCATTTCACGTGCATTTTTATTTTATTTTTTTCTTAAACAGTATCATTTAATTTCCAATTATAGAACTATCTAATTAAGCAAAAACCCTTTAAGGTCTCAGTCATGGCATTTCCAATAGAGGTGAGCATGTTTCTTACACTACAAGTCACATGAAGTCTGAAGATACTGTAGTATTTTTCTAGGTACTTCAAGTCAAAGCAAAGCTTCAGCCTGTTGTTCCCTAGTATAAAGTAAAATAGAAGACTTCATTTGGATAGTTTTGCATCATTATCTCACTTGTTCTGTCCTTAATTACACTTTCAAACTTTATCATACCCAATCAAGAAAATCTACGTACTGATTTTAAAAATACATATTGAAGTTTACTAAAACATCTGAGATTGAAAGTGTGTATTTGTTTTGAATCCTGAATAAGCATAGGAGTGTAGCAAAAATGTTGTTAAACACTAGTCAGCTTAGAATTATGATTTTTTTTATTTTTGATATGTGTTCAATACAACATAAACTATCTCAGTCTAATCTGGAACTTAACAATTAAAGTTACTTTCTTTAAATATAATAAAATATCACTTGGACTACCACCAAATCCCTCCCGATTAATAAGTTTGGAAAGAATCTGAGTTCTCTAAAACAAAGACAATCACTGCAAAGGCACTAAACTTTCCAGGTTCCACTTAAGTGCAAGTAGTTATTTGCAAGAAGACAAAGTAGTCAGGAAACTAAGACCATCAGATGATTTCAGAACCTTTTGTTAGCAACTTTAGCAAACAGATAGAATAGTGATCTGTTTAAAGTATTTAAAGCAGTATCCTTGTACTCAGCACTTTCACCGTCTTCAAGCACGCTAGAGTCTCACACATTCACTGTACTTGTGCCTCCACACTAGTTACACATACCACTGTGTGCAACACCACAGCTCAAGAGAAGACTTAACAACCTTTGCATATCTTAAGCTAGAGAAAAGTTTCTTGACCTCCTCTCAGGTGATTTTCTTCTAGTTGAAGGGAAAGCAGTAAAGAATAATACTAACAAGAACGCCAACAGAAAAGTTAAAGAAAATTTAATATATTTTGGACTACATAGGGTTTTTTAACTTACGATGATCAAGAGACATGAAGCAAACCAACTAATACATGTCTATACATGCTTCAAATAAAGGGATGGAAAGAAAATGGATGTCAAGAATCTTAAAGGAAGAATTAATACTGAAAAACATAAATAAAATAGTCAGAGAAATGCAATGTTACAATTACTAAAATAGCTTTAAAAAGTTTTTCTTAACACCTTAATCTGACATGATAGAAATCATCACTTAAAAAAGATAACATTATTTGCAAATTGAGCAAGAGGACCTGATGATAGCCATATATAATCAGTTGTCACCTTGCAGCTCAATTAGCCCTCATGTAAAAATGAGGCATGTAAGGAGAAATGAGGTTTTGACATTATCTCTGCCAGCAAGATAATTACACAGCCTTCATTTAACAGTAGGGCAACACTACTGTAGCAACAAATTAACTCAGCTCCATTTGCAATTCATGGTGTGTTTTCTCATTTAATACCATTTGTCTTACCCCAAGTGAATGTTTCCATTAGTTTTCTCCATCACAGCAAAATACTCTTCAACTTCATACATTACATCACCAACGACTTTAGTTCCAGTAACTTTCAGAAAGCTGTATAAATTTGATTAAATCATTCCCCCCGTTCTTCCCTAGTTTTAACTAAACCATACTTTTTTTGGTTTACAGCCAAATAATAATACAGCAGGTACTTCTGGATCTGATTTAATACGCAAAGAACCAATTCCATTCCACATTTATTTCATTTCTGCAATTGACATCAAATGCCCCTACATCCTTAACTTTAAGAAAAACATATGAATATGGTTCTATCAACTATGAGTCCAAGCAAAGCTTCACCAGTGTTAGTGACATGATAAATGTTTCTCAAATGAACAAGTCTGTGCACAGTGATAATACCAAAACACTTTACAAACAGGCAGATATAGCAACAGAATTTACATTTAGAAAAGATACACAGAATTTTTTAAAGTGTGCAACTCCTTAAAATAAATAAATAAATAAAATACCATGGGCTAGAACAGCCTTCTCTCAAATCTGGATACATGCTAGCTTAAAGGCCCCAGTCTTAAAGCTTGCCCAACTCACAGTAATAGAATTTGAATAGAGCACTGAGCAGACACTTAGTGCAAGCACTAAACATTACATACAAAACTTTGGAATATCCTCCTTAGCAGCAATTTACTAGGTTAACTTCACTTTTTCAAGTTTGAAGAATAATCAGCAGTCACATTCTGCTCACTTAACTGCAACAAAACCACCAGAAATGACCACAAATGATCAAAAATTACTGTTTTTGACCTAGGAAATGCTTGCATTCTGTTACATACTATTCTGTATATAACTGATAGTCATCTTTACAATGTACATAATTGTTAAACCCTTTTCTGAAGGGTTTCAATAGTTTGAAGCCTCTGAAAACTTTAAAAATCCCTCTCTTCTAAAGGAATGTCCAATCTTCACTGGAATTTCAATTGCACTTGAACTAGAAAACTTACAATTACTCCATTCTGTTATTTGGAAGGTACAGATGAAGTGAATTATCAGTTATCAAAAGACAAATTCTCAGCATCTTCATTCTATTCTTCATAACCACCTGTTAATTGCAGTAACACTTTCTAAAATGTTATGGAAAACCCTAAGATGTTTCACAATTTTTTGATCTTCTCAAGAATTATTTCTACAGAATACAACAATTTTTTCCTACAAATTCCTACTACAGAAGTAGAACAACTACTATTGTGCTGATAAAAAAACATAAAAGAGGTAATAGAGAATTGTCCATCACAGTGACAATCCATCACACGAAATAACCCACCAAGAGCACGTAGGTCTGAAAATTTAAAATGACCACTGTTGCTAGTACAAACTGTGTCAGGTTGACTCAACAGTTATCTCAAATGCAAGTTCTCTCTTTGCCTATTTATGAAATACACTGCTATTACTGTCCACACAAATAAACAAATTTTGTAAAGATATATATTGGTTTTAATCACCTGCTGTAAAAGATTAGCTATTTTCTGCACCAGGAGTAGGTCTCTTATCATTCTCATCATATTGAAAGCTTATCCAACAGATGTCCTCCTCTTACCCTCCACTGGTTCATTGTCTGCTCAAGATTAACACGCTATCACAGTGTTTTTTAGTGTTTTCTTTTTCTCCCTGCATTAACCAGCACAAGATATTTGGAGGAGTCTTTGTTGCCATAAAATAAGGAAAGACGCATTAATGGCATTCAAATTGTGTTCACTTGCAAGGAACAAGAGCAAAACACGATGCCAGCATTTTGTGTAAGGTATTCCATTCAAAAGCTAATTAAAGAGTTTGAAAAACAGTATTATAGACACTCTTTTGAAACTTTACTTCATTTAAAATCAACTACCAATGATGTGCTGAATGTCACCTTTTTGTAGTAAGAATGAACAACCTCTCTGATAATAATCTAAACCACTTAAAAGAAATGGTTACGTTTTTTGAAGTATTTAACAAACATGAACTCTGTGGTTGTCAAAGGAAAGCAACAACTACTTTCCAAATTAATTAAAGAGAATAACAGATAGAAGTGACACATAGATGATTTATCTAACTAAAGTTCACAAGATATATTTAGCCTATAATAAAAGAAAGGGTGTCACTTTTTGTTACACAATTCCAAGGTGACTGCTTGTATTTTGAACTGCTAGGCTAATTCTAGCCTGAGCACAAATCTGTCTTTTATTTCATAATTAATTCTCAGTGTCAAAACCAGTAGATGTCTTTTTTTTTAATCAACCTCCTCTGTCTGCTAATTATACCACCAGAAAAATTAAGCTTGGAAACAGAACAACATTGTGACAGTATGAAAGCACAAATATTTATGAAGGAAATATTCAAGCTCAAGCAAGCAAATAAGTGAACTCCTTAAGTCACCCAATAAAAGATTTTCAGGTTTTTGTGTTGTATTAGAAAAGAAACACATAACAATTACTGATAACAGGTAATATAGTATATAGAACAAGTTATACAATTTTAAATTAGCAAAGGTTCTGTTTTGTACCATTACCGAAAGCATTTCTATACACTGCACAGAAACTGTACTAATAGAAATGCCTGCTAGAAGTAGAACAGTGACAAAAGAAAGGAAAGGAAATTGCTGAAGCATACAGCTAACATTAGTGTCCTGCACCATTCTCTACAAGCCCTGTTGCCAACCTAAGTGCTTAAATTAAAAGCCAAAGCTCCAAAAGTAAACTCCGAGATAAACCTAAGATGATGCACCCATGAAACCAGCTCTTTAACTGCTGTTGATCACCTCCAATACAATTAATTAAGCGTGGCTGTACGACTCCGGACGTAAGCAAGACAGAGAGCTCATAACACCCATTCTCCCTGAATCTTCTCTGTAGATATCCTTGGACAAATGTTAAGTTTTCCACTGTGCTCAATATACTGGAACAGGGGTCTGCTTGATTGTAATAGGGAAGTACTTTCAGCAATACATTCAGAAATTCAGCTAACTTCAAGTGAAGAGTTTCAAATTACTCAGGGCATCTGCCAGCTACTCACACACTTAACTCTGCACCCTGAGAAAAACAGGAGGCAGCTGAGATTCTGCAGCATGGAACAGGCTCTCAAATGCGTTTATCTTCTATTACCCACCCGTTTGTTAGCTCACCTCCTTTCCTGAAAAGGACATGTTTCAAGGTAAGTTTAGTACTAATGCAGTCCTAAAAAACAACAAAATAAGAATAAAAATCCACATCTCCAACCGAAGGAACTGTAAAACTTACTCCTATTTCCAAAATCTTTTAATAATTCTACAGAACTATGACTAGTAATAATGCTAACGTCTCAGGCTTCCTCCTTTTCTGTTACACCCAACTGAAGCAAAGGTTCAGGTTTCAGACTCACAGATTACAGTTTTATTTGAATTCTACCACCAAAAGCACAAAATCTAATTCAAGCTCTCTGTCACATTTTTCATGCCCTGCACACATTTTCTCTTGTTTTATGTCACCTCCCTCTTCCTTGTTTCACAGACCAGGTTCAGCAATTATTATTATTAGTGTGGTTTTTTTTTGTTTTTTAATTCTTCCAGCATTAGCAGTTATTTGATTTCTTCCAGTCTCTTGATCACAGAACATTTTTCATGAACCCGTCTATATAGCTTTCACCCTTTCTTCAGTTAATTCCCTTTGGAAGATCCTCATCTGCAATGCTGCCCATGTGAAAGCCAGCTGATTTATACTGACAAGTTAATTAAAAGAAAAAAGTCAGCTTATTCTTATTTACCAGCTAATAGTCAAATATCCCACTATACTACTTCCCTCAACCTCCTCTGCACATTTGTATTTACCTCCTCATGGAAGGGACAATGATTTTTACATCTGAAACTACCTATTACTTTGTGAGAACAACAGAAAGCAAATACAAACACGTAAAACCTATGTCTGTTTTTAACAAAAATCCCAAGCTGAAATCATGTTAGAACTAATGAATGAACTGCTACCAATCAGAACAGAAACAAACAGCATGAATTTCTATGTCAAGCAGGTTCTGTTTTTTTAAATGCAAATAACATTTCCATAAAATATTTGGTCAGATTCTCAGAACATAGAATCACTTTGAGACCTACCTACCCATACTTTAAAGTAGAAGTCAAAGACCTGGACAACACTGCCCAAGAAACCCAAAGGAAAACACCATCCCTGCCAAACACCAAATTCTCTGTTTTGAAGTGCTTTTTCTCCCCTCTCTTTTCTGCTTTAAAACTATCACTGGCATTGAAACATTAAGACAATGAGCTAACACATTAGACAAGAACTGTCACCAATGGCTCATTTCACTATAGTTGGTCAACAACTTCACAGAGTGAATGGTTTTAAACAGATGATAAAAAGAGAGAACTTGGATAAGGCAGTAAGCTAGGCTGTAGACTCTGGCTGGTTAACATTCCTTGCTGATTTAACAGTGGTAATTCCCAAGACAGGCATTGCTTCTGATGTAGGACTACCAAAGCACTTGAATTTAAATGTTTCCCTGTTAAATTTAAGCACCTGGTCAAGAGCATAAATCTCTATCAAGAGACTGCATGCACTCTTTCAATGTTGAATACTATTAAGTTAGCCAAAAGACAAAGTGAGATCAAGTCTCTGCCAAAATTGGCTCTTAACCACTCAATTAGATCTGACATACTTTAAGAGACAAAAACTCTTATGCTACAGGCTTGTCTTTTTTTTTTTTTTTTTTTTGACACCATGAGTATATACAGCCCACTCTGTCCTTACTCAAGTCAATAACAGAACTTCTGCAATGCTACTTCAAGTCAATCACAGACATACTTCCCATTCCCACAGTGGATACATATTAGTCCTCAAAACGACTACAAAGCTTCAAGTAATGGAAAGACAAAAGAAAGTGTATGGGGATAAGAAAGACTGTAATTAGCTCACCAAACCCAGATTTTGATATCACAACGCAAGCTCATGGAGTTTTATTTTTCAATTCCAAGTTACATAAATAAAATCTAAAGACTCACTACTGCTGAAAGGGTCTGCCCTACTTTCCCCCTTCCATCCTGCTGTCAACTTCACTTTCTTATCACAGAAATCTAATCTAGAGAGAAAAGCCTTGTTTTCCTCTTCCCCCCACCCCATTCTGGTAAATTGACATAGCTCAGAAATGGGCCTTACAACCCAGAAATGTTGCAACAGGAAGAACCAACACAGTACAGAGCAGGTACAAGAAGAGTGTAAAAACTAAAATAGAGTTTAAAAAAAAAAAAAAAAAAACCTCTTGAAAAAAAGACTTTTCCTTCTGGTGGCAGGAAACCACTGTATCAACTCAGCCACACGAGAAACCTTACATGTCCATATCTCATACGTGCTTTTCTTAAAGATTAGAAACACAAAAGTACCTGCTTCAATTCTCATTAACTAAAAGACTGAAATAACTGAAAATCTTAAATAAGCAGTATTTTTATTTCTTCAAGCTCCTGAAAATTCAGACAACACATCTGGAAAGAAACCTACTGAATTTGTATTTGGACAACATGCAGTAAATAATTCACATGCAGAACTGCCTCCCTTTCCATCAAAGGGATTGTGTTATAATGGAATGAGTGTGATACTTGAAAGAATTGCTTACAATTGCACATACAAGAAAAAAGATAGCTAAGTCTAAATTAAGATGTTGGCTATGAAGTTTCCAATAGGACCTTGACATGACTGTTGACCTACTCATGACATGATCACACCAGTAAGGATTTGGAATTCTATTAGTATTACCAGAGGAAAAAAGTCAAGGAGTCATCAGGAAAACAAATCTATATCTGCTATTCCATCAGCCAATTACTGTTGTTAAAGTGGAATTAGATGGGTATTGACAATGCAAAGGGGATAAGGATTAAGCAGATGTCTGAGTGTACAGCTAGCAGTGTTCTGTTTATTTTATGCTCTTTTGCAAAAAAAATCCTGAAAAATACTCATAAATATTTTCATACAGAATAAAGTATTTAAACTCTTATAATATCCTAGAAGTAGCAGTTATATTATATACACTATTGTTCAAGCCAATCACAAAAGGTGAAAACCTGGAGTACTGGAGTACACTAAGGCAAGACTATATAACATGACATTAAACTGAGAACTTACTTCAACCTCAATTACCTGTATGCCATGAAGTAATATAACTTACATTGGAGGTATTTTTCTTATATCTTTAAAATTACTTTAATGAATAAAATGTTTTCTGGTTTTTTTTTTTTTGTTTTTTTTTTTTTTGTTTTTTTTAAAAGCAACAATCCCTACAAAGTCAGCAAACTCCAGACATTTAGGATTTAATTTATATTTGTTTATATTATATAATTTTATATTTAAAAATTATCCATATAAATATATAAAATACTATATATATAATTTATTTATATAATATAAATATAATCATATATATATAAATGTTATCTTTTTAAATGTTCCAGAATATGATGAAAAAAGGTAGAGCTGAAATTCTTACAAATCATTTATTGAGACATAATTATCAAACTGCAACCAGGCATTATCACAAAATACTATCATAATTCTTTAATTCCTTTCTAAACATTAACTATATCTGTGAAAGTTGTGTTGCTGCATGGAACAACTATATAGAAAAAAATTTGCAAACAATTTTCTCCTCTGGTCTAGATCTACTGATATACAGCTTCCTTTAGTATAAGATAAGGGACAAAAATCAGCATCATAAGAAAGCTAATAATGAAGTTATGATGAAGTATATACATTTTGCTTGTATTACCTAACAAAGATGCCAACACTACTGACAAACATGTCAAAACCACCAGACAGATTCAGGAAAGAATTTTACACAATATTGTTATTTTTCAATAATAAAAAACAATTATTTCCAGCAAAAGTACTGAACTCCTACAGAATTACACAGCTCTGACATAAGTTTTCATCCATGATCAGCAATACTGAGCAACAAATTCTGTTCTTACACGAATCAAAGAAGAATTGGTCACATTCGAGGAATTTACAATCAATATAACATTCAGTTTGCTTATTTGGTCCTAATGAACATCCCATGTTGCAGGTGATACAATAACATGCGATGAGAAATTCGAAGGAATGAGATTGTTGAATTACTGGTAATTAGAATCCCAAGTGATGGCTAAAAAATAGCATGTGGATACATGTACAATTGTTACCTCATTTTACTTGATACTTAATAGTGCTGATCAAAATAAACATGATTCATAAATGGTCCGAATTCAAAGAATTCTTGTAAATTCTACTATTATCTTTCCTGCTATATGCTTCAGCTGACTACAACAAGCAAAGACCCAATTCTTATTCTGTGCTACTAGGAAGCATGTTTGTTTCCTCCTTGACCCATCATTCCCGAAACTCAATGGACTCAACCTTCTTGAAAACTCGCCAAGAATCTTCTTTATCAGCACCTTAGGGAAATTTAACCTCACACACTAACAAAACAGGAAAAACACTACACTTCCAGAATAGTCAGACAATAGTTATAGTAAGAATTAGAGGTTACTACAGCCATAGATCTGCCACATCACAAAGAATTCAGTACAGCTTCTGCAAGTAAAAAACACCTTCATGTACAATAAACTGAATTATAAATAAATCAAAAATAATTAAGGGTAACAGAAGATAGCATTTACTAGAAGTAAGTAAACTTCATTGTTTCTTAAGGGTTTACTCTAGTTATCTCTACTTATTCATGATGCATTTTGGACAGGGACACTTAAGTGGAAAGAAAACAAGCAACTTCACCTAGCTCCTTATGGCTTTACATACGACATCTAACTGACTTTGAGGTCTAACAAAAGAACAAACACTGATCAAATGTTGAAGCATTTATAAGGTCATTCCCACACGGGTTTCTCTCATGCTAAAAACTGAGTTTATGCCACAGCCTTTCATCTGGGGAATTATTAAATCTAGGGTTGTCACCTCTTTCTGGCAACATTTTCCTTGAGAAACTTAAGAAATCTAATAATCCTTTATTTCTGAACAACTTGTCAATTTTAACAAGGAGTTTCTGAAATTATTAGAAAGAGGCAGGAAGACATAGGAAAACTGATGATAGCTTACCTAATTCCCATGTTAAAAACAGCAAGATAAAGACTGACTTCCCATCCACAGAATGAAAATAGATAAAACAACCTGTCCTCCCCCATATCCTAACAAAACAGATTTAGCGTGCCGGAAGAAAGAGATACTGACATCACTGAAATACACTTTCACAAAAGAGGCTACACAATTCTAGTTAAGTATTGCAATTAATTTTCATTAAGAAGTCTAAGATAAGATACCCTGAAGCTCAGTGTAGGTTGGGGAGATGAAGCTGCAGTTTTTTTTTCTTAAGTCACAGTGTCTACAGGTATGAATAAATTCTGGGAATAAACAATTCTTCTTGCATGTGTACAGAATAAATACCATAGATTCAAAAGCATTCATGGATGTTTCAATGTTACAAGACTCTTATGAGCAACAACAATGAGATACCACTGCACATGGAAACTACATACCCAGTTTGCAGAACCACCTGTCACTTGCAGATTTTAAGCAGTTGGGATGACAGTGTTTGAAAACAAAACAAACAAACAAAAAAACCCCTCACAAAAAAATTCTTACAGAACTTGCCTGTCCCAGAGTGGATTTACCTGGTGTTTGTAAATGTTCACATGAGCTTACCAGGCATGACCTTCTAAGACTATGTTTACAAACAGAAATAGCATTTGCTAAGTTCAACTTGCAAACCTTATGTCCAGTTTTACAGCTCACCTATACTCCACCTCAGCAACCAGCAGAGCAGGAAGAACAGACAGAGATATAGACAAAGATGTTTTAATAGAGCAAGTTTAAGGATGCACCTACAGTCCATCAAGTACTACGTAATTGGTCATATAATTACTTAGAATAAATAAAAGAGTTTAACCTTCAAGCACAAAAGAACAGAAGGAAGAGATAAGGAGAAAGTGTCTACAATGATAAATCTTGTAAAGAGCAAGCAGCTAGCTGATGAAAACAAGCAGATATAAGAGATAACTTCATTATCACTTCCAATAAAAAAAAGGAATAGAAGTAAAATATTACTCAAAAACATTTACAGTACAATTGGTCATTTTGAAAATTTATAATTATTTTATCAGCTTTAAGCTTAAGATTTGAGAAGTCCATAAATGAAAACACAATCTGACTCAGGAAGAATTGTCTTTTTAACAATTTGTTTAGAATCCAAAGCTCAGAAGGCTCAAGTTGGGTCATACTTGAACCACTGCAACTTTGTATGAGTATATACTTCAACTGTCCGCGTTGTCAACAGACATTTCAAGTATCTGTAACAGTGATTGAGAATAAAGAGCAAAAGAGCAAAAAATACACAAAACAGGTAACATGCAGAAATATAAACTTAAACCAACCAACCAAGTGTAATCTGCCTCGACACATCTTTTTTAACTTATTGGAAAAGATGCTCTACTTAATATTGACAGAGAGATGTATAAATCAATACATTTGGAACAAGTGATATATTTTAATTTAAAAGTGTTCAAACTACAGATGCACTTAGCACATACAAATCAGAATTTTCAGCTTGGGTATTTTTGACAAGATAAAATGGTTTGAGACACGTAGGTGCAAGCAATGAATAACATAACTAAACCTTCTGAAACAAAAAAGTACTAACTAAAATTAAAAACATATTTAAATCAACTCTACTTAGTATTAACTTATTTATCATGTGAAGTTAAAAAAAAACAAACATCCACACTGAATGAAAAAAGAAAAAGATTGGAATGCTCAAAATTTGTCTGTTTTGAATCAGGTTCAACGATGTGATATTATAATGAATTTCCAACTCAGGTGACTATCAGCAAAATGGATATCAGAAGAAGAAAAGAGGAAACATAGCTCTAAAAGTCCGAAGGGTAAATAAAAATTTCCCACTTGCTTCTACGACTCCACATATTCTTTCACCGTTACTTCAAAACCACTGTTAGCTTTCCTAGTTTTGCAGTCTTAGGTGTATTATTGTTAATAAACTTTCAGTAAAAGTGAACAAATTTAAAACTCAATTGCCCATACAAATACAGACATAAAAATGTAGAGACCACACACAAAATATATATAAATATACATTTTTAAACATATTATGGTTAAGACAAGTTTTTTCTTTCTGTCAGTACAAGGCACTGTGGGAGTGGGAGATTCTTCGTCTATGTACCTAAACAGCAATTATTTGAGAAGGAGCAGCAGGCAAGCTGCTCAAAAGGATCTCAAGTTAAAGAAGTTTCACGTATATTTCAAGTTACTTCTGGAGATACTCAACTGTGTTCTTCATTACTGAAGGACAATCGTGACAGAGAATTCACTCTTAAAGAAAGGAAAATATTTAGAATATACTTCACCAATGAAATTATTACACCCAAATATATGAAGTTATAATTGTTTATCTTAGAAACAATTGTCACCTTTGTTACATACCACTTTATATAAAAACATTTTACTTGGCAATGCCACTTCTCTTCTTGCTACACTCTAGCATATAATCAAAGTTGCTGCTGTTTCTGCAAATGAATTCATCAAGTTTATAGTGATTTGAAATTGGACTACAATTTTGATTATAACAAATTAGTGTTAATAAGGCCAACCGTTCATTCACCATGATGCTACGCTAAATTTGCGATGAATGGTAGAAACTGATTATTATTTTACCTGTAAGTACTGCAATAGACCATTAGAACTGAGAGACTAGATTAAATAACTCAAAATGGAATTTAGCAATTGGGTTTTTAGGAAAAGTGATAAGGCTTTCCTCTTTGTATACTGGATATGAATAAAAAGTACAGTGAACATAAATGCTTTCATTTCTAACAGCTAAGCAATAGGTAAAGCTATTCTGAAAATGAAAGCCTCAAACACTAGGATTTGACATGGCTAATTTATACTGTTTCACAAGATAAGTATTTCATTATTTTAATTGTTTCTAGTAAATACTAAGAATAATTAATACAATTATTAAAGAAACAGTTTAAATCTGTTTTTAGGAACAGAATATCAGAATAATTTATCAGCAAGAACAATCTTTTTTATCACACCCCCATTTTAAAATTACTTTATTTAATAAATATGCATCTTTCTGCCACACGCTTTACATCAAACATCGTTCCTTGCTCTTCTTAAAGCCCATGCACTATAAAACCTACTCTGCGTCACCGATTTTAAATTTCATCTATAAAAGTCATTTTACATATATCACAAATAACAATACATGCCCCAGTTTGAATATTAAAGCTGTAATTCAATTTCAAGGTTCTTCTGACAGTACTCCAGAATCACTGTTGTTTTTTTTTCCCCTCCAAGATGCAACCTGAATCTTATTGAAAAGTACATTCACACACTACTACAAATCAATAGCTTAAAAAAGCTGAATTAGGCCTTATTGTTATACATTCAATCAGTACTGAGAAGTTAGTCCCACAGTATGATTAGAAATCAACAAATACAAATAGTTGTATGTTCATAATTCATAACCCCCTGCCTTGTGACTTGACGTGAATTCTTCCAGTCCTATTAAATGGAAGTGAAGGTATTACTATTAGAGAGAAATGAAAACCCACATAAATGGAAACCCAGATTTAGTGTCTAAACTCCACCCAAGACCCTCTTCCTCAGAATTTGTTAGCTCTAAATGCCCAGAAATACTAAACTAATTGAAGATATCAGGCTAGGACAACAGGAAAAGGATAGAATTTAGTATCTATGAATTGAGATTACAGCATCAAAGAGTTACTCCTTCCTCTGTACAGCATGAGGTTAGATCTTATACCATTTTCAAAGCAGGGATTGTATTAAATATGTCCGTATCAGGTGTAGTGAACACAGTTACTAAAATTACAGTTTTCTACATTACAGTGAAATATTGGCATCTTGAGAAGTTAACCACTGCATTAACTGTATTTATTTCTCCTTACTATGAAGCAAGCTAGTCCTATAGAATTAATTTGGATTACTTTCTTAATAAATAAATAAATAAAGACTGGACTTAATGAGCTATATACATATGGCTACGCAGGCACATAGGAGAACATTTTGCCATGGCTTGAGTTTTCACATACTTGAATTTTCAGTCCTAAATTTCCTTTTACTAAAGCAATTTGCTTGCTTAAATAACCTTAGCAAAAGGCAAATGGAAAAATAACACTTCAGAGAATAACTTTTCCCGGCACTCTAATCTCCTCAAGTTTCTCATTGGATATGTAGACGTTTACAGCAGTACAATCTAAGCCAAAGCTACCTAGCTTGCATTGGGCACAGGCAGCAGGGTTTTAACAGGAAAAGAAGATGTAGGGGTGACCTGTATAGGACATGGTCAGGGACTGCTCTCTGGCAGTTGGTATCAGTCAGCTCAACAACAGACCCATCACACACCAAGACGGTGTTAGAAAAGTTCTCATTAGCACTGCAAAATGCTTGGAGAGACACATGAAAAGACACAAGGGAGATGCAAGAGTAGAAAGGTTCCTTAGGACAGAGGAGACAAGATGGTATCAGGACAGGAATAATACATGAGAAAGAACAAGTAAGCAACAAGATAAAGGGCAAGGCAAGAGACACAGCAGAGCAGAACTGTTGAAGCAAATAAGCCACCTGAGCGAGGACTGGAAAGGAGACTGAGAAGAAGGAACAACACCAAAGGGACGGTGGAAGAACCCATACAAGAAAATCCAGTTCTGGATTACTGTTTTTGTGCTAGGAATTTTCCTGCCTTCCCCAGATTGTTCTTCAGAGAAGAGTAATTAAATATACAAATGCTGCAGCTCAAAGAAACAACAGTAAGCAATTCTGTTTTGTCGGACCAAACAAAACCTGGTTGATACTAAGTGACCCAGCACATGTGGATCCAAAGGAGTCATCTATACAAAGCACACAGCCTTTTAAAGTTGTAGAATTACCTACAAACCTACATGAGAACCAGTTTCCTCAGAGTGTGCAGACTTAAAAGACATGAGTTAAGGAATGCTTGCAAAGCTTTGAAAAAGTCTGCTCTGAAAGAATTTGTGTCAGGCATTTTGCCAAGGAATAGATCATTAATGGTTTCAATGATCTCCCCTTGGAGAGGAGGCTGCCAAGACAAATCCTCTTAGCTATACTAGAAAGGTTAAGTGAGGTCAAAAAGTCCCACCTCTCCCCAGCTGTGGGCACTTCATCAGTTTGATAATTTTGATAAAGAAATAAATGAATGCTTTAGGTGTTTATGTTTAATTAGACCAATGCCAGCAGAGTTTCTAGTAACTGGTATTATACTTAGGCTTGTGTCTGCTTTGATTAGCTCTCTTAACAGCCAACCAGCTTTGTCATCCTACTGGAATAATCTATTTTGTGCAAGTCGAGGCCATTTGAGACCTCTGGGCTACGTGTATGCTGACAGCATGGCTGGCCACTTGCAGCTCCTCCAGCAAGACAGAGGAAAATAAAGGGAATGTCAGATATACCTGAATCTCCAAGCAGTTTTATTTCTCCCTTTAGGTTAAGGTAGACAAGAGAGCTTGTTTATCTTCTTCTGAAAGCGTAAGAAATAACTGTACTTAGGAACACACTCTGAAAGCCACAGACAACATAGTGGACAATGCCTCAAGGATAGCATTTTCCTTCCAAAGCAAACTATTTACACATCAACCTGTTCCCTAATCACTCCTATACAGAGAAGACAATGTTAGCCTTCTTCCAAGAATACTTACATAGCAACAAAGACCTAACTGAAATGAATGAAAATAATATTTACTATCCTAGCAAAATTGCTCTCAGTGGTTATTGTGGCTATTTGATTAACACACAATTTTAACAATTTTGAGACTTAATTTCTTTGCCTTACTAGTTTCTTATTCAGTCCTCCCATTAAACATGGCCAAAAGAAATCTAGAATTTTTGAACATATTAAAAAAAAGCAACAAACTAAAACTGGAAGACTACCATACTTTCTCAAAGAATCAGTAACAAACGGCACATCAGTTCCTTGTGATCTTAGCTTTTACTACAATAGTTGCAAAATAATCTATGAAATAATAAACACTTTTTTTTTTTTGCCATCACTACACAATAAGCTGGCAGACTTCACATACAAATGATGCAATCTAATCCAATACAGTGGCTTTGTGCCTGTTAACCTAGGTTAATCATCCCACCCTTAGCCATTCAATGCTTCTATGTACAAATCTCACTTTCCAGAAAAATCTTAATCATTTGCCTGAACAAAACCTCCAAACAGGAAAAAAAACACAACAAAAAACCTCTCCAGCTCAGAACATCTAAAAGAAGGAGAAAAATATAATCAAACATCTGGACTACTACTGGAATTTGCTATTAAAGATTCTTTTTTTTAATTATTTCATGTTGGCATTATGTTCACATACTTTAATATTTTATTTCAGTGGAAATCATGATCGTCATAAGACAAGCTCCTTAATTTGAGGAAAACACATACACACTAAGACATTACAGAAACTTTCTTCCATACAAGATATTCATTTACTGAAATAAAAAGAATGAATGCTGGGGAACAGTAAAAGCTGAACAAAAATTAATTTGTTGAGAATATAACGTCTTGAATTTGAATATGTTTAAATTGTAGTAATGTTTTTCTAGTATCACAGTTATTAGATCTCACAGTTCATTTGTAGCTCTGCATCAATATATTCCATCAAATATTTCTTTTACCAACTATGTTTAGTGACACTTAGTTTTCTGCCATTTAGTGCTTTTTTCAAGCATGTGACATGAACAGTTACTCTTTCTGCATACACATTACAAGGCTGTTGCTCATCGAATCTGCTTTCAAAGGTAGTTTCTCACTGGATTGTTTTAATCATTGGTACTAGTTATGTGATCTTCATCACCCCATGGCAGTGAAAAAAAATACATATTTAAAACATTTAGAACCAACAACATATTTAAAACAGTTAGCGAAAGGGCAAAAACAAAACTCAATTCTATGGTAGACTCCACAGAGTACATATCTGATAATAAGAGTCCTAAGGAGACTCTGTATTCATATAAAGCTGTATTCATATAAAGTCATATAATTGCTAGAAACCCATCCTTTCCAGAATCACAGATTGAAAATTTCAAGCATTTTGTTTCGAGTATTTTTGTATTTTGTACTTTATAACACAAAATAGATTAACTAGCTAGTATCAATTTTGACATTTGAAAAAGTAATACCTACCCATCTTCTTCTTAAAGAGTTCTCTAAATAGATGCCTTATGACATATATATACTGTCTTAAATACTCTGTGTATTAGATTGTTTGCACATGACTAAACTTAAATGAAGTAAGGTCTAACAAATGTGTAACAGAATGGCATTTCCACAGAAAAAATAAAAAAATCATCTCTGAGAGGCATTAACATATTGACACTATTTTTAGATGAGTAGCTAAGACCTGTAATTAAAACCTGATCTTTGCCTAAGAAAACATCTGTTTTATTCACTGTGCAATTAGTAAAATTAATGAATTCCAATTCATCCACAAAAATGATTTTTTTTTTTTTTAAGGAACTCTGGAATCAATCACTTCAAAATCCAAGATGCTTTCACCTAAACAAATTTACCAATAAATGATGCTATAGATCATGTTCAAATTATACATGTCATTTTCCCACATGTATGTTTGAAACATTTCCTAGCTGCTCTCCTTCCATTCTGCTAACGCTCACACATTACAAAACAAACCCATACATTAAGCAATCTGATGTGCCTACAGACTAGATCAAGGTTCTCATCCCAAATTATCGACAGAAAAGTAAGTAAAAGATTACATTACTTCACTGAATGAGAAAAGGAAACATGCTTATTAGTAGATTTAGGAAACAAATTAAGACTATCTCTCTCTGACACATTTCATCATGTATAGAGCTGGAAACTGCTGAACAGTGAACACAGTTTCACCGATCAGATTAGCAGATCAATCATTAGAGAAAGAGATGAGAAGTTTCTTTTGAAATATTTTCTTCTTAAAAAGTTTTTTTTTTTTTTAATTAAGAACATGAAAAGACAGATGACCATACCTTCAGAGGTAAGTATGGATAATTACAGAAACAATACAGAGTGCTTTAGTTATTTCCAATATCTCTGTCTTGCTGCTATAGAGATGCAACAAAAAGGAGGCTTATATCATACTCTGCACGGTTACAGCTGCCTTTAATTCAAGGGTAGCAATTCTGATCACCTGTACTAAAAATCTTAGGTTAAAACTTATATTTCTGTTCACCTGATACAATTCTTTCAATCTTCCTCTTCAAATTAGGGAAAAGCAGTGAACAATCTCCTAAGTACTTGCTTTATGAATCTGGCCCTCAGTCAAGAAGTTGCAGTGAAAAGTCTTTTAATCACCTTCTGATCAGAATTTACTGGATTGTAAGTTCAAGGGTATTAAAATGCGCAAAGGAGACTATGAAAAAATGGCTAGGTTATAGATTTTAACTTCTTAACTAGAAAATTGACTCAAAATAGATTTTCTAATTTACAATGAATCAAAAGAAAAAACATTAGACCATAGCAAAAGTGGCACAAATGTATCAAAAAGCAAATGAATAAACATTTGAAAAGATTTATTATTAGAAATTGTAATAAATTTTGGAAAGATGAATCGATTTTAGTTAAAAGGTATAACTGACAATTTATTGGGCGGGAAGATGCATTATTTTCCAATTGTTATCCACCTACAGTAAAACTGATTTGTGTCCTATTGTATTTTATGGAAAAGGAGAAAGCAACTTTCAGTGATTTAGATTAAATGTATTAATCATAACCAGGCACTGTGAACTATATATCTACTATTAAAGAAGATTTTTGACATCTAATTCTGTAGCAATATTTTGGCTCTGTACCACTCTTCCTAAATCCAATTCCTGCTACAGTTGGCAGATTTCTCCCTTTTAATTTTATGGGGCTTAAAGTAGCATTTAACCACCCATGCGGTAAATAATGCTGGATTAGAAATATTTAGTGTTTTGTTTCCCTTTGAAGAGTACTAATCCATCAACCTCCAAATATTTTTAGAACACTTTCCACATTCTAGTAACATTTAATACAAGATTCAGTAAAACACTATGCAAATTAAGTTGAATTTGTCTTCCTACAAGAAAAATCACATTAAAGCTTTAAGAAAATATGCATATGTCACTGATATTTGGGAATTAACTTAATAAAGGTGTCAATTCGTATACAAAGAAAGGTCTAATGAAACCTTCACAATTTTAAAGTATTATGCACGCTGTGAGCATTTCACACTTTTTTCCACAATCTGGCAAAATATAGGTAGGCATACTGTTCTTCTGAGGAAGGGACAAAGTTTTAAAATATTTATGACTAACATCACACTGAAATACTAGCTTTTCCAAAAGTTTAGCCTTTATGCAGTCTTTTTTATCTTTTGCTTATGTACTACATTTCAATGCATAGGAAAGCTGCCTTATGGTAACTTTCAACAGGCAACACTCTTATTCCAGGGACTGTAAATTGTCTTCAATTGCCTTAGATTTACAACAGTAATCATATCCCAGATTTAAAAAGAAGATTGACAACAAAATCTCAATCGCTGCATGCACGCATTTTCAAAAAGTAGCAGTACTGAACAAGAAAAGATTTTTCTCCAGTCAGACTCTAGACTTTAGAGATTTAATAAAAAAAACAACAACAACAACAACAACAAAAAAAAACTACTGTAATGTACTGTATCTATTTTTTTCAGGTCTTTGCATACTGAGCCACAGGAGTGCATCAAAGGAGAAAGGAAAATGGGACAGCTTTCTTCTAATATTTACTAAAGTGAATTTTGTGTGTTTAAAAATACATACATTTAAAACAAGAGTTACAACAGTTTACTCATCAGCAGGCAGTAAATATGGCCACATAGCAAATAGAAAATTTTCAGTTCTCAGAACTGGGAATAAATTTCTTTCCTGACCTTTATAACTACTATCTGCAGGATTCCTATATTAAAGTTGAGAAGCAACAAAATACAGAAGTTATTTTCATACGTAAACATGCAGTCTTTAAAGCATCTCTCAAGTTAGGGACTACAGTTAATACAGAAAAAAGGAAAAAAGCAAGTTAAAGTTGGAACTCACTGTATAACATTGCAAGGAACTGACAGGAACATATTTTTAGTGGTTATCAAAGCTGCTAGATTGAAAAGGATCAAGTGATCAGTTTCAATGGTTTATTTCTAAGTGAATTAAAAGATCCCTGTAAACTGGTAAAAAAAAAAAAAAAAACAACAAAGAAAAAACACCACAACAGAACTACTGGGCCCTAAGCAAAGGGACAGTTACTAAGAGGCAAGGACCAATAATTACTGAACCACACCAATTCATTTGGATGTGCATACATCAGCAACTTTTCTTACTGTCCTGATAATATATGTTATGCAGTTTACTGCTTATACACATGAGATCTGCTCCAAAAGCACTGCCCCCTGTTTCATCTTATTATGATGGTCCACAGGGTCATAGGTGGGAAGACTGAACCTTCCCACCAATATTCCATTATATGTTGTTGTGCCACAGAGAGCAGCAGAGGGGCAGTCCGACAAAATGGTATCTCACAGAGAAAAGTATACAATGCAAAGGTGTGTTACTGAATTCTTCCATGCAAGAAGAAATGGCACCCATGACATTTACTGATGCTTGCTGAATGTTTATGGAGACCAAAGAGCAAATGTGAGCATAGAGAGGTGGTGGGTGGTGTTTCTCAGCAGTGGTGATGGCAGCATGAAAGAAGCTAGTTTTCAGATGGCCACACACGGCTGTCAACACCTTGAAATGGAAAGCATTTCAATCAGCTTATCTGCAGGAACCATTTTACAGCACTGAATGTCCTTTTATGTGCTGGAAACAATGGTAGCAGCATTGGAATATCAAAGAGTTCGCACCAGAGAGGTCCCAAAAACACCCCCACTGGAAAAGAAAGAAAACGATAGGCAAGTCTGTCCAGAACTACTGAAACAGTACACGTCTGAATGTAACCATTTCCTGGATCACATTGCTAACTGTGACAAGACACGGCATCACTACTTTTACCCAGAATCAAACAACAGTCCACGGTGTTGTGACATTTCAATTTCTCACTGAAGAGAATATTCTAAACACAGCTCTCAGTGAGTAAAGTGATGTCTCTTGGGGTAGTAAGGGCTGGATCCTCCCAGCTTTCCAGGAATCTGGAAAAATCATCGACTCTAACTGCTACATTATGATGCTGACTAATCTGTCAAAGACTCAAATTTCCAGAGTCAGGCCAAAGAAGACAACAACCTTTCACTTGCAGCACAATAATGCCAGGGCCATACCAGTTTGAAGAGCATTGAGAACACTATCTTGGTGGGATTGTACTACCACACCCGTCAGGTGGCCTGGATCTGGCACCTTCCAAGTTCCATTTGTTCAGCTTGATCAGAAACAGACTGCATAATTATCAATGCCCTAGCAACAATGCTGTCACAGTGGGCCACCTTCACAGGTGCAAATTCTTATGAGCATGCTATGCAGGCTCTTCTACATCAGTGGTGAAAATACACAGATGTGGTGGTGACTATATTGAAAAAAAAAAAAAGTGTTTTGTAGCTGAGTTTGCTCTGTCAAATTTTATTTTTATGCTCTTTGTACCTGTTGTAGTTTTTATGGAAATAAATAGGAAGCATTACATTCAGAATGACGTGTGTATTAAAAACAAGTTGTCCTGTCCAATATATCAAATTTAATTTAGTAAAAGAACAGTCCAAGTACCTGTAAAAGAAAGATAATTATGCTTTTGGAAAATCGTACCAGCATTGCCTCTAGACTTCTCCACTGGAAATTAAAGAACACTAAATACATAAGCTTCAGGTTTTCCTATAATTCACCTCATAACCTGAAGCATTATTAATTTAAAGACCACCATTACAAAATAGCCCTTCCAATTCAGGATTGCTTATAATCATTTATATCAAGTCATCATTGCTGCCTCTAATATGGGATAAACATATTCACTTCCACAATTACTTCTTCCTGAGGATCTTAGAAAAACATACAAAAGAAATCCTACAGCTGCATATAGAAAAGTATCCGAAGACAGAATGGATTCATGTTTACTTGCTGTAAAACCAAGACTGTAAATATCTTACTGTAAATATCTTAAGACAGCAACTACCAGCTCTAATTTTTAGAGTTTGATTTCCTCCTTAAAACCATGTTCAGAAATATTCATTTGATTTTCTTATTTCAAGAAATAAAACGGTAGCAAACATTTTGCAGATTACTCTCAAAACATCAAAATTTCACATCTACACTCTCTTTAGGCTTTTCAAATCTAGAATTAAGCACTTATTCACAAATTTAGAATGCCAGAACTACTGCTAACAACAATTCATCTTCTGCATAGCTCCAAGACTAGAGAGAAGTCAGTGGAATCAGAGGCACTAGAACTGTGGTCCTCTCCTTCATTTTTTAACAGTTAGTTGTAAGCATAATTTTTCATAACAACTACAGCCACAGTAACAGAACAATAGCAGAATCTTCTGTATTTTATCTCACTTTCTGAAAGCAACAAAATGACATTCCCAGGTGATACAATTTTGGTACAACACATTATATGTTTGCTGCTTCACTTAACAGGCTGTATTTTGAAGATACTTGATATGACAAATTACTGGAGAGGATTCCAGAGATCCAGTTTAACTCATTATTTTTAAACAAGGTACAAGTAACACATACTCAGAATGTGTAAAAAATAAGTTGCATTTTGTATTTTTGCTTTTGTTATTAACCTAGCAAGATTGTAAAATTTTTAATTCCCATCCTCTGCCTTATAGAAGTGACTTGAAAGACCTGCTAAAATATTTATCACTTTTCAGACAAGAATTTTTTTCACATGCATTGCAAAGAACTGGAGAAAAAAATGAATGTGTGCATCTGCATAAGCGCAATAGTTTAGTTGGAAGAGACCTCCAAAGCTCCTCTAATCCAACTGTCTGATAAGTTCAGGGCTAACCAGGAGTTAAAACATCCTGCCGAAGGCAGCCTTCAAATGTCTCTTGAACATCTAGAGGGCTTTATCTAGACTGCTACAGATTGGCATATTTGATAGAAGTAATGTGCCTAAGTCATTCCTCTATAGATGGCTACCACTGAAACCACTGAGCAGGTGAACCATGTCCATGTTCTCAGTATCCTTCGGAAGCCTTCATTCTACCTATTCTACTTATTTTTGACAAAGTATTAGCTTACCTTTGCATTTTGCATTCCCACAACCAGTAATTTTTTCAAGGCTACAGTAGCTGCTATGTGCACAAATCGTTAACTAAATCATGGAAGAAAAAATTTTGAACACATACTGTTTTACAAAGCACTAAGTATATGCTCACATTACATAGATACAGACAATGCATCTCTAGATGGAATATATACTCCCTGTACTTTAGGAAATATATCTTAGCAGGAGAACACTTTTGTTTTTTTGGTCTCGTTTAACGTCTGTGTAAAAACAGTGATAGAGACATCAGATTCCTCACTGTTAGAAAAATGAAAAAACTAAGTCACATCACAGCTCTGTTCAATGAGTTGAGTATGCAGTGTTTTTTTCTCAGGATATTAATCTTTCTAAAAGCATTCTTGCTCATCTTCTCTGTTACCATCTAATAGCAGTAATTACTTCTTGTTCTGTTTTATCACATGTCACAGGTATTAAATTACTTTTTGTCATTGAAGTACCTAAAAAAGATTTTCTTTAAGAAGCAATCACTGCCTAAAAGGAAGTACAGGAGCTCTTGCAAAGACAGATGTAGCAGATGTGCCCACAAACATAAATAGTCTTTAGGGAGGTCAGAAAACTCCACATCTGAAGAGGCAACTGCACATTCATTCTATATATGCTCTTCTATCTAAACACAGTGGTTTAGAAGGTATGTTCGCACGTCAACCTTGTATCACAATACCATGTGAATGATATATTTAATAACTGTAACTGAATTATCAGTCTTTAGTAGATCAGCTTTCATATTAGTATCATAGTCTCCCTTATAACTATCTTTATATAACAGATATCATGACTGAAAGACAAAATGGGCTCCTAAGGATAACCAAGAAACCACAGCAGAAAATAAACATTAGAGGCTTTTATCATATATACACATTCACAGTATATCTTCATCAATTGAAACTTAATCACTTTTTTACAATTTAGTGGAAAAGGCGGTTTTTAGGGTAGTTAAGCCATGTATCATCAATACCATGAAGCTAACCTATCAGTTATAATAGCTCCTATAAAATACCAGAGTGAAATTGCAATAAGCCTAGAAAATGGGCTACAAATCCTAGATATGCTCAAGCAAGCACTGAACCAAAAATAAAAATAGGTAGATAGGAAACCAAGAACTAGATAACATTCATCTAATTCACAACCACTAACAGCAGACATCACAGGCCAAGGTTTTAAGGCATCTTATTCAGCTTCAAATGGCAATTACTGGATAGAGGTTTAAATAGCTAAAAACCTTCTCTTTTAAATACAAGTTACACTTCTAACAGTTCATGTTTACTCTGTGCATATGAAATAGAACTTACATTTCACAGAAATACCTTATTTTGTTTAGGCAAATTAAAGCTTGAAACCATTTATTGTTCTCAAATAACAAAGAAAGTCAAGGCTACAGTACTTAACAGTGAATAATAAACTAATCCCAACATGATAGCCTTGCACATTTCTAAACACTTGTCTGATAAGAAAGGCGTAGACTTCACTACAATAAATAATATTTTAACATTTTAAGCTAAGAGGACAACTCCCTCTTCATAACTCCTTCCAAACAAAAAAAAAATTCCTAAAAAACTCATCAGAATATTATTTATAAAAAAGCTATTGTGAAATGCAATGATTTATATTGCATATAAAAGCAAAGACAGCTGGATTATTTCCTTACACCTAGAGCTAGAAACACCAAGAAAAACCAAACAATTCCCATTTGTAATCAGAGCTTTAGAACAGTCTTAGTCCAAAGGAACACCTGATACCTACAAGAGATGTGTCACTAATTTGTCATAATTTTTTTGCCTATAATTGTCTGAGGAGAAAGGGCAAACAGAAGAAAATACGAACACATTTTCAACACAGATTTTTGAAAAAAAAAATAAAAAATTCAGTATTCCACACTGTTACAGTGGTACATAACACACCTATGACAGCAGAGCAGCAAAGTCATAGGCTGAAGAAAGCAAGGACTTGCTCAAATACAACAGCTGTGTGCACAGAAACAAAAAAAATCTGCTCACCTTCAGAAGGTTTGAGGTACTCAGAGAGCTCAAGCAAACTACTGTTGCCTCCACTACCAACCCTTTAGGAGATCTGGGAAGGGGTGGAACCTGACTCCACCAGGTGTTGTCACTCAGATTTATTCCATGCACATGAGCTTCCCTGGGTTGGCCCCTACCTTCCCACTAGGTGCTCAATCACAGCTTCAAGCCATGTCTTAGTATTTCCACTACAACCACATTCTCATCTTAGAAGGCCTTCAGTATTAGATAAATTTAAAATGAATTGGGTTTGATTTTCTTTTTAAGAGAAAAAAAAAACCAACATATTTTTGTATACGCATAGGATATATACTGAAAATTTTGTTTATTATAAGAAAACCAAAGTAACTTTTCCTACACAAAGTGCAAAATAAGCACTGAGGGACATTTGTGAACTGTTTTTTACTATTAAAATACTATTTACTATTAAAATAGAACTGTAGTAGGAAGAGTCTGAAGCACAGAAATAGCAGTGAGATGAAGTCTTACCTTTCCATTACCTGTCTGCAACATTAGTAAACAAGCATAAGAGGAACATGCACTTATAAGCAAAAAGGCAGTAAGAACGGTTCATATCAATGCAGTATCAATGACAGGACCTACCAATGCATTTTGGTTTCCTGAAGTCTTTTTTGTGTTTCTTGCTGGCATCCCATGAAGATGACTAAATCTGCTCTGGAAGCCTTCAAATGAAAAATAGAAATTCACTTAAGAATATTTCCTACACCATTTAATAAGAAAATTTAGCAGTATATGATAATGAATTAATTTAACTTTAGTTAAACAAAAACATCTTAATGTAGCCAGAATATTAATAGAAAAAAAGAACAACAAAGGTTAAGAAAGGCTAAGCATTTCAGTCCTGAAAGAGAGTTGATCTAGATGTACAGGTAATCAAGTCTCAAAAGTGACATAAGAAAAAAATCAACAAACTGGTATTTCCAAAATGTTCTCAAAATTTAACATGCTCAGTTTAATCTACAGACATCTCTCTACTGTACCCAAGTGATTCTACAGTTTGCATATGACTGTCACTTACCTCTCCTCCCAGAATGAGACATGAGGGGGAAAGTACCAGTTAAGATACTTTCAAAAACTGGGTCAGGCAATTCTCTCTCCAATTCTGAAGAGTCTTCTTGTTCCCACCACGGAATGACCCCTGTAATTCCACATGCTCCACCAGATTCATTTTCATGAAACCAATCACTCTGCTCATCATCACCTGTGTAGGGACATACACCCAAGCCCCCCAGAAAACAGAAAGGAGCAGAGAACATAAAAATTAGATGTTACCATCAATAAACACTGACAAGACAATTCTTTCTTTTGCTTTATAGCTGTACAACAATTACTTGTGTATGGCAATTCTATTTGGAAAATGTTTCTCAATAGCATGACAAGCATTGCCATCAATGAAAGCAAATAAAATGTAATGTTTTAAAACCAATTTACAATAGTGAAAAACAATAATAAACTAGTTAATCCTTTGGCAATAACTGCAGGGAAATCCATTTAAGTTGCTGCACTTTACATATTAACAAAAAACAAGCTTTAATCTCCTGCAGGGAATTAAAAGGTATAAAACTGTGAAACTAGTTCTCTGCAGCTGATAATGGTATATAATTAGCTTAATTTCATGATTTGTATGGCTAGTAAGAAGGGAAAACAATCATGAACAGATGTGACTAAATGAAGTTAATCTGATTAAGTTCATTTGGAAATAAGTTTTGAAAAAGTTGATTTTAAATGAAAACTGACAGTACCATGTGATTGAGAATTATACTGCATTATACTACAAAGCTGGTCATTTTACTAACATTTACAGATGTAGCATTTAAATACATGGAATCAAAGGCAAAAGTGAGATGACTAAAAATCAACAATTAAAATAAATTGCTATGTTTGTTTCTAAAACATGTTCTTTTCAATCAACTGGGTAGTTGACAGAATACCAGAAAATATCTTCAAAGACAAGAAAGAAAACTTGCCATATATCCAAAAGCTAGATTTCAAAGGGTGTACTATATATTTTAACTCTTCCTCACAGTATCAAACTTTTTGCATAAGAATTGTTTTTCCTTTTTATTAGATTGCACTACACAATATATAAGTGGAAGATTTTAGATAAAACTTTAAGAACAAAAGCATTAATGTGAAATTTCATTGCCACTCCACAATGGGAAAATACAAGCACAAATAATGAGAATCAAAGTCTGGGAAAAATAAAAATTCAACACACTTTCTCCAAATAAGCTGTGGCATAGAAAAGAACGCTTCTCCAAGCACGGAAGAAAATGCATATAAATGATTTTCAGGACAAGTACTTCAAGAAAACAGAATAATTAACTCCCTAACTGATAACTTGCCAACAACCCGTGATCTCTATTAGCAGTAAAATTAATAAAGGCTAGAGAATAGAAACTTTCAGATGGAGGAAGGGAAAAACAGATGGAAAGGGATTCACAGGACCAAATAGTAGCTTTGCTTGATGACTTTTCAAGCAGAATTTAGTTTATTCAGAGTATCTTTTTGAAAACATGAAGCTGTGAAGTGCAGTCAACACACCAGAGGAACAGGATGCCATCCAGAGGGATCTAGACAGGCTTGAGCAGCAGGCCCAGGTGAACCTCATGAGGTTCAACAAATCCAAGTGCAAGATCTTGCACCTGGGTCAAGGCAATCCCTATTACAAATACAAACTGGGGGAAATGAGAGTACTAAAAGCAAACTTGCTTTTGACCAGGATCAATGCTTCAGTTAATTACTTTGAAGCAATTTAGATTCAATCATAACAAAAAATAACAAATTAATTCTAAAATCTCAAGGCACTTTATTCTTAATATTTTTAAAAAAACACCTTTTCCTCCAACTCTCTCTAATATTCTCCAGTAAAACTACATGACCTCTGCTTTGATTTCTACAGCTGTGAACCACAGACAACAGCTACTATTTCAATTCTTATGTCAACATACAATAGCCTCATGTTTCTTTTGCACCTATAAAAGCTATAAGATAGACACAACAGTTCAAAACTTTCACAACTACACTTATCTATTACACATACAATTTCTTTTATTATTGGAAAACAACACTGACAGCTGCAACTAGCAGAGATGCTATGCAAGATTCAAACTAATTCATCAGTAGAAAAACCAAAAAAGATGTACAGAATTAGTACTGGAATATTTTCAAGAGCACTGTAATTAATATATGTTTAACCACAAAATAACAAAACAGCTAGGTATAAAAGTTTAGTCACAGCAGAATTCCAACATTCTCTGACCTCCAATTTCAACTATTTAAAACTATTTATGTAATTGTACTTCCAGTTTTCTGCAGTCTTATTGGACGTTTTCAGTGCTACCCATCATTATTTAAGAGGCCTTAAGACAAACTTTTATTTTCTCCAACTACACTAACATTGGTGAACTGGGAATGCAAACATGTATTTTCAATTTTCAATTACAAAATTTCAAGTGATATTCCTCACTTGACCCCACATTCCTCAAAAAAGCAGTATCATCAACAACATTTGAATAATGTTACAGTTTTGATAATAATGTGTTGAAAGCTTAACTTGTAAAATGCCTTGAAACTGCAGGTGGTCCTACAAACAAACTCTGTTGTGTTGTATGACATGTTGCAATATAAGGTATGAACTACAAATGAGGCCAAGATACCAATGCCCTGAACATGCATTCTGGAGGAGGGACAGTGGGAAGTCAGGAACTGGAATACAGCTTTTAAAAATGAACAACAAAAATCAGACAGCGTTTAATGACCTCATTTTGACCTTTTCCTTTGTTCCTTTCACCTAGATTTCTACTTTGTTTTTATCAGATTTATTTTCTTTGGCACAAAGAATTACAGCTGTAAAGCAAGTAACCGACACCTTTTGGAAAGCAATATTGTATCAGTGAAAGAATACAGTTATCACAGACCACTTCCCTTTACTCCTATCACAAAATAAGGAAAACAAAATAAACGACATTCTCAAAATTCTTTTCAAAAATTCAAATAACTTAATTCAGTAAAAATTTAATTCAGAAAAAAATGATATAAAGATATCGGAAGAGCACTTCAAAAATGTGTAGCAATAAAATGTGTTAAGTCATCTTACATGCAAAAGTAGAGAACATGTTTTTAAAAACTGCAAGACAAAAGGAAATTCATATAGAGATGCAATTGTAAATCTTTTGTAGATATCTAATTTTGATTTTCTTATTTTTACAAATTTAAAAGGTTGCTCTAAACTTCCAAAGATAGCCTGAATTATTTGGAAAAGCTACATGAGATATTCAGAATGAGAGGTATAGGACACACAGCAGAAGTTGCTGCTTGCCTTGGTCAAATGAGCAAAGCAGACACACTTCTATTCCATATTCTAAGAAAATTATCTCACTACTAAAAGGTTAGAAGATTTAAAAAAAAAAAAAAAAAGGAAAGACATTCCTTTAACCTAAAACACTACTACAAAATATGCCAGGTTTTATTTTGCACAAACTCAACTAGTCTGTAGAAGAACACAAAAGAAAATGTGTAGGTCATTCCAGAAGTAATGTTTCCTATTTATTTCCATGGGAATTATGACAGATATGAAGAACACAATAATACTACTTCATAGAGCAAATTGCCACGTACAAAACATCATTCTTCAACATAGTCACCACCAAGAGCTCGCATGCTGTGTTTGTAAAAATCTGCATGGCCATCCAGAACATGGCTTGTATTTCATGTCACTGTCACCACCAAAAGCCTCATGGTGCTCACATTGACTGTCTGGTCACTATTAACATTCAGCAAACACTGATGAATGTCAATGGGTGCAATTTTTTTCTGCATGGAAGAATTCAATTCCACCTCTTTGCTTCATTTGCGCTTCCACATTGGATGACACTTTGTGAGAATGCCCCTCTGCTGCCATCTGTCTCACAACAACAACATATAATGAAATAATAGTGGGAAGGTTCAAATTCTACTGCCATACCACCAACATCCAACTTCAACAATGTGGGCCAACATAACAAAATAGGAGGCATTATTTTTGGAACAGACCCAATACCATTAACTTAGAATCAACAACAAAGCAAGTTTTAATTATCTGAGAAACTATTTTTGCTTTATCTTTTCATATTGTCAAAAACAGCAGGTTCCTGAACTGTGAGTTCAGCAAGTATAGTGAAGAAAATTTCAAATCTTTACTGCATTTTAATTTAAATGCAAGTTTTTCAAAGAGGATGGGCTTAGAACAGGATACATCTTCTGTTGTCACTCAGACTGAGAAAATTGAGTGCTGTTTAGTAGATGTCCTCTCCAGATAAAAATAAATACATCAACTTGGGGGGGGAGGTGAAAAGAAAAAAAAAACACATCAAAAATAGTCTGCAAGGTATTATTATGATCACATGATCTCGTCACAAAACTAGAACAATCAAAGACTTAAAAATTAGTTTAGATAACTAGAATACCTTCAAAACATTTTTATAAGTTCATAATATCACAAAGATGCTTCTATTTTTTTAAGATTTTTTTTTTAATCTAGTCATGGGTTTGGGATGCCCTTTCAGAACATTTCAAAATCCCTGAAAGAAAGCTCTGTTTCAGTTCATTATAACAGTAACAGCAATTCAAACAGTAATTAACTCATGAAATAACTTAAAATACCATTAAGTGTTGCAACTGAGGTTGTTTGAGGGGTGAAAGAAAAGACTGTTTCAATACCTTGTCTTCCCTCATCATTGGTAAACAAACCAGCATCACTGCTGCTCAGACTGCTGGATTCACTACAATAAGAGAAAGAAAGAAACAAACAGATCAAAAGAACAATTGATCTTTCAGTCGTAAAATGTTAAGGAGACAAGGCTGTGCTCAGATGGAACTTAAGCACAACAAAGATCAGAAAGAAAATAGGATTTTATTATTTTTTTTTAATCAAACTGCAAATATCCTAGTTCTATTAACTACAGAGTATTATTTTGGCACATAAAACCACAGGAATCTAATGGCACCCTGACAGTAGGCCAGATGTGACTGCTATGAGGTGCTGACACAATTGATGCATTTTATTGTCTGCTTCCATCAAACGCTCACTGCACCTTTCTTATGCTATACAAATCAGCTTGATTCTGGAACACCACTACTCAATAAAATAGGAAAAAACTCAATCAAAAGCAGTCTAAGCTTTTCTTCAGCATGCTATGTACAGGAATTTGAAAAAAATACAGATTACCTTTCTAAATATCATTGGAAAATAATCTGAAAAATACATTGCCTGAGGATTCATAAAATATTACTCTGAGAAAGAAAAAAGTTTCCAGCACTAGTAGCAAAGTATATAAAACATAAGTTATGTTGAGAAAGTATGATCAATGGTTGTAATGCCAGCAAATGAACATAACAAGGAAAAAAACAAGGAAAACAAGGCATAGAACATTCTTCTACAATTTCCATCAGAACCTTAAAATCAAACGCCTGTATACAACATGCATGTAGCTCTCTCTAAAAATATAATCCACAGATACAATGTACTTCATTCTTTCCCGTATAAATATTGCAAAAAATATTCCATGCATCTCTAAAAACTTAGAATATCTTCTTTTCTCTTAATAATACAGGTCACTATTTGGTGAGTTTCACCTGCAAGGGATTTTTGTAAATCACTTATTTACTTCTCACTGAACAGAGCAGAAAGTAATCTCACCAAAGGTTAATGATGTCTTACTTAAAGTGAAGTGTAGAACAAGTTGGGGGGGAGAAAAAAAGAAAAAAAAAAAAAATCAATTTATTACACATCCAAACTGAAGTTGCAAATGCTACAGTTACTCTCATTGTTACATACAACCTGTGCCTGTAAACAACCCTCAAGTTCCTTCTACATTTCTCTGCTTATCAAAAAAAATTCTAACACAACATGAAATAATATTGTATCAGGAACCACTAAGCAGTGTGAAATTTCCTGTTTTGTTCTCATGTATGTAACTTTGAAGATGAAGTTTTCTTAATTTTTGCTGCACGTTCTGCTTCCACATACTCTACATAAGCAGAACTTAAACATACATCTTTTACACAATATAAACAAAACAGAGATTCAAGCACTTGACTAGCACAGTTTTCCTAAGCAGAAGAAAGATGACATATATTACAAGTGTTGATATTGTTACCATCTTTTCCATGGTGACCAAGACTTAAGCTAGTGAGTGCTAGTAACTTCTAACAATGAAAGTCAGGACATCTTTCCAGCCTTAGCATTTTTTTCATTTTTCCCCACCAAATTTTTCTATTTTTCCCTATTATGAGAACAGAGTGGTTTGTTTTGTTTTTAAATACAACATTTTAATTGTGTAATTATTCTTAGTGAAGGACTAATAAGTTTATAACAACATAACTTGGAGTTGTCAAATATACTCTTCCCCCCTTTTGTTTAAAAATAAAATAAAATAAATTACAAAAAAATACAACACTGATATATCCCACAACAACCAGTCACCACTATTCTCAGGCCTCAGTCAAATAGAGCAGGAGCTCCATCTGAGAAAACTGCAACATGGCAGTCCATTCCAATAATAAAAAGTCACTGCTTCCCTTCAGCAATAAAAGATAGCAAGCAAAAACTCTGCAGGAACACATTTCATACTGAAAAAGCTTTCATAGCTTTAACTACACTTTTGCGGAAACAAACAAACAAAGAAACAAGAAAATAATCTTAAGTCATCATTACTAGCAAACTGCCCCCTTGTCTTGTGGTTACTAATTAATCCTGCCTCAAAAACTGAGTAGTCACTGTGCACCAGTGCACCAACCGGTATGCTGCTGGGTAATTATATCCTATTCTTTAAGAGAGGAGATACATTTCTTTCCTTTGACTGATTTAAACTGCTCTAATTTTCAAAACCAACAATTCAAACTTCTCTTTTTAGTTACTTAAATAGCAAAATTAAAAAAAACAAAGAACTCCATATATCACCAAATCTGGCTGAAACTGGCATTAAGTATAAGGGAGAAAGGGTGACAGGTTCTGATCAGAAGTCTCATTTCTGGTGCTCAAAAGCAGCTGCACAGGAATTCATCCCCAGAATCATTTAGATACCAGCACTGAAAGCCAGAAAAACAAACCTTGAACTTCAAATAAATAAATAAATAAATAAATAATCAATATTAACAGAAAATACTTTAAAAATAAATTTAAAGCAATGTGACATATCCACATAGGATGAAACACGCAACAGTTCCTAGCTCCTAGGAAGATTTCTAATCATCTATCTTTAGGTACTGAACTGATCCTCTGGGTGGCCAATTCCCTGTATCAAAGAGAGAAGTGTTCTAAAGGCTCCCTGATGAGACATACTCCTGACTTCAACACTGAAGTGAGATGTCTGAAGCTAAACTGGCTGCCAAGTAGTACTGCTTCTGTTCTAGTAACTGAGACATAGGGAAAAATCTTTAAAAGTCAGGACTCATAGCCAAGCAACTGATCAAAGTTATGTGTTCTAATAGGAGTCTCTCTTGTCGGCAGTTTTGCATTCAGAACCAGACACACGGGATAAACATAATCAGGCTCACCAGACCCTGCAGGTAAAGTCCCTTGTGTATGGTGGAAAAATGACTTACACCTTACAGTGTTGTCAAAATAGTACTTTCAAAACAATTACCATTGTAGTCAGCCTGCTGTCTGGAATGGATGGATGAGGTGTACTGCTGAAGGGTCATCATTCCCCCATTTTTCTAATGGCAAGCTCAGGTGTTTCTGAACTGTAAATTGGTTTATGCATTTCATAAATGATGTATATCCTTAGCAACCTGCAGACTTTTTATGCCCATGATACAAAAGAACATACTGTCTAAAATACTGACAACCTTTCTGATGAAGAGATTACAACCAAAGCATAAATGTCTAGAAGTTGGAAAAACATTAATTTCTGCCTGCAAGAACATCTTGAGAACCGTTTCCAGTTGAAATACCCAGAAAAGCAAACAGGATTAATCATTTTTATATTCTGCCATTTTTAACCTTGAAACAAATATAAAGTGCTATCAACTTCGTTATTCCTCTGCTGCCTGGCTATTCCATGCTGAACTCTATTAACGTCATTAATTCAGCTCGGTTTATATTACAAATTGCAAACTTATGTAAAAAAACAAAAAACAACAACCAACAAACCGTCAACCAACCCTAAGATTTACTTGTTAAACAGATGCCACCTGTACTAGCAATTTAATTCTGAAATGAAAGGAAAAGAGCACAGATAATTTCTATTACTAGTATTGGAAATATAAGCCAACAAATATTATACGAAGTTTCTGTAAAAAGAAAAAAAATAACCTGTCGCTCATGTTCTCATCTGAGCCCTTGTGCTCCTCATACTCCATTTTGTCCTTATTTCCTTGGTTCATTTCTTCATTTTCTATTACTACTCCTTCATCCAAGATTTCTGGTCCTTGTCGAACTGCAGCTACTTTTCTTTTTTTCACTTTGCTCTTAGAAAACTCCTGATGTTGGTATGATTTATTGTCATTGTCCATTTCTTGATCTCTGTTATCCTGCTGTTGAGTTACTGTCAGTCCATTAGAAACTTCCGATGGTAGATCTATTGCCATCCGTTTCACCTTTCTTCTCCTGCGCAAAGTTCTGTTTCCTAAATTGTCCACAGCCAAATCAGGTTCATGCCAGAGAGGTCTTTTGCCTCTAATGTTATTTAAGTTTGAGGAAGGCCTACGTTTAGCAATCAACAACTGGTCATCAGAGTCACTGTGGTCTTTCTTGTTAGTATGATTTTCCCTGTAATCTTTGCTTGATTCTTCTAAACTGGAGTCAGATCCTTCACTTAAACAGTGACCAGTCTCCCAGGGATGATGGGTGGTAAATGAACGTCTTTTTCGTCCCCTCCTTTTTCTTGCCTGTCGCTTCAGAAGACAAGAGACACTTCGAGAATGATCCCCAGTATCAGCAAAACCTCCTCTGGCTTGCTCTGAACTTTCTTCCAGTGCTGAGACTAGATCATGAACCAGCTCCTCCATAGTCCTACTGAAATGCCTATATTTTCCAAGAAAACAAAACAAACAAACAAAAACAAATGAATCTGAAAAAATTAATATATTAACAATTTTACATAAGAAGATCATTTAAGTCATTTTAGGCAACGTACTCTTATTGTCTACTCTACAAACACTCTTCTATTTCTGGTGAGATCCAAATCCTCACCAGCCAGTCCTATAGAACGCACAGCACATCAATATATTCTCCTTTTCAAAGTTACCATTCTAATTTTCTGTTTTGGAACAAGAGCAGAGTCTTTTCTCTCTATTTGTTTTCAACCTCACTATTATTTGGTTTTAATTTACCTCATCATATTCTCATGACTTCCAAGGATTCCACTTGGTGATGGCATTATCACTAAGAACTTCCACTCTAACCACAAGCTGGGAGCGTATTTTAATTTTATGAATGGAAAACTGAGTACATAAGTCTTCCTTAGTAGTACAATAAAGAGTTCTGTTTAAGAGTTGTCATTGGGCTAAAATATTTTAAGGTTAATTAAGTCTTGATGCTAACTAGATGCCAAAATTAAGACAGTTAGTCTTTGATAACATGTTTTGTTATTAATTCCATTTTTCCAATTACTGATATCCAGTCATTTTTTTTAAATATTGATTCTGGGGAATGATATTAAGTACAGAGAATACACTACTACAAGTAATTCCGGAGTATTAAATGAGAAGTTTCCCACCACATCTAGGCACTGCCATCAATAGTCACACACTTGTGTAAGAAAAAAGACCCTTAATCACACACGTCTGATTACTGACATCACCTTTTAAATGTTTCACTACTCCCACCTCAAGTTTCTCTAGTATTTAGCATGCCTTACTCAGCATGCTTCAGTAACTTTACCCGTGCCTTACATGAATACAATTACAAAAAGAAAACAGTGGACTGCTCAACTCTAATCCTTCTCTGAAGGCAGTGACCCTCCTCTGAAAACACAGTGAACAGGTTCTCACATCAAACTATAGGAAGATCATTTTTGTTGACATAAAGCCAAGGGGAATATTCACGCCCTTCAATCCACTATGTCGATTGATTAATATGAAGGACTGTCTGTAAGTTTTGTACAGGATGTTTAAAAGCAAGGTTCTTGGTTTTGTAATACAACCTAATACCAGAATTAATAAGCATTTATCTATCCATATCAACAGAGCTGCAGATAGTGAAAAATTCATTATGTGTAGCACACAAGTTCCCTTATTCACTATGAACTCCGAAGTTAAAGACACTTAGATACTAATAGCCGAACATCTGAACAATAAATAAATAAATAAATAAATAAAAGCACACAAATGTTAAACATTAACAGAGGGACTGATGAGTACACTTAAGAACAAGCCCATGTTGGTCATGAAAACTCTTACCTTAAGAAATTATACATTTTCCTTTCACACAGTTTTCTCATATACTTAAACATCTCAATAACAACCCCACCAAAAGCAACGAACACAAGATCACTTTGAATTCCTGAAACTACTCCGCTAATTGCATTTATTCTTTGTATCTTTCCCTAACCTGCTATAATCTCGAGTCCCATTACTCCCACTTAACCTAACATTTTCTTTGTCTGTTAGTACAAGAGAATCTTTGCATTATCCTGTAAGAAATGAAACAGCTCTGGAAGATTGATACAACTGTCTTTAATTCTCGTGTTCCCAAGAATCAAATTCTCTACACCTCTCCTTAAACCATTTGGATCCCAAGAATCAAAATCTCCATAATCATACTAAAACACTCTCAAAAGCAAGAGAAACAACATAGCAGGAAAAGCATTTCAAATGAGGCAATAATTATCTGAAAACTCAGGGAGAGAAGTGGAAGTCAATTAGCCTAGGACTGACTTTTAGGCATGCAGCATTACAATGATTTAAAACTAATTCTTCTTTTGGTTCCTAAAGCTTCTCTTTCTGCATGGGGTGGTGTTTGTTGTTTTTTTGTTTGTTTGGTTGGTTGGTTTGTTTTTTTTCCTTTTGTAGTAGGAAACTTTACCACAACATGTTGTACATGAGCTTTTTAACCTCACTGCACTTTCAATGTCAATGGTCCACATTAAAACTTCTTAAACAAACAAACAAACAAACAAGAAATCTCTCTAATTTTATTGGAGTACCTCTTTATCTTGCTATGATCTTGCTGGCATCCACAATCAGATGGAAACAGATCTTTGTTTAACTGTTCTAAAATTCAAGAGCATATGCCTATTACTGCATTATTGTTCAGACAATCCCACTTAGGCAGCTTTCTGCATTGATCACAAGCAGCTGTCAAGGTTGTATTCCAACCCTACATAGTATACTTTAATCATCACTGTAACAAAAATATTTTGTTTCTCAATCTATTTCAAACACAAGTGTGATAATGGGAGTCAGACAAAAAAAAAAAAAAAAAAGTATCAAAGACATTACCTGTGAGTCTCAACTGTATTCTCTAAGACAAGAAATTTCAAAGACTGAAATAAGGAACACAGAACAACATATTGTGATACATAAAATATTAAGTTAAACTGTAGTATAGCATGACTCACAGCAGGCTATAAAACTGCTGTTACAGCAACAGCCCATAGCTAGCAATAAACTGTAATGTCCTCACTAGGAGGAGATTCTATTTTACTATAAGAAAACATACCTTGCCTACACTGACCTTTACATTTACCTGAAGCAATTTTCACATAGTTCACTAAAGGCTGACCCATTTCATCTCTACATGTATCAGAGCAGACCATAAAAGTTTTGGTTGCAGGAAACAACGTAACTGCTTCTACCTACTCCAAAACAGTTAATACTGTTCACCTTTAACATTAATATACAGCGTTAGAACAACTAATGGAAGTAGTACTAACAAAACAGGCACTTGTTATTCCACACAAATCAACTATGATACTTTTTTGTCCACTTCCCACCTAAAACACAATGTAGAGCTATGACTGCTCATGAAACATGTAACAAACATTTAATATACTGGCAGGAAAACTAATACAGTTGCACAACTCTTAAGAAGAGGAAATACCTTCTACTGACAGCTGTATTTACATTTACTTTCTAGTACTATAGATTTTTCTGTTAAATAGACAAACTGCTTCTTGCAGTAAAAGTTATGCCATATCTGTCTCATCAATTCTGAAAAGTAACTCTAAAAAAAGCAGCTCCCTCAGATCCATGATTTTGGCTGCCTTCACAATGTAGTTTGTTCACAAGATAAACGCACAAGAAAATCAAGCACTTCTTGCACACTGGGATGATAAAACCAGACTTATATAATCTTGTCACATATGGATTCCTCAATGTCTTGTAACATGACTGTACCCACACTGCACCTTTATCTGCAAACAGGTATACATTTAAGTCTTATTTTCCTACCTCAGAATTTATTTTCTCAAAACAACAGTTTTAAGACCTCCACTACGTCACTGATGCAAGAAGCTGAAATTTGGAGTGAACAGATGCAAGCATTTGGAGGGATGCAGCAGATGATAAACCTCACTGCTCCACCAAGAGATTTTACTCATTCCAAATAACTATTGCTCTTCCAGGGATAAGCATGAAGTAGAAATCATATCAGAGCAATATGATTAAGTTTAAAAATATTAAACAGCTAATAAGATGTATTTCCCTGATAGACAAAAAAAAAAAAAAAAAAATTGCCAGATATGATATACACACTTACTGTATATAGAAGAAACATAAGCTGGGCCTCCATTATTTAAACTCACTAGCCAAGTAGCCAGTCGCAGCAGGAAGACCCAGTGCATGCAGTTCCTTATCTGCATCTAACTACATCTTTAGGTGTTCTTCTCAGCACAAACTGATTTGCAAAAGTCACACAATGGCCCAAATGCATTCCACTGCTGTACCAACCATCACAGTCATAACAGCCAGCTGTCAAGCAACAGAGAACTCTAGTATTCCTTCACTTCTAAGCATTGTCCCAGTGCTTCCTGTTAAGAATAAGAGCCAAGACATACAGAGTAAAATTGACATGCAGTCCAAAGAAACTCAAGACAAATGTAACTTCCATTTTAATGAATTTTTTAAGATGTGAAAGTGTCAGAACAAACTCACAATGCCTCAGAATTTATTTATTTATTTATTTGAGATTCACATAAGAATCAAGGACACTTAAGACAAATCACGATACTGTGTCGATGTACATTTACATCTGAAAAAGAAAAAACAAGCCCCAAATCCCAGGCTATAGTTCTTCTTTGAGGTACAGAAATGCTCTTTATCTAGGAAGATGTGTGCATGTATAAATCAGTTTCATGAACTACTCAAAGTGCAAAAAACCCTCAAAAAAATGAAATTTTACTTAAGCAACATCTTAATCCCCAAGATGCACATTACATATCAACCCTCAGTACTGACTCACATTTGAAATAATACTTCAGACGTGAGTAGGAATTCCCCTATAGTTCACTTATACAAGAGGAAGTTATTAGCATCTGAGGAATGATAGAATTTCATCAGCTGATTATGCTGCTGGTCCCCTCAAAAACCAGGGCCAGACAAACCTCTAACTAGCTCCTCTGACTTTTCTACAACTGCTGTTTACCTTAGAAGGAGCAACAATATTGTCAAGCCTTTTAGAGAACATTCTCTGCTAATACTTAACAATGAAGAAGAATTCAGTACCAAGTAATGGTATACAATCAGAAAAATGCTGACATTTAATAAGGCTCTAACACAAATGAATTGGTCAGCCAGGAGTGAGATCTGGGGCAATTTATCATGAGAGGTAACAATTCTTGCAATACTACTGCTGCCATTTACTGATATGCTTGCCCTTTTCAGATGTATGACTTCATTAATTAATTGTCAAGGTGGAAAATCACATGAACTGTCAAATGGTGATAATATGCTGTACCATCAAAGTCACTACTGGAAGAATCACAGAGGCCAATAAGTACCCAAATTGGAAACTATTCCTGAGTTGTCACTGGTATGTGTAGGAAAAATGAAAAACATTTTGCTTCAGAGTAGACATACCAAAGCATTCTACTCTACTGCAGTTCAAAAACCATTAGCTTTTTAGTGCCTTAATGTTTTTACTAAGATCAAGTTCTTTATTTTCTACATTAAGTGGAAATACCTTGCTGCATTTCAATCAAACAGCCTTCTTTCAAATGACAGCTTCCAGAACAAGGATAAGAAAAGTGCAACTCTGAGGAACCATTCAAATTTTTAATGGATCTCCCTTCAGAACTACTAAACTAGCAGTCCTATAAATTACAAAACATCAATAACTCTCTCAGGACTGAATTTCTCTAGGCAGTGTATTTGGACAAGCAAAGTCATTGCTGTCTGGGAACAATTACAGGAGAATATGTCAAAATCCCACAGCCTGTTTTGCTGAACATTGATTTTAAAGCCTCTGGAACTAAATTTCTCTACATGGACAGAAAATAATAAAACTTAAAGACAAATGACAGGTTAACTCCAGAATGAAAACCTTCTCATAGTAAAGATACAAGTTAGGAAGCTCTTAAGCCACGTTTCTGCTACACGCAGCATTAGCAATGAAATAAGTATAGCTCTGCCAGAAAAGCATACCTCCTTCTCTGTGTTACATATGCTACTATCACTAGACTTAAGTTTTCTAGAACTATATGCTATCTAGGCAAACACAATCTTAGTTAGAAAGCCTTCTCTTCTATAAAAATATGAGAAGCCATGAAAATGACCACAGGAAAAAAAGTGGTGGTATCAAATGGAGTGGAGGAGTTTGCTACAGAAATAAAATTAAGTAGCAAGCCTTTCTTTCTCTTCTTCCCCATGCCTACACAAGAAACAAAGACAATGGTAAGAGCAAATTTGTTGAAGCCCCAGGAGCTCTACCTGTAGTGTTTGTATACAGAAGCTTTGTCTACAAAAAACAGACAAGTCTCAAGCCAGGCCTGGAGTCATCATCAACATTCAAGAAAAATGAACAAACCAAATACCAAAACTGAAACATATTACACACCTCTCCACTTCCAGTACTGAAAATGGAATCAGTTTTAAGTTGTCCACGAGTTACACACGAAATACTGAAAATATTGTGCAGGAGATTAAAACCAGCTGGTTGTGAAGGAAATGAAGCCTGGTTTCCAAATCTGGGATGCCTCACATTAGTCAGGGCTCTTTCACACAAACAGCCTTCTAATCCCCACGGCCTGGCCTGTTAACAAAACTCAGTCTTCCATCTTCTACTATGGAATTATCTTTCTCCATAGGCCTATAATGGGTACAATAAAGCCTTTGGAGTTACTGTACTAATAAAGTTCCAGAGAATCACTAAGGTGCAAAGATCACTAAGATCATCTAGTCCAACCATCCCTACCACACCCACTAATCATATCTCTCAGTGTCGCATCCATATGTTTCCTGAACACCTCCAGGGACGGCAATTCCATCACCTCCCTGGGTGGCCTGTGCCAGCGCCCCATCACTCCTCTTTGGGAAGAAATACTTTCTAATATCCAACCTGAGCTTCCTCTGGCACAACTTAAGGACATTCCCACTTGTCCTGTAGGTGCTATCCAGGAGAAGAGGCTGGCCCCAGCTCACTACAACCTCCATTCAGGCAGTTGTAGAGAGCGATAAGGTCTCCCCTGAGCCTTCTTTTCTCCAGGCCGGACAACCCCAGTTCCCTGAGCTGCTCCCCAACAGATTTGTACTCCAGACCCTTCCTCCAGCTTCGCTGCCCTAGTATCTGGAAACAATCAACCCATGAACCACACTGGAGCTGCACCTGCTACGCATCCGTTGGCCATTGGCCAAAGCCACACTTGTTGATCCTCGGTTCGAATCAACACAGCCCCGAGAACAGCAGCCGCACGTCTCCGCATCCTACACCGAGAGGCGAGGCGTTCGGCAACGCGTACCACGGCGAAAGACGTCACCCCGCAGCGGCTGAGCGCAGGCCGAGCCCGGGGCACCTCGCTCCCAATACTGAGCCCCGTACCCGGGGCACGGAGACGGCTCCCCGATCTCCCTCCATGCTTCCCCTCCCACCCAACCGACGGCCCGGCCTCACCAGCTCTTCCTCGCCGCCGGAGCTCGCGTCGGGTTGGGCTCGGCGACCCGGAACATGAACCCGGCGCCTCCCCCGGCCGCTCCCCGGGGAGGCTGGCGCCGCTTCGCAGACACTGAGCCCAACGGAGCCGCCACGGGGCCGGGGGCTGACGGCGAGGGCCGGACGGGGAGGAGACGAGCGACCGGCGCCGCTCCTCAGTCCCCCATGATGGGAGCCCGGAAGCAGCCGCGACTCCGGCAGGAAAGCGGCCGCGACCATCTCTCCTGTCCCCCCGTCCGTCTGCACCGCCGCACGCATCCCCCTGCACCGCGCGCCGTGATCGCAGTTCTCCCCCGCCCCGCAGCGTTTCCGCTGTCCCCGTAGGCTCGGCTTCCCGCCGGTAGGGACGCGGATATCGACACGGCGCCCCCCCCGCGGGCGCGCGGAGTGGTGCGGCCCCGTTGCCATGGCGGCTGTGGCGTCGGGAGGGGAGCATGGCCGCGCTGGTCCGGCTGCAGGCGAGGCTCTCGTGGCTGAGAGAGGAGTATTTCCGCAGGAACAGGTAACCCCAGCGGGATGGGGGGGGCTGGGGTCCGCACGTTCTGCTGTCGGCCCCGTCCTTCCCGGCTGCGACGTGGTGGCCGCTCCCGCCCAAAGCGGCGTTCACTCCGTGCCGCCTGCGCGCCTGAGGGAGGTGAGCAGCAGGTGAAGACTGGAAAGCAGGTAAAGCTGCTGGAAAGCCTCAGGTGAAGGGCTGAAGCTGTGAGGGTCCATGCTCTCCCGGACCCAGAGTGTGGCTTTCAGTCGATGTTTAGCTTGTACTGCTGAAATGCAGCTGCTTTTATTTATTTACCTCTCTATTTATTTATTTACCTACTTTAAGTATCAGAAAATCCCTCAGTCGCTGAGAGAGCTCATGCTTAAGAAACCACAGTGCTTAAAACTATGCCCTGTTGCTATGTCAGGTCACACAGTTTGACTCTGGTCCTCGGTCTTTTGGTTCTGGATGTTGGTCCTCTACCTCACCCAGGACAGGTTTTATGTTTCTCCATCAAAGGAAGGAGACCCCTGCTCTGATGAGATGTCCTGGGTCAAAGCATCTTCTGCCCAGGCCATCTGTTGCTGTCCCTTGGCCCGGGAAGACACTTGGTTATAAGGGGTTTTCTGACAGTGAAGGCAGCAGCAGACAACTCATATCACATTTTAGGAAATAAGATGTTTTAAGATCTATTAATTTCTGAAGTTGTATTGTAAACTCAAATGCTCTGCTTGTGCAAATGTAACATTAAAATCAAACAGAACAGAAAAACATGCATATTTAGGAGAGTTGTTTTACTTCTTCACTCTTTGATACAGCTTTTGTTTCCGAAACCAATGGCAACACCATTAGCGTCAATAACGCAGCTCTAACATTACTAAAAGTTCAGAGCTTAAGTTCTGCCTGCATATTAAGTGTTCTGTTACTTGTTCTTTTGCTGAACTTACTGTTCTTACTGTTGCAGCTGTACACACAGCAGTTTGCTATATGATATTCTCGTATCATAGAATGGCTTGGGTTGGAAGGGATCTTACAGACTGCCACGGGCAGGGCTCCCAACCACTAAATCAGGCTGCCCGGGACTACACCTGACCTGGCCTTAGAGGCCTACAGACTACACTTGAATTTCACATATTTCAGATTAGAAGGAGTAGTCTGAGCCAGACATGGAAATTCATTGGAGGGCAGCATGCTTGATGTCTGGTGTTTTGTTTTTTTTTTTTTAGTTGTTGTTTGTTTTTGGCACAGCTTTCAAAAAATGAACTTTTCCCCCTTTTAGAATAGGCTATAGTCCATCAGCTTCTTAAAACTCAGAGACTTTCAGCTGAGAATTTAAATAGAGGCTTCAAACACTCCCGTTGAGCTGAATGGCTGACCAGTGATGTGATCTATATTCTTCAGGGTGCAAATCTTGAACTTCTTCAACAAGTCAGTCAGTAAAACCTTGAAACAAGTCAGAATAACTTGTTTAGAGGTTCTGATATAATCACAGAATTATTAAGTTTGGAAAAGATCACTAAAATCATCTAGTCAAACTGCTAACCATTCACCACCATACCAAACCATGTCCCTAAAATACTGCGTCTGATTTCATGTCTGTTTAAAGTGTTAACAATCCAGTTCCATATTCATTGCTTTCGTGAAGTGGCAGAAATTGTAAAACCCCTTGTAATGCTTAGGCAATGATGAGACAAAATACTCTCAGAGGTGCATTCTACTATAGACAGCACAGCCCCATTACATCATTTGGACTTTGCATTTTCAGAGTATAAAAAAAAAAGATGAAATTATTTATGACATGGTTTTAAATGCTCCCCTCAGCACTTTGCTTCATTATACATAAGCTCAGTTGAGAATGGTCGTTCAGCTGAATCCAGTGAATGAACAATATAAAGATGTGGAATGCTACATAAATGCAAAGGTCTTTTGCTTAACATTTAAATTCAACAAATGAACTTTGGGCATTGAAGTGTGTCAGTTTTGCAGTAGTCTTTGAAGTATTTTTAACAAAGTGAGACAACAGCCTTCATTTCCACTGCAGAACTATTCTACTTAAAGTAATGTATCTGTTAAAACTGACAAATCTGGGATGCTCTGAGCACCAGTGAGGGTAATCTGTGTGTTCATTCATTATCCACGTGTTTGAATGGTGTACAGAAACAACTGGTATTTTTAAAAAGCACCCTTTCAGGTCAGTATTTTGCAGTGAAATATCAGATTCCTCAAATGACTTAATTTTATCTAAAGCATCAGAAAGTGCAGAAGAGTGCAGACTTGGTTTGGTGGGTTGTTGTTTTTTTTTCTTGTATGGATTGTGCTGTTTCCAAAAGTACCTCCAAGAGTAAAGCCTGAAAGGTTTAGGTCTATGTGTGACAAACAGATTTTAAAACAACAAGAAAAAAGTATATATTTATTTATTCGCTCATCTGTCAAAACCTAAAAGCAGAACTTTGTAGAACATGTAGAACATACTGAAAATCCAGAGCAACTTGACTTAAAGGGATCCAGGTGAGAATTAAGTACTCTTGCTAGAAATTGCTGCTGCAGGCAGAATGCAATAATTGAAGTGCCTGAAAGTAAATCCCAAATTAGAAAACCTTTATCTTTCAGGATGCATTTGCTGTTTGGGGACTCTACATCTGTTCCATTAAAGATCAGGGCAGGCTGATGGCTGTAATGTCCCAGCCTGTTGATGGTGTTTAGATCAGCCATCGATTTAAAGTGGCTGTTCTGATCTTAGTAATGTTCCTGTCATTCTTTATGCAGAGCTCCGTTTCATGTCAGAGTATGGGATCTCCTAAACTGTCTGTCTTCTTAGGGAAGACACCTTTCTAGGGAAGGACTTGAGCAATTATGACACAGTGCAAAGAAGCCTTAAACCTGCACCTTCTCACAATAAGCATTAGAATGTGCAGGACCTGTTGGCACACTTATCAAGAACCTACTTTTATGTTATGTAATATCTATATGTCAGATTTTGACCTTGAATATACCTTAACAATAATAATAAAATTAAAAAAAAAGAGGCATTTGAGAATATTTTGACCCTTTAAGCTTAATTGAGGCTGTGTGGAAACTGTACAGTCTGATCAGGAGGGTAGATTTCAGTTAGAACAACTTGTGCTCGGAACCACTTACTTGCTGACAAGACCAGTTGAAAGTGGAAACTTTTGGAACTATGCTGCTGCTCTTGATCTGCTTAAATATAAAAGATTCTATGCTTCAGCACTGATCTCTCAGTAGACAGAGTCACAGGAAGAGGAGCATGGACTATCTCTTGGAATAACTTTCTGATGAGGTCATTTTGCTTGTGTGTCTTGCCCCATTTTTTGCTTGTACTATCTAATTTAACATAAGACTTTGGCAGATAATAGTTCTTGAAGATCTCCTCAGGGTAATCAGTTCTCCATGTATGTCTATCTTGCATCTTCAACTGCCTGACTGGTATCTCTGTAGATAACCTTTCTCCTCATGCAACTTAAAAACAAATTCTTCTATATATTCTTTCTCTATATCCCCGCTTCATCGTCAGTTCCTCTAGTATCTATACTAATCAATGCTGCAGTCTCAGAAGGTTTCTACTTCCTTTCTCTCTTTTTGTTCCTTCCTTGCCTGCCTGCAGCGCACACCAATAATCTGCCAGTGTCATTTTTTAGATTATGTCCACATCTAAAATCCAAAATCCACGTCTTTGAATTCCCATTGCACAAGTCCTGTCAAGACTCAATAAGATGTTGCATCGAGTTCTATAATTCTGGGTGAAAGATCCCCATGATCATCACTTTGGAATCTGTCCAAATTACTTACACCATTTGTTTCTAACTCCTGGTTTCCTCTTCCTATTAAACTACATTCTGATTTCATATTCTTAATAAACTCTTGATATTTACAATGATATTGACTGTAGTTAATTTATTTAATATCTCTGTAGATAGCCAATTTCATACATAGCTGTGGGAGCTTTGTTATAATTCAGGCCTAATTCTTGCTAAAGAATTATTTGTATTTTTCAGCTACAGCAAAGACGTATATGACATGGGTATTCAGTACTGTATGAGAATAAGACTTACACTCTTGCAAACCTCATGTCATCTAGGTGTTGTAGTATCTTAATGTTCCAATACCATACAGTGATATTTAGTTTTCATATCCTTTTAAATAATATTTTAATTCTATAGTAAGTGGTAGTATGATTTGGGCTCGTTCATGCATTTGTCTAAGGCAGTTTGTTGGTTTTTTTTCCCTTATTTTCTAATCCTAATAAAGTTCATAAATGTACTTTTTCTATAGGGCAATTTTATTTCATCTTTTTCTGTACTGATTTTAAAATCTTTAAAATTGGTTACAACCTATCAAGTCACCAGTTCTCTTCCAAAGACTTAACTCTGTTATCTTTATGCTATGCAGCTAAACTAAGTTATCTTTTTCTGCAGTATTATTGAAGTATGTGGAATTATAATTTTAATTGCATGCGCAAAATCCAGTGAATGAGATCACAAGCTACAATAAGAAATATTTAGAAAGAATTTTCTGTTTTGGTATTAAATTGTTATGCTAGAAATGTTATTACTTTTTGTATTTTCTATGATTACTATTACTAACTACTTCTTCTTGTACTCTCAGATCTATAGATGAATACAGAAAAATAGCGTACAAAGCTGCTATCAAAATTCAGAGCTGGTTTCGAGGATGTAGAGTCCGAGCCTATCTGAGGTAGTACGTTAGACATATTTTAATCTCTATTTCATTTCTGAATTTCTTTCCAAAACTTCTCATGGTATTTCTTGATTCTAATAAAATTAGAACATTTTGAAAAGAAATATATATATATATATATAATTCTGCTTTTTAACTGAATAAAACGTGTGCTGCTCTACTAAAAAATACATATTTATTTTTGATTTTCAGAACAGTATGAGATTAAAGTGCTGAGATGCTAATGAGCATCTAATAAGTAGCACACAAACAGTGTATCTTCAGAAATAGAATCATAGAATGTTCCAAGTTGGAAGGGATCCACAAGGATCACCAAGTCCAACTCCTGGCTCCACGTAGCACGATCCAAAATTCTAACCGTATGTCTGAGGGGGTTGTCCAAATGATCCTTGAACTCTGGCAGCTTATGACCACTGCCCTGGGCAACCTTTTCTATGCCCATCACCCTCTGAGGAAGAACTGTTTCCCTGGTCTCATCGCCATGCTGTTACCTTGAGTCTTGCTTCCATCACTAAAAGAGATTGGAGCCTGCCCCTCAACTCCAAGAAGGTGTACTCACTTCTAAGCCTCACATATTAAAAAGGCTGTAATAATTGTTTTGGATACACATACTACAGAGAGGCATTTGCGATGGCTACACAGCAGGACACGTTTGCCAATCTTTCCCATCATCTATGAATAACATCCATTTATTTCGATACTAATTCATAAGTCAAACCTTTAGAAAAAAATTATCAGTCCTACCAACACTATGCTTAATAGATCTTAATAGATAGAGAGTATTAATTAAGAGATCTCAGTAACGTAAGAAAAAAGCAGTGTAATTAATTATGAGTATGTAAGAAGTAAATCTCTAAGTGGAGAGGAGGATTTTCTCTGCCTCTGTGTACAGAGCTCCCCCATATACATTCTGAAGTGATTAGATATGTTTGTTAAAAAATTTGCAAGTTACATTCATAGAGCTACTTCGTAGATCTTTTGTAATGATAATGGAAGTGGTATATATGTATATACATATGGAGGATTGCAGTAACCAAATTTTTCCAAAAGTAAAGTGAGTATGTATGAATGTGTATATATAGAAGTTGAAAAGTGTGCAAGGTGTGTGTGTGTGCATATGTGTATGAATGCGTGCATATATTCAGTTATATGTGTGAAATAGGTTTGTTGTGGACTTCAGGTTGAAATTTGCATGGATAATGCATTACACATTATTTTTAATATTAGGAAATAATGCATTTGCAGTTGTATTGGGATCTTTCAAAATAATATATTTTTTAATGTATTTAATTTTAGATATCTGAACAAAATGACGATTTCCATACAGAAATGGTGGAGAGGTTATCAAAGCAGAAGATACTTCAGAAAAATGATTAAGGTAGAATGCCAGTTTAAAAATCTTGTTTGCATATTTATGGAATAAGTATGGAGTCATTCATTTATTTGCCTTGAAATTAAAGTGCTGAAACTTTGATTCTTGACACATGCAGTCATGTACTTAACTGTTACTATCACATAACGTGCCATAAGTTTCAGTAAGCCTGTTCATGATAGTCAAGTTAAGTTAGTCCCAAGTGTTTGCTGCTCTGGGCTATCAGTTCCCAATCCAGCAATGAGATCTGCTCATGTAGAAACCTGCTTGCATGATGCTAATGGCAGGACTGGAGCTTTTCAAGATGAATTTTTTTTTGTTTGTTCTTTCTGGTAGAATTTCTAATTCTGAAAATAAAATAAACCCGTGTCTCTACATACCACTGTTCTATATTTTAGTGGCTTAAATTTCTTACTTAATGAACCTTGAAGTATTTGAAGTTTTGCCTTAAGGCACACAGCAGATCACAGTCAATCTAATTCCCTTGACAGAGCTGAAGATAGCAAAAGTATATGACAGCATACTAGCTGAAACCTTTCTAATGCGTTTAGAAGATTAAGAAGAAGCTAATTTATCTTTAACTGAAAATAATAAAGTTTTTAATGTGTAGTTAACTTCTGTAATTTATCAATTTGTGTTAATATTTTACAGTAATTTTGACTTGTTAGTCAGTTATTCTTGATGAATTTTTTTAATAGTTATATTTATTCATAACTGACAAGTCAAGCAGAAGGAAAAAGCTGAGCCATTGTAACTCATATGTTACAGACTGATCTTCATACCTCCTACTAAACTATGGTTTTACACTTGCAGACTTGTGCGCCTAAAAGCTTATCTATTCCCCCCCCCTCACACACCTTTATCAGTAATCTAATTAAAAGTTTTACCTCTTCCAGCTTAACTCACTTAACTTAATTATGAGTCATCCTTCCTGGTTGTGATTCTCAGTCCATCCTCTAAAACATTCCTATTTATGTATTTATTTTTAATATAGGCTGGGTGGCTGTGTAGATGGACTGGATTCTGCTTAAAAAAAATAAATTGAAGGTCACTGAATATTGTCCTTGAATTTAGGGAAGTTTGGTTTCTGTGGAATAATGTACAATTAAACCTTAAGCACACTCAGTTAAAACATAATTTGAAACTGTGCAACAAATCCATTCAGTTTTGGCATTTACACAACATTAGCCAGAACTTCAGAGAAACCCAGTCACATCAGCAAGTGATGTACAGCAATCAGCAGTTTCATACAATGAAACAAAAATCTTATCAGCAGTTTAAAGCAAGTTCGAAGTTAAAAGATCACTTATTGTTGAACTCTTGCTGACAGTAGTTGTAGTGACTCATGATAATGAAATGCAGTAATACGTTTGACATCATTGTTTCTTAAACACAAAAGAATTTTGTCACTTTAAAATTTCTGTGCTGATAATGACTGTATTGGTATCTGCTGCCAGCAAACAAGGCAAAGCATATGCACAAAATACCCACGATTCGTAGATAATAAATCATTTTAATGATTATATTCAAAATTGTGAAATGTGAGTTGTACTGATGCGGAAAATAACAAAGGCTGAGGCTCATCAGATTGGCTGTCCATATGTGCATCACAACTAGTATTTCATTTGTTACTCCTCTCGTGCCTCTTCTGTTGATTTTTAACATTCATTAACTTCATAAAATCTGTTTAGAGTATTTATGTGACCAAAGCTATGGAGCTTTCTATATTCTGATTATAGCAGATTATAAACTTTCATAAAAATGTTTCTTTTATAACATCAATATCAAGTTAAAATTCAGAACTGAGCTAGTATAAGTTTCTTAATTCCTTTGTTACATTGGTGGTAGTTCTAGGTTTTGAAAGTCGTGGAGTTCCAGCAGGAAAGGATGAATTTTAAAACCAGTCAAACACTGCAACATGGATCAGTCTGTATCTCTGTGTTCCAATTTATAATACTTCCCAAAGACAAGAAATTGCCTGTTGAGTCAAATGGAATTCTAACGTTTCATTATTACATGAAGTTGGTATTGATGGGCATGCTTTCAGCTCCCTTTCGAAGAATATGGTTGTGTAAAAAAGTTATTCACAAACATGTTTTTAAATAGTAAAATAGGAGAAAGATTAAGCATTGTGCAGCAGTTGATGCACAAAAAGATTCAGTTTTGAAATCATAGCCTTTAGAGTAAACTGGTAGGGACATCTGTTCGTAAACCTCAAAGAGTGATGCAAACACTATGTTGTCAGACTGATGGTTGTTCATGTAGATGGGTTAGCGAGATAATTCTTCTCAGAGAGTCAACCTGAAAATGTAGCCTTGGAATTGGCACCCAGTGATATGATGAGAAGAAATGATCACAGAGTTCCATGAAGTTGCACATAAGCATGAGAAAAGTGGACATAAGCAGGTGTCTTGTGGATAAGAGGACCTTGGATTCAAAGACAGTATTTTGTTTACTGGGAAAGTACATTAAAAAAAGGTTCAGGCTTGAATTGAAGCACAAAATAATGCTTATGTTTTTGTGAATAGAGATAAACACGTTATTTGTCACTTTTAAAAGCAGAGTTTAGTGTGTTGTATTCTAATCAAGATTAGATAAGAATTTGGAGGAGAAGCAAACTGTGAAACAAAGTGATCTGAGCAATTCTGCATTTGACTGACTTGTGATTTAGAGCAACACTGACTTAAAAGCAGGAATGTGTAATTCCCTTTCTGTTAGGAGTGATTTTGTTGAGTGGTGGTAGTGTAAGGCACAGATTTGTCACACCTATGTGAGGTGTGTATTAGCAGTCTAGATCCATATAAATGTCATTTCTATGCATTTGGAGAGCTCTTCAGTACTTAGCACTAAGTTCAGAGGGAAAGTGATCCTGCTTTCTTTCAGTACCAATGACATAAAAAGTAAAGTGATGATAGTTAGATTCTGCAGTGAATTAGAGTGGATTCAGATCGAAGTGCTCAGGGCCATCAAGTATGAGAAAAATAAACAAAAAAAGTGTTTAATTTAATCACCGATGGAGAGAAACCCCTTATCATATTTAAGCTATTCGGTGGTACTGCAACTCTTATGTTCTCTTCCAAAGAAAAGTAGAGCTGCAAAGCAAAATTATACCAATTTAATTGAAGTTTAAGAGCATACTTAGATGTGGAATACATCATTTCATTCCAGTATCGACAGTTAGCATCACTTGGAGAGTAGTTATGTAAGGAATAGTGAAGATAGAGCCTGCTATTTATTCTAATTCATACATTTGGAACTGTGATTCCCTCAAATCTATACATATGTATAAATATACTTGTGTATATGTGTATATATAAAGTGAAACTTTTTTTTTTTTTTTTTTGGAGATTCAGCAGTCTTGCATTTTTCTTTCATATAGGAAATATATTTACTCCTGCAACTATTACTAGTAGATTGGTATGATATTAAAGTAAGCATTTAAAATGCACCTTAATTAAACTGCAGGAATTATGCCTTGCTTAATGTAATGAAGAAAGAGAATTTAAAATGAAGTAGCATCATTGTGTTCATTTGTAAATAACATATTGCAGCCAACTGTTTCTTAATTGCCCAGACTGTTGATAAATAATCCAGTCCTGCTGCTCTCCACAGACAATTTGCTTTGGATCAGACTAGGCAATTCAAATAACACTAATTACAGTGAAACCCTTTTATAGTAAATTCCTGTTTGCCATGGGGGAGAAAATCACTATATCAGGGGAAAGCACTTTTGCCTTTGATTTGTGTCTAAAACATGAGAAAAACATAAAAGCTGCATGTTGTGCTAAATAAAGGACATACTCTTGCATTCAAAGTACTTATATTTTACTTTTTATGATACAATTGTGAATTATGTTCATTTTGCATTTGTAATTAGAGGGCGGAACAGATGTGAAAGCTTAGTTTAAAGTGATGTATCCATTAAAATAACCTATGCTGCCAAGTGATTGCTTAGTATAATAGGGGTTCATTCACTATGAGAGGAATTCTACTTTATTGGAAGGAAACCAGGACTTCAGGAAATGTTTTCTATATCAGGGGATTCACTGTAACATGGTATCATTGTATTTATGATTTTATGATGTTGAAATGAATATTAAATGAAACAAAATTCCCAAGGATTACTCGGGAGACAGCTAAGTACATAACATTTAGTACAGATGGTTGGAAGGCACAATTTTGCTCCATCACTGCATCCGTATCCTTGAACGATTTCGACTGAAGACAGCATTTCTTTGAATTTTTCATTAAACCAGACGTCTTGAAATATGAATTCCTTTTATGTTTCTGTGAGTTTTGGCTAAAAGAACCCCAGTGAATAAATCATACAATACTATGTGTCACCAGCACTTGTGAATATTTCTGCTTTGTTATTCTACTCTCAGTAGAGCACCATTGATTATCAAACTCAGCGGAGAGCATTTTATGATCATATATCTCCATTAGCTCCTAGTTTGACTACCATAGATTTTTCTGGTTAAGCCTGCATTATGTATTAGGAAGCCTATCTCTTCAATACAAAGTTTGATTTTATTCTCTCTAAGCCTAGAACTCTTATTATGTATTATGTATAAAGATTCTTATCTTTTATATGTAAAAATAGGAGCACTGTCTTTGTGTTAACTGAAATATATGCCATCTTTTTTTTTTCCTTGATTCACAGACAGCATATTTTATTATGAAGATGAATTTCTACAATGAAATGGCTGTCAGGGTAAATATTTCTTCACTTGTTAAACAAATGAAAAGTCAATTGTGCTCCGAATTTGCTTTTAATAAAATGAGCAAACCAGAATAATACACACTTGATTGATATGCTGATGGCAACAGCAGGAAATAGTACATGGTTAAAAATTAAAGTTACTTTCAGTAGTCTGGGTTGTATTTGAAAACTGTAGCTGAACTGAAGGCATCTGTGTGTGTCTTGCCCCATTTAAATGTTCATTGTTCATTACCACGTATGATCATAAAACGAACATTCTTTCTGGGAGTATTCCTACAAATGTAGACATTTATTTAAAGTTCTGACAAACGATAGAAGTTTAATGTTCATTAAAGTAGCTTTGTTTATTCCTTCATTAATACATTACAAATGATGCATTGAATCTCAGAAGAGTTACTTTGTACAGGATGAATTTGTTGCAAAACATTGGTTTGAGCTGCTTTGATCTCACTGATGGTATTTTGAGTGATTTCTGCTAGATGAAGAAGTGGGTAAACAGTCCTTGAACTTTAATAAATACAGTTTGTCATGGGAAAGCTGCAAAATATGTTGAATTGAAATTAACATTTTTTTCCTGAACTTTGAAGCCATATTTGAACGAATAAAGCAAACAAGGCAAGGACATGAGATAATCCTTGGGATGAAATCCTTTCATCTCCCTTAATTCTTTTATTTTGTGGAGGAAAAAAACAACAAAACAAAAACAAACAAACAACCTGCTTTACTTTTGTGGCCTGTATCTCTTCAGGCAAGGCATCTTTCAGTTTTGGTTCTGCTAGATGTAGGGATGTGATGGGGGGAGATTAACCCAGAGAGATTCTTATAAATTAGAAACATTCCCAGAACTGTGGCATTTCTTGTCTCACAGATAACTCAGAATCAAAAGCTGTGTCATTAGGTTCCCATCAGGTTTTTGACTTTGTAATGTTTCTATCAAAAGCACAAGAGAGAATCTTACATTTAGTGCATCTTAGAGAGCTAATGTTGTTTTACAGCAATCTAAATGTGCAAAAATGTACTTTTTTGCTTTAGTTTATTCTTTAGTTAGCCAGGTTGCAAGTATTCCACAGAGCGTAAATGCTATGTACTCATGCAGTTGAAATCAGTGGGAAAGCATATGGTGCAAGTCTTCTCTTGAAAGTTAGCTATGTACTTTTAGAAGGCACTTGAAGACCAAATTTCAAAGGTAATTATGTATTCTAGTCAACCAGTGTTTTGCATTTGGTCTTTCATTTTTTATATTGAATGTGTTCTCATTCATTTGTAATGGAAATATAATGTTGAATCATTAGGTGATATAAATCTTCAAAGTAGCATTTTTTCAGTTGTCCTTTTCTTTAATGGAAATTTAAATCAGAAAACAAGAGAACAGACCATTATTTCATTGCAACTACCAGAATCCAATTCTCATCTCTCTGTATCTATTGCAGAGCAGATTTAAAATGCTACAATTCTGAAACACTGAATGTGTTTTTTGCCATTATCTGATTATTGAAGAACTAACTGAAATACAGCAATACAGCAGCAACTGAGGCCTGTTGAGTTTGTGCAAGGAAAATGTATGGCCAGAATTTGAATTTCCTAGGCCATCAGTGACTGGCGTTCACACATAATGGACTTGATTCACAATTAATATGCCTCAGAGTTCTGAAAATATAACAATAACTGTGTATATTTTTGTATTAGACCACTTTTGCCTCATAATATTATTAAATGATTTATTTTAATTTCTAGTCACTGGTTGGAAAGGCACTTTTTGATATTAAAATTATTACACACACTTATAGTTTTGAGCTCAGACTATGTCCCTGTCTCCCTGTATTTCACTGACTTGTGACCAGAACTGTCAGTTTTACCCTTGTAAGTTAAAAGAAAGAACTTGTTTTAATTAATTTTACTTTTGAGCACTACTTTGCAACATGATTCTCTCTCCTAAAAGATTTAAGATGCTATAAATTTTCAGCTGCAAAAATAATCCCTGGGAAAAAAATATTTTCATGAGCAGATGGCTTTTGATATATCAAGGTTTTGCCATTTGTTTTAGTGCTTAAAATAAACGTTATTTATAAGACCACTTACATTTTGATGTTACTTAATGAGGAATATGCATCATTGATTTGACTAGCTTAAGAGGTCATTTAGAACTTGCCCGTTAACAAGCTGTAATCTGCTGAGCACACAATGACTTTGTTTAAAATTATCTGTTCAGTGCTGATCAATGACAATAATTGTTTTGTACCAATCACTGTTGAAACTTGCTAATTACTTTGAAGGGCATACACACTTGCCTCTTTTTTTCCAAGAAATTTTAAAGCATTCACCTTGGAATTAAAAAGAAATATAGTTGTAATACATTATCAGTCACTCGGAAAGTAATGCCTCCTGTTTATTTCCCTGGAAATTACAGTAGATACTAATAACACAGTAACAGTTTTAGAGCAAATTCTTAGCTACAAGTATTCAACATAGTTACCAGCAGTAGCTTTGCGTATTTGCCAGCAATGAAGAAGAGCCTGCATACCATGCTCGTAAAAATCTGCACTGGCAGAGTTGACACACTGTTTCAAAGCTGCTATGATTGATTTTCATTGTTTGGAAAATGTTGCCGACATTGTCCATGTTTCATCAGCCCAAACCTATGAAAGACAGAAGGGACCAAACTGTGATGTTGCATTTCTATCTAAATAATGCTTGTCCTTTATTATAAAAGCAAACATTTAGAACACAAGCACATTACAAGTGTTCACATTACAAGAGCATCATCAGCATCGCTGTGTTGCACTTTTCCAAAGAGATTGGTATTCAGTCTTCCAATTTCTGACACATATAACTAGTGAAGTAGGAATCAAAAAGTGCTGCTCTTCAAGTAATTTTATTATGTTAGCTCCTGACAGCAGAGGGGGATTTTGGTGATATGGCAGTAGTGGTTGAACCTTCCCACCGATATTCTATTAGATTCCATTGACGTGAGACAGATGGCAGCAGGGGGGTAGTCTGATAAAATGGCGTCTGACATGGAAGTGCGTATGAACCAAAGAGGGGGAATTGAATTCCACCCTGTGATAAAAAAAGTCATCCATTGACATTCATCGATGCTTGACACACGTTTATGGAGACCAAACAGTGGCTGTGAGCACAATGAGATGGTGGGTGATGAGTCTCAGCTGTGGTGACAGTGATGTGAAAGACAAGCTGCATGCAGATATCTACAAGCAAAGCACGCAGGCCCTTTTTCATCACTGGTGAAAATACATAGCTAGTGATAGTGATCACAATTAAAAATGGCATTTTGTAGCTGGAAATTTGCTCTATCAAATAGTTTTATTGTTCTTTTTGCAGCTGTTATAATTTCTATGGAAATAGATAGGAGGCATAACTTTTGGAGCAACTTATGTAGCAGAATTTGTGATGTAATGCAATGTCTCTTTTCTGTGATTCATTCAGTGAGGTCATTCTAGTCAGAAAGTGGTGTAAATAAAGGTAGAATGTGATGTTTAATTGGTGCTCTGAGCCTGTTGGAGATAATTATAGGTTTATACAATTTTACTCTTTTGTCTTTCAGTTTGAGTTTTGATCCTTTAACCCACAAATACCCAGTTCTGCATTTATAGCTGGAAGGTGAAGACTGTCAGAAATAGTTTCAAAGGGACTATAATCCTGCATTAATGAGCTATGTGGGAGCCAAGTTACTCTTGTTGAGAAATACTGAAGCCAAACAGAGAAACAAAGCTAAGATCCTTATTCACATGCAAAGGATTTTGCTTAATCCCACATCTCTGAAGACATACCCATTCTTTCCTCTTTCTATATCCCTTTTTAACCCGCTGCACTTGTGTATTAGAAAGAGAGTTGTAAAGACTATGAAATTCACTACAATTTTGTGCAAAGAGAACATCTTTAGTATAAAAATTTCTTGCTCACATGTTCAGCTGATTTCATAACATTTATTTATATCAATATCAAGAACTTAACACTTTTCTTTATTAAAATCAGAGAAACAACACATGTAAAAGAAAACATCAGCTTTTTCTATTAGTTTTGAGTCTCATCTAAGAAGAGAGGAAAAGCATGGTGATGCACAAAGGGAATACTAACATTAAAAGTGAATATACTTTTGTTCCTCAAATCTTTAGTGAATAATTTTACTTTTTTTGTGACATATCACTCGAACTCTTACTGAAAGCTTTCCTGTGATACTTACTGCATCTTACATAGAGAGATAATCATAACTGTACCACTAGGTATCATCAGTTAAAATTATGCAGTTGTTAATTAACCTTCATATAGATGGTTTCAGTATGTTAATGTTTTCAGCACAAAAAATGGCAGCAGTTGCAAAACTGCGGTAACTTTTGTCAGTTATCACAGTTAGTTATATGGATTTTGACTGCAAAGGAACTGGAAGGAGTAGAGACAATTTTGCCTGTTTCCTAAGAGCTCTGCTAAGACTTGAAGATGAAGTCACTCAGAGCAAAGTCTGATTTGTGGTTTGGGCAAATGGCAGCTTTTTTTCCTTGCTTTCTTTTCCAATTCAAGCACAGCAATACACGATTCTCTTTTTGCAACTTTTGCATTCGGCTACTTTAGAATAAAAATTAGGGAAAGAAAGTTAACAGCAACAAAAACAAAGTAGCAAAAAGGGGATTTACTCCACATACAAATTTATAGCTTGGTTCTGAGGTTATAGAAAGAGAACAGTTGATACAAAAGGAAAACAAGAAAAGCATTCCTTGTAAATATAGTGAAGAGTTGCATTTCTTAAAATGTTTAGTAGCCAGAGGCCCAGAGGAAAAGGAGAACTCTTGGAAAATTTGAATGTTCTTTTCAGTGCACCTGGTGAAGATGGATTGCATCTAACAATGGAGTTGATTGCTCCTCGATAGTAAGACCTCAGATTCTTTTTTAATTTAGCATTTTTTGCCATTCTGCTGTTATGCCTCTTAAGATTTCAAAGCTGCAAGGGCCATGAGGTACAAGTTGGAGTGGGAATATAGTAAGGCAGAACTGAACATGGAAATTGAGAAATTAATGTTGAGATAAATTTCAAAGTGAAAGAAACAATACAAAGAAGAAACTAAAGAATATTTTAGGGGCAGATAAACTCAAGGGTGGAATAATGTAAATAAAGATAAATCCAGACCCTGAGGACAGAGGAGAAGATTGTGAATCTATTTTTGAGATGTACTGATATAAAATACACTGATCTGTTAAAGTATAGAAAATGAAGACTGGAAACAGCACTCAGCATGACTGAAAAGATGTTTTCCACCAGCATCAGTATATGTGATGCAGTACAGAGGGATAGATATGACTAGCAAATGGCAGTAGTGATAATTAATGCTTACCCTTCTACAGAGTATACAGCCAGTGAATCTGTAATTATTTCAGAATCATCATGATTAGTATTTTCAGGTATGACAGAAGGTTTAAGCTAACCTAAATACTTCTGGAGAGTGATGCTGAACTGTCTTTTGAAACTGATGCATTTTAATATGCATCAGGCTGAATTCTTTCTCATGGAGGTCACTACATAATTTCTGTTCTTACTGCAGTATCATGACTAACTACAGATAAAGAATTTTCCTCTTCTGCTTTAAGCTTCATCTGTTAGGCAGGAGGAATGGTATTCTGTGAGAATGTTGTAATTAATGTGTAACAGACATGCATTATCATATATGGGAAAGATGTACAGTTTGTAAATTATTTTTTCAGAAATCCTCATTCATAGAGTTACTGGGAGGCTTCCACTGAGTGTACTACATATCCAGAGTACAAAAGAGTGTAACAAGTGTTGTGAGGTGGATAACTGAGTAGATAATGCATGCTCTAACTTGGAAAACATGCGCCACTTCTTTTATCAGCTTCTTTTACCATTCTGACATGAACTAATGCAACTGGCAGCAGCAGATGTTTCTTAACGACATAAACAGATGCAACATAAACAGTTACTTAAAATTTGATATTATTTGTTAATGTTGGCATTTAATAGTAAATTCATATCACCATTTAACTACAATATGTTACACCTTACCTGCATTTTCTTCACTTAAAGGTGTATCTACTTGATAATGCTTTTAAGGGCATCCTATTCTTTTGGAAATACAATAGTTATTTATACACATAAAACCTTTCAATTTGAAATACACTAAACAAGTTTTTATTTCTTGTAGATTCAGAAAAGATGGAGAGGATATTATGTCCGAAAATATACCCATAATTACTACGCACTGAAGAAATACCTGGAAGCCCTTTCTCTGAATAATGAGTTTGTCAGGTAAAGATACAAAGTCCATGTGGTAGTACCTTAATTTCCTTTTCTTTTACATGGAAAAAAAATATGTTCCTAATTAAAGTATTTCTTTAAGTGTAGGATCCCTTCCATTATCAAATATATGTGTATGCTTTAGTCATCATTCTCTTTAATTCTAGGCCTATGCATGTTGTGCCACGTTCTGTTCTCATTTTGACTGCTGTGAATTCTAATTTCTTTGAATTAAGTGGAAATACTCTGGATTTCTACCAGGTTAATCAAACAGAATTTGCAACTTCACTTATATTCAAAACTAATAGAAGATTACGCTATAAATGTGATTTGTTGAACTGGATTTTTTGTTGTTATTTGTTTTGAAAATTGGTTATTGACAAAGAGTTAAAGCGTATATTTGAATCTAAGTTACGTTCATGAGCCACTATGTGAATATCGATTGACTTTAGTTGTTATTTACCTATACTCTTGCTTACAATCATTTGGGAATAAGTTAAAATGCTACAGTGCTGGTATCCCTGCTTCTTATGCTGGTTCATTGGTGACTGTGTGCTATGGAAGGAAGATCAAAGGCTATTTAAGGCAGCAAAAAGACTTGTGTTGTGAAGAGCAGGTCTGTTAAACAAAGGCTCCTGTGGATTCTGTATGCATTGGTTTAAGGACCAGAACATTCACAGCGGATCAGAACCTCATTATGCCTAAAGACTCTCAACAGAGGAAGTGTGGGAAGTCCTCAAGTCTTAAGAAAGGCTAGTTTGGACATTAGTAATTGTGACTCTCCTAATAGCTACAATATATATTCTTTTTTTTAGATTTCTGTCTCGAACTGTTATAGCTACATGTTCCTCTTCTGTTTCTTCTTGTCTTTCCCACATTGTTGGGAACTTTATATTTTATCTTCCCACACCCACAATAGATCTTTGTAGAGTACACAGATTTCTGTGTTTTTGTACATTCATGTGCTCATCAAATTCCCTAATATTTGTCTCAGTTCATTGAAAAAACACTGTGCTTATGATTGCATAGATATTTTAATCGATGTGCTGCTTTTATTTAGCAGGTAAGGTCAATGGTATTATTTTAGTTAAATGGAACTGTGTCAAAATTGGCCTGTATGTGCTCTTTTTTGGCTATTGGTATATTGATATTCTGCTAATTTGAATTCTGCCTTCTGAAATTTGGAAAATCGTTTTTAAGTTTCAGATTTAAAAAAAAATCTGTCTTGCAGATTAAAAAATGCAGACAAAAATGAGTTTTCTTGAAAATTTGTTCAAATGGAACATATACTTGCAGTTTTAATAATTCTTCACTTCTCAAGTCCAACCAAGAATTGCTGCAGTAATCTTTTGCTCAGGTATATCGGAAAACTAATACATATATTATCTTCAACATTCTTTTGATTAAATCTAACAGATGCTCAGTGAAGATCAGGTGTAGGCCCTCAGCCAAACAGATTTTTCCTGTCATTGGGCTAAGTTGCTGCCAACTGCTTTGGCCCCAAGGTGGCCCAGTGTGTTTCCTACTAGGAATACTGAACAAGGTGGAGGAGGGTTTCTCTGCATATTTCCATCCCCCTAGTACTTCAAAAGGAAGAGTATAACTTCATTGGTAATAGGTATCTCTGTACCTATCAAATGCCAATTTACATTGTAAAAACCAGCAGGAATTGTCTGAAATTAAAGGAGTACGTTTAAGAACTGGCTGAGTTTTATTCCAGCTTCAGCATTATGGAAATGTGCATGTTAATGGGCAGAGTCCCGTGTTACACTTGGGAACTCAGATTAAGCTGCCTTTCAGTCTTTCAAACCTCAAGAATACCAAGAAACAACAGAACCTTTTTACACTAAGCAATGCTATTATTTTATCATTTGTTACATCTGCATTCATCAGACTGTATGAATTAGTGCTGTGACCATGAATGTAGAGAACTAGGATTCTTCACAAATAGTACTAGAACCACAGTAAAAAATAAACTGATTTTTAGAACTTCCATAGTATACAAAAACAACCAACCAAAAACCACACACTAAAAGTTTGTCATTTCAAAAGTTTGTTTAAGCTGTATTCTTTCTGAAAGCATGATGTAGTCCTAAACTGTGCTGCAGTATGTTTCTTAGTCTTCCACTTTTTCCTGCCTAACAAAAACTACTTTTTCCCACCTAACAAAAACTTCACAGGAAGTTATTTTAGAATTTTGGATATTCTGTTAGTTTACAACCTGGTATCTTATAGAAATTACCGAACAAAGTTTGCTGCTTTCTCTCTCCTCTTTCCCTGTTGGTTTTTTTTTTTGTTTGTTTTTTTGTTTTTCCCCCCTACAAGACATTTTTAGCAGGGAGTATTCTCAGACAATAGCCACATCTTTACCTTCCAGGTTTAATACAAGCCGGCCTTATTTAATAGCTGCCCTCATTTAGTAACTGGACTTTTATCATTTGTCTTTACTGTGAATGTCCCAGGAGAAAGTAAACTTAATAGAAGCTGCCCCAGTTTAAAGCCAGAGAGGGATGTAATTAAGTTAAAACAGAAATTGATTTAACAGAAATTGACCTAAAATATAATTAAATAATAATAGTCATATTATGTGTGAGTTTGCTCACCATAACAGACTGCTTATCCTAACCTAAGACGCTGTTTTTGTGAGAACTAGAGATAACTGTCTGTTTTAGCTTCCAGACTGGCTGAATATTAAAGGGCAAAACTAATAAGTTTAACATCTGTAGGGTCTACCTGAAGTCCTTAGTTGTTAAGACAAGTGATTCAAAGAATCCCTTGACAGCTGACAAAAGAATTAATCTGAACACTAAGTTCTATCTTCATAAGGGCATAGTCATATTTTTATTTACATTTGTGTTGTTTAGCTTCAGTGCAACTTTGAAATTAGTTTCTTAGTCCTAAATTCTGAAATTTGTACAAGGTTTCAGAGTCACAGGATAGCTCAGGTTGGCAGGAACTTCTGGACACTGACCACGACTTTATCATGGGTACTTCTGAACATCTCCAAGAAGGAGACTCCACAACCTCTCTGTGCAACCTGTAGCAATGCTCCATCACCCGCATGGTAAAGGAGGGCTTCCTGGTGTTCAGAGGAAACTTCCTGTGTTCCACTTTATGTCCACTGCCTCTTCTCCTGGCACTAGACACCACTGTGTCTGATTTTAGGAAAAAAAACCAACTCAGTAGAAAATGTAGTCTTATTTTTTATTTTTTTTTACAGAACTTTGCTATGTAGAATTTTATAATAATTCTTCATATGTAGCAACCATTCATATTTGAGTAAGTGCCAATGCATACTGTGTTCTGTCTGAATATAGATTAATTGGATGGCTGTGTAAATAAATGTATTAAAATTAATTCAATTTTTTTTCTCATTAAAGTTACTATATTTCATGTTGAGGAAAACTACTTCATTTTGAACCATTCTTAAAGTTACATTTAACATCTCTAAGACTTGGCAAAACTCTGACAAGGGGAAATATGCCAAACGCAACTAGCATAGACTATAAGTCCATATGATATGTTAGAATTTTGTTTTATATGAAGCAGCTTCGGATCCATGGTAAGCAAATGGACGTCACATAAATTAGCATGCTGGTGCCATTATATCAAAATAATGTATGGATAATGTCAGTTGTCCAACTATGTGATTAACTTACAGTTCTCTGTCTAAGGTTATCTACACACTGGCCTTTAAACTACAGTAAAGCAACTTTACTGTATGCCAGGTGTGCAACTAGAGATAAGATTTTGGGATGTAGTGCTCCTTTTCCTGATGAATGGCACTATTTTTTTCCTACGTATAGAACTCAGTAAGATAGCACTATCAGAAAACTAGCAAATCAGTGGCAAAGTGCTGGTGGAGGGGGTTCTACAATAAGGGAGAGTAGTTTAGTCTTTTTTTGCTATTGAATAAACACTGACTTACATATAGCAAACTAAGACAAGAGTCTAGTTTTATCAAGTATTATAGTGTATGTAAACACCATTAACTCATGAATTTCACACACTGGGAAGACTGACACCAAATTTTACTTTCTTTTCTTGTTGGCTCTTGTAGTGAAAAGGTCTCGAGTGTGGCCCCCGCGAGTGACTTTCATCCAAGTTTGACTAGCTGTTCTATCAGCAGATTTAGTATCACAGTCATCATTAAAGTTTCCTCAGATAATGCCAGAGAAATAGATAATGCAAAATGATAAACATCACTTACATGGCAATACATATATTTACAAATTCTGCATACGGTCTGTTTTTTTATAATAATATCGAACAGTGGAATGCAGTACTGTTGTATGTTGTTGGTGATCTAATCCAATGTTTTGCTTTTCTGCAAATATTCCTGTTCTTTAGCATGGAAAAAAAATAAGAGTATTGAGTTTATTCTTGATTACTGGAGGAATTCTGAGGTTCATTTACTTTTAACATGACAAGCACTTTGCTTCTTAAAACTTTTGAGATATTGCTGTTTTCCACAAAGAGGGCTTGAAATAAATCATTTGTTTTCATACGAAGATGAGGATAACTTTTTCATCCTCCATCTGTCTGATTCTTACTGATAAAGATAAGTCCAGGTGCTGGCTATTTTCTCAAGTGTCAAAGTATTCTGAAGAATGTATATATTGTCTTATAATTCAATTAAAATGTTCCTCCTCATTGACTGCAGAAGCAATTGATTCTCTACTCTATTTTCAATTAGTGCCAAAGCCTTTCAGACAGCTCCTTGGAGTTCTTGAAACAATAAAAAGCTCATTTTTGTAATGTTGTATTTCACTTTATGCTTAATTATCTAATTTATCTTCAACCCATCTTCTTTTCCTTTACTTCAAAGATATTTAAAGGAAATGGATTATAGTTTTTAAGTTATTTGCCTGTAATTAGAATTTTCTGAATGTAAACGTACTTTGGGTTTTCTTTTGGAGCCATAGAAACAGATATGAGTGAAAAGTGTGTTTTCTTTCATTTGAATATTAATCTTGAGAGAACTTTAGCTATTGTTACTGGATGTGATAGGAAACATGGAACTAGAATCACTGATGTTCTCTGTGATTTGATCTGGTTTCCATTGAATGATATCAAGATGGTTGCATTAACATAGGTGGGAATTAGAGAAGAGAAAATCTTTAAGAGAATAATTTTAAATTGTACATCTAGTTAGATTATCTACAGTCATGTATATTGTAATTGCTGATCCTTCTTAAATGCGTTGTCAGTAAATCTATCATTCTGCACAGATTCAGAGCATAAAGAAAAATTCACTAGAAGTTAACCTATTTTCAGGTCTTCCCTTTACCTACCCTTACAGATATTAACACAGTTGCATATAGATATATGTTATTATACAGCAAATGTGCTTATATTCCTATATTCTTTCAATAATGCATTTTACAGACCAAGACATTTTAGTTGAAGTTTTTTCTATTTTAGTTTGGTCATGAAATTGAAATGAACTGCCTAAAGCAATAAAACAACAAATATCTTGTTTTTACTCTGTAAGAAAACAATTTCTGATTGTACTGAGAATAAAGTGGAAACCACTATCAGAGAGCTAAATAGCTATATTTCCAGTGCAGATTCAGCTAGACACCCCTCAAGCAGGTCTTGTTCCATATAAGTCTCTCTTGAGCAAGTGATGAAGGTGATGTTGTCATATTTTAGCCACTTCTGTGTAATGTAGAACAAGTTTTGCAGATAAACTTGAATAACCTAGGTAATGTAAGTGGTCAGTTAGAATGTACTCTAAGAATATGAAGGCTATATTTTCTCATGTATTTTTGTGCAGCAGTAAGCTCATATGGATAAACAGGTTAAATATTAAGGTTCATTTCACCTGTATCCAAAGCAAAATTTTTAATCCGAGTTTATAAAAAGAAATTTTAGGTCCTGACATTCAGTTGCTGAACTGCATTTATTTTGAACTAGGTGTGTTAAAATTACTTAGATGTTATGAAACATTTTCTACAGACTGACTAATCTTAGCATTTCATATTGTCCTACAAGACAGGCTTCGCGGTTTTGTGTTTTAACTGAAGGAGGATCTTTGCTTTAAAATAAGTAGAAAAGGGGAAGAGGTACAGTTTCATTAAGCTCTAACATATCATTGACTGTCAGGTAGGTCTTGTTATGCTGTCCATCCTCATTTAACTATCCCACAAGATCTCTTAATGAAGTTAAGCCCCAAGTTCACTCCAGTAATTCTGTGGCAAGAGTTTGTGCAATGTAACAATTCATCACTTGTCAGGAAGGCACTTTTAGTTTATACATTTAATAAGGGCATCCTCTAGCTTGGTTAATTAGAAGTGAACAGTTTGCATATTTACTAAATGCGGAGTGTCATTGCCACCACGGCCTATTGCCTACATGAATTATTTCTCTATCTGCAATAAACAGCTGGGTAATTATTACTGCCATAATCAGATAAATTCCCTCTGTAAGGCTTTTCTTACATGGCAATTCTTTGAACTCATCCAAAGCTGAACAAAATTTATGAACTCCAGCAGCTAGGCCACTTTTTCATAGTCTATTGTCCCTGTTCCCTATTTCAAGGACATGTAGAATACTATAAATATTGTGTAAATTAGGAGCATAAATATGATTACCTAAAGATTACATATTAATAAACTTGATTTTCAAAATACAATTTTCAGTTTGTAACTGATTACATTATAGCAGTTCTGGTTTTATCTAATTGTAGAGACATGACAGGCCATCTATATACAGGCTATACTCAGTTATCTGGGAAGTGCTCTACCACTTGAAAACTAAGGACTCTTGCGAGTGTATGAATATATTTTCGTGTGCATTTTGGAGAACAAGAAATGTCATCTGTTTATGACATTAGAAAAATGATGTTTTATATGCCATTTCTCAACTTATTTAAGGCAATACATTTGTCATTATAAAAAGGTGTTTCTTTTGGTGTGCAAATTTAAGGTTAATAGTGAAGCACAAAATTTAAATGTGTGTATTTTTTACCTTAGAAAATTGGATATTTTTTTCACAAACGCAATTTGTGTACAAAAGGCTAAGTAACGAACCTTGCGCTGCGTGATCCTCATAGCCCATCTCATATGTATTTTCATCTACAGGTTCATTAGTGAGTACTTGATTTTCACATAGATCTTTTGCAGTCTCTTGAAATTTAGCTTGTTTTTCTGTTTTCTAAAGAAACGAAAGAAAATCAAAAAGCATGACATTTTTCTCCTATAAAAAAATAGAAGTTTGGCTTCTTTGCTCTACTGATGGTCAAGTTTGATTTTTATTTTTCTCTTAGTGATGCTCAGAACACTCTTCTATTCTGAATCAGATGGTCTAGTCTAACTTCAGATCCATCAACATAATATTCATCAACAACAAATTTATAATTGTTTATTTTAGTCCAGTAACCTTTGGTTAAACATAACCTAGTTTGATTTTATATCTCCAAAAGATAGGAGATACCATTTATATTCTGCTGCTGAAGTTAGTTATCTTACATCCCATATTTCTCCATTGGATTGCTTAAATTTCTTCTTTGAACCATTTCTTCTTTCTATATCCTTCCCTTAAAGACTGAAAACTCCTTTAATATCCAAAATCCATGCATTAATGTAGTCACTTTTTTTTGTTTTCTGTTTGATAAAGAAATAAAAACAACTGACATTTTTATTCTGATGGATGGTCAGTTTGTGTATTAATTTATATATCTTTTCATCACAGGATCATAGAAAACTTCAGCTCTATGAATCCTACTCATAATACCACTCTACAAGCCATAGTATGGTTCCTCATACTGTGAGCATGATTCTTTTTTAAGCCATACAAACCATTTCCTTATTGTTATCCTCCTTTCAAACTCTTCATACTCTTCACCTTGTAGGGATAATTACATGAATCCATTAAGCTGTTTATCCTTGACAGTGAAGCTAAATCCCAGTTCTTTTACCTTGAACTTCGCAGTTCCTCCTGTCTTCCAAACAAAGCAGCACAAGAGTGTTTAACAAAAGCAACGTTTTCAACCTTTTTTCTCCAATTAGGCTATTCTTTTATTGTCCAATTTACTAGCTAATTGAAAAAAAATCACAGCTTTATCTAACAGACTCATCTGATCTGCATGACACTCGAAGTGATCCAGTACTCATAAGCCTGCTTGTACTGTGTAGTTGGAGGCCTCACCACCATTCAACTTTGGACTTATTTACTCAAGAAAGGATCTAGTACTCTGAGTAAAATAATTATATTCTTAGATATAGACAATAAAACCTAAACGTCAGAAATTCTCCTTAGGCATGAGTAATTGGATGCCTAAATCTCTAATTGACTGTACTCCATTTTATATAGAAGAAACAAAATTTCAGATAATAGACTAATTCTGAGCGTCTTGTCACCTAAAAAATGACTGATTTTTGAAATCTTGATTACATAACATTTTCAAGGTATTATTAGATATGATATTCTAGCAATTCTGAAAAATTGGCATCTAGCTGATAATTTCATATTGCTAATTAAGCACTGCTTTGAATTGTGCTACGTATGAGTAGAACAGCAGTACTTAAAAATGTCAGATCTCTCCCCAAATGATTGCATTTGTTATATTAAAAATATAGTTCTCTGCGTTATCTTTCATAATGGGTTATGATTTATAAGGAATGATATCACAGATGCTCAGGTGGAAACAAACTATACACAAATTTATTTGGGAATTTGAGAAAGTCATCAGGTACAGTGAAAATCATTATTGTATTGTGAGATTTGGCATTACTGCTGTGCTCTGTGTAATGAATCAGTATATAAATGCTCTGTCTTGTCGTTGTAAGATCTATTTAATGTGAACAACGTATACCAAACATATGCAGACTTTTAAATATCAAAGTAAGTAAAAAATGTGAGTCAGTCAGTAGTCCTCTCCATCAGATTGTTGCTTAAAACCTAGCGAAGGAAAATCAACTTAGCTAATGACCTGTAGAAGTTATAATGTGTTTTTAAATCACCTGGGGATGAATATTGTGTATGTTGCCATATCTTAAGGTAGAAAGAATATGCATGTGTATATATTGTTCTGCACTTCAGCGGAAAGGTAACAGTTGAAACGAGTGTGTTCATGTACTGGGAACAACTTACCTGCAACTGCATAGCATAACAGTGTGCTTTCCTGTAGTTACTACTGTGCAAATAGTAGCATACATGGTCTTCTGGTAATTGCAATGACAAAAAGTAGCAGACACTTTCATATTATATTTACTGAGATCTTTCAGTGGTAGCTGGCTATCTTTAGACATCTTCATTCATATGTTGCTGGAAAAAATTAAGAACATGACAGCTCTCTTAGCAGCTTAGCCCTGACACTGTGCTAGAAATGACCACTGCTGCTCAACTGCCATTACAGTAATTTGTGTGTCAGGACTCTGTAATCCATTCAGGGCCAAATCAGCTTTGTTACCTCCAATTACTAATTTCACTATTTAGAGTAATCAGGCTCATTTTTCATGACAAGCACCCATTTGAAAAATGAATGCCTGTCCGTAGCTTACTTCTGTCTTTTATGGTTAGCTCTATTAGTATAAGCCTGAGCAGAAATAAAGTTGAACCAGTATACTTGGATACAATTCCTCAACCAACAGAAGATTCAGTACAGTACATATTCTTATGCCACATCCAGAATGGGTGGGTTTAAAACTTTGAATCAAAATAGTTAGGCTAACAAAACTTCAGTATTTAAATCATGCCTTTTACAAAAATGTTTTTCAACTATACAGCATTTTATGTTGCTAGCGAGTAGGAAGTAGAATCAGCCTAAGGGTTTGTATACACAACGAAAAATATTTAGACAGGTATGTTAATTTTACATATTTCCAGAAAGTTAAATAATCTGTTAGGTTATAAATATGTGTAAGGAAAAAATCCTTTATGAGTTGAAACCTTAATTAGAAGATTCTGTATGATGAATTACGGACAACATTCCCTTTTTTATTTATAAAGTGACTACGCTTCCAGTAACTTCAAAAGCCACTGCACTCTGTTGAGTAACTGTGCAGCAGTGGAAATTGGAAGGATAAGAAGGGTACATCAGTCTGTTCTTTCGTATCAGCTGATACATGCTGTGTCCTGATCTCCTGATCTGCACAAGGTGTTCATTCACTGTATGCCCTTCACTGCTATTTTCATCACACTTCCTACATAGCATATTGATCACACTGTGGACCTTGACAGTTGAACTGGTATGTCGCCTAATTCCATTGGCAATGTACACTGTGTGATTAAAGAAAGATGGGTAGAATGTGTTCTACTCTGCACAAATGATAATGGGATTTTAAGGTGTTATGATTTTTTTTTCTTTAAAATTAATAATAATAGAAACCATAGGATGATTTGCACTGCAATGACAAACCAGTAACAGTCCTCCAAATTTGAAAGAGACGTGTCATTGTTAAGTCATCAAACAGATTGATATAATTAGTTTTGTGATAGGTGTTTATTAGACTTCATAGCCCTAATAACTGTCTGCCCCGTGGAACATCTGTTGCACTGCAACTTGAGATCAAACATTTTAATCAAGAGATTCTGTCAGGATGTACGTGTGCACTGAGTGTCCAAGGGTGCAAGCTGCCTCTCAGATCCTCCTGTGGCCTAGGGGTAGTTACTGTTGTTCTAGACGTACTTTCTGACCTTTAAAAATCTAGAGTATGTGTGGTTGTGCATACTATATTTGTAGAAGTAAGTTTTGTTATACCATTTATCAAATGGAGATCACCTATAACAAGCCTAAATGGAACCTACTTCAACCTCTTTGAAGCAATTGCAGTTAGGCTGGAAAGTAGGTTTATCAGCCCAAGTGCTCCCTAGGTAGCTGACTATTAGTATCATAATTTGATTGTCACTAGCCCACATTGTTTGTAAACTGTTTGTATAGGGTCAGTAATTTCTTTTACAGTGATAATCTTGTGTGAGAAAATACCCACTGATGCAATGGAGATCTGACTTTCACTTTATATCTCCAATCAGCACTCTTCAGTAACCTTCAGCCATTTGTGTACTGTCACTAGATCTCCAGGAATACTATTAGTGTAGGTTTCTGCTTTTCCTTGATACTCTATAAACAAAAAGGAGCGCAATGACAATTGCTCCTATTTCGTCTTTTAAGTTTACAAAATGGGCATGAGAACATTCAGGATACATGTGTGAACACAGGTTATATTGCTGAGTATTATGGTTTCAAGAGTAAAAGGACACATGAAAAAATGTACAATAAATAAAGACAGTGTATGCATTACAGTAATGTATGTGCCCATTCTTTACAGAGAACTCTTCAGTGCTATATCAATATAATACTTTGAAATACTTACAAGTATTATTTCTTGTCTGAATCTTTTGGATAATCCATTAGTTTCCTGATGTTTGAGAGCTGCTAAAACTGTTATTTAAGCTTTTTGTTTACTTTTATTTCAAACATTTAAAATGTTGAAAACTTTAGAAAGTAGTGTACATCTTTATGTTGTGGCAGATCACCGCTTTAAAACAATCAACAGAATATATGTGTATATATGTATATATATATATATATATATATATATATATATTATTTTTGCAAGAATGTTTCCCAGCATTGGATGTTATATAAGACATAGCTAAAATGATTCTTTTTTTCAACAAAATGATTGTACACCAGAATTACTCTGAAGACTCTGAAACTGAAGTTTTCTCTTACTGAAAACAATGGGATTTCATCATTACAAAGAAACAAGCACCTGGTTGCTTTAAAAAATGCCACAGTCCACGTGTAAACTAATGCATATATCTGCAACCAATGTGCTATAAATGTTTTAATTTTATAATAGCAAAAATCTACCTAGCAATGTAATGACAAACTACAGAAGTACTTTCTGGACCTTTATCACTTTAAGGTTCATTATACTTTGAGCAAATGCTCAAAAATGCTCAGAAAGATCAGTGTTTATCACTGCATTGTCAATGACTGGTTTAAATTTCAGTTGTGTGAATAAAACAATCTGGTACACATGTTAGAACAAATAATATACTTTCAAGAATAGGTTTATCCCAGATTTCACTGGGCAAGACTGCACAGTTGCAAACATGACATGTAACATGGTACTGTACATCATGGTGGAGAGGAGCAGGGGGTTACAGAGCCTTTCCATCCTGCTCAATAAATCTGAACATATTCATTAAAGTGTTCGGAACTAGGTTGAGGATGATCAAGCTGTCTGACACAGCTAATGCAAGAATGTAGTGTGTGTGCCCTGTTAAAATTCTGCCTTAAAAATATATCACTCTCTATAAACTGCTTGTACATCTTGGGCTGCTCTCTCTATATAAACCTTGTTTTTTACCCAAGTGTAATAGATAAAGTAAAATCATATTATCATGGCAAGTCAGGTTGTATTCTCAAATATACCAGTGTAATGTGAAATCAAATGGCAAACCGTTGCGGACCAAAAGTGTTGTCCCAATAACTTCATTTTCAGTTCCATGTTCTCTGTTTGATCAAGGAGGATGATAGATAGTCAGGAAGGTAAAATTGATTTAGATTTTCTCCTTTTATGCTAAGATTGCCTACTGCTATTTTCCTGGAATTTTATGATCTGGAGTCTGAACTATTTAAAATCACAATAACTTTGTTCTCCCTCTGGGTACTATTGATCAACTATTGATTTTCTGGGATGCTCTTTTGTTTAGTAAATATTACAATTGTATTATGGTTATCTCATCAAAGGATCACAGAATTCCAGTGGAAGTGCAATCAGAATGCAGTTGTTTGATGAAATTAATAAATGCAGGTCAGTGTGAATTTGTAAAATGATGCAGTTCTCTGCAGAATTATGAAAATCTGTATATTGCTGAAATCATCACTTCAAGACCTTTCCAAAAGTGCCAGGAACAATTTTATGTGCGTATTTTTAACCTTTATACAGACAGCAGGAGCACTGTCAACCAAATTTGCATCTCATAGCTAGAACCAGCACTGCTGCCTGCTGCATAATGAAGTATCAGAATAACAATAAGTTACCTTGTCATATGAAAATGTTTTATTGTCAAGCTGTATAAAGCAAATAGTTTTATTATTAACAAATCAATAGTTACTTTACAGATTTCTTACACATGTTCATTCTTATTTGTTTTCTTTGAGCGCTTATATTGATAATGCTATGCTTGCTTTCAAGTATTTGAAGTATTCCTTATTACAAAGAAAATATACCTTGTAGTATCCCACATATTCACTTTTTAAACAAAAATTACATGGTAAACTTGTGCTAATGAGCATTGATATTCTTCAGACTTGAACAGGTGTCAAATCATGATAAAGCACTGTATTTGTGAAAGCTTACACATATTTTCTATAAAATGGTATTCCATAAAAATCTGTGAGATAGAAACTCTAATTAGATTAGGCATACCGAGAAAGCCAAGTTTGTAAGAAGATGCAGTAGATGATGTTAAAAAGCTTAGGTAAGCGTTGAGATAGTTAAAAAGTTGTTAAAAAATTGCCAATTTTTTAGTTGTAGGTTAGTTTAATAAGTAGCACTATTCCACCTATGAACCATGTAAAAGATGTTATTATTTGCAGAAATGGAACAAGATTATTAATTTAACGTAGAACATATTTTGCATTTACAGAACTTTTTTTCTCCCAACAAATTTGATGGAGACCAAAAATTTTTCCATATTCAGTTCTCCTCCTTGACAATGAACCATGAAAGGTTCATCTTGAAGAAAATTACATCCAGAGTCTGAAAGGATAAAGTTATTGATCATGAATGGTAGCTAGTATTCCTAATATCAGATAGTCTCAAGAAAACAACATTTAATATCACTGATTGAACATGAGTTATATATGAACAAAGAGAAAGCTGGATTTAATCTAAAGAGCATTTGATTTCATGGAATTTTCTGTTGACTTTCAGCAAGCAAATGCCTAAAAGATTTAACTCTAACTCTGCTTGAAAGTCTACATCTATGTCCTTAATATAACTTATGCTTATATACTTTTTTCTGTATGGTAACAGTGAAACCCACTGCACAGTGCAGAATGTGTGGTTCTTGAACTGCTAACACATGAAATAGTATATTCATATCCTAACATTTCTGGATTTCTTGATTTTGTTGCTCCTATTCAAATACTTTGAAAATACAGTATTATTTTCTCTTGCCCCTTTGAAGAGAATCGTTCTGGGAGCTCCCATACACCAGTCAGCATTGTCTGTATATTCGGTCCAAGTGTTCACAGCAGCATTACGCATGATAGAAACATTTTAGCACAACTAACAAGACGTGTAAGCTGTGAATGTATATTGAAAATAGTTTGTAACTGCTAAAAGCATGCAAACTTTTAAAAGGCATCTGGCAGAGTGTTACTGAAGACATGATAATCTGAAAAGGATCTTAAAAGTTCATTTTCTAAAAAGATCTAAAAAGATCAAAAAGTGTGTTGAGCTTCTACAAGTATTTTTTACTTTTTAGTTGATTTCCAATTAATTATTTTTGTTTTATTTTTAATTTCTACGCATGCTGACCATTAAATATCCCCAGAAAATAATTTGGTAAATTCAGCTTAATGACAATGGGAAACATTTTACATCCCATTATTTCTACATATGTAACACACTTTCTAAATAACAAAGCTTCCATGTTCACTCTTTTGAAGTAAGTGCATAAGAACGTAAGGACATGAATAGCTCTAGTAATATGTTGATGTTAAAGCAATACTAAAGCTGAATAGATGACTGTAATCAAAAAAGAACAAGAAATAGCATTAAATAGGTAAAACAGATCATATGCTCTGATACTGAAAGTAAAATAGCAAAAAAATAAAAAGCTGATACTATACGAATTTTCTATTTATCCATTTATTTATTTATGATTGATTTAGAACAAAGAGTATCTGTGTAAAAATGCTTATGTACCTACAGGCAGTGACTCTGAAATCTGTACCTTAAGGACAAAGAAAGGTCGCCAATCTCTCCAACTCCTAGTTCTTTGTCAAAAATGGACACAGTTAATGAGGTTTGTTTGGTACAGCACAAATTCTCAGACACAGATAGAGATCCTTTCAATGGAAACAAATTTGTTTGGCTTTACCAGGTTACTTAGCGATTAATAATAGCCTTGAGATGCAGGTCAGAAAGGTCATCGTACCCGCTTGCCAACACAATCTAAAATGTGCAGCTAGTCTGGCTTTGCAGGCTTTGAGGCCCCGAAACACTATGCATAAAGTAAAACAGGCTATTTTCCAACTTCTTTTTTCATATTAATAAGCAATTTTCAAGAGAAGGGTGGCAAAATGGGGGCCATGCCACTCTAAGTAATTCATTTATTTTGCAATTTAATCTTATGTTGGAAAAAAATTACACTGCTGAAAAAGCATAGCATGGTGATTTTTAAACGTCAGTGTGCTTCATAAGTAACCTTGTATGAAATATTGTATTAGCAGCCTTTAACAGTAAACTGCAACAAAAAATGTTTCCAGAGTTTGAAAGAGACCTATACATCTTTTCCGATCTTTAATTTATTTCCTTTTCATTCTATTTTTTTCTGTTACATTTGAAATAAAATGTGTAAATAGTTATTTTTTTACTTACTGTAGTTGATAAAAACTTGAAATATAGCATGAAATAAATAAAAATTATACTCTGCAATTTGTTTTTAATAGTAGTCTTTCACATATGTTGATGAACTATTTTAACGTTATGATAGTTCAAATACTAAGAATAAATCACATTCACAATCTTAAATACACTTTCAGAAGTATTATGATGTTCCAATGGAATTATTCATAGTAACAAACATATTCACATGCGTTTTGTGACAGAATTTGGATTTTGTCCTAGTGTATCTTATTTAGTATCCACTGAAACAAGTGAGACTATTAATGTAAACCTCTCTGTTTTGCTGGAATATTTGGGTTATCTAGGTATATGAATAGTGTATTTATCTTTGTTTTTAATTTTACCATATACTCAAATGCTTTTTGTTTGTTTGTTTGTTTTTAAAAGACTAGAATTTACTCACCTAATTAACTTTTAAACAATCTAATCACTTGGCTGAATATATTTGGTTTCTTTGGCACACCAGTTAATTTGAACTAGCTGTTTCTTAATAACAGAAGTAACAAATGTCAATCAAACTAATCTTTTACCTGGGTCAAAAATTCCATACATGTGTGCTGTGCGGAGTAGCACAAAATTTTGTTTCTTAGAAAACACAAATTCTCTCCACAGTTTGCACAATTTATAGAAAACCTCATTCTATGAAAGCAACTATTGCACTGGAATCAGTGTCCATTTGCTTTTCTAAATGCTCAATTGGAGTTATGAGTTCTTTCCATTCTTTGACAGCTGGTATTAGGTACAGTTCTTCAGTACTTCTATGGTGAAAAAATGTCCTATTGAATACATCATTGTAGTTGACACTATATCTGCAAACTTCTTTCTTAGACTGCCTCATGAGATAATTACTTTTTTTTTCTTGCTGTGGCCTGTACCATTGCAATCAAACTAGAGTATAAAGTGTCTTGTGCAATGGAAATTTCTCTTAAAGACATTGCTGCATAAGAAGCTTGTATCCAGTTTTCTGTGCATAAGTACTCAATCTTACAAATGGCCCAAAAGTCTGGGGGAGAATATCAACTCTTATCCTGTGTTCACTATCCTTTTTCAAGTCCTACGGTCTCCTGTTTGCAGATCAGAAGGAGGTGTCACAAAGCACTAGTCAAAGCAGAAGTGAACAGCTTCTATTTTGAGACTGAGGGAACATTACTAGATTAAAATAACTTCTAGTGACAAAAAAAAAGTCAAACTAAAATTATTCTGAACAACAAGAAAATATCTATAAATTCTAGTTTATCAAACTCTTAAAATGAGGATTAACATACTTTTCAGTGTAATAACTAAACAATATAATAGTATACTGTTTTTAGCATTTTATTTCTATTCACAGTTATCTCCATGTAGAGTCCATCTGCCTTGGAACTCGATGAACTGTAATTTTCCATTTTAGTGTTTCAGTATACTGCTAACAGTTAATAGCAAAACACTATGAGACTATAAAAGGGTTAAATTAAAAATAAAACATTAGCTGGTCATTTATTATTGCCATGTGATTGACAGATGTATTTTATTACAGGAACGAACTCCAAGAGTATGCAGAAATGAATGAAAAGGAAAAGAAGAAGAAAGACCTAGAAAGGAAAGAAAAGCAAAGGAAATACAAAGCCCGAAAGATGCATTACCTCCTTAGCACTGAGCAGGTTGGTATACCTGTCCCTGACAGCTCATGCAAACCACTTGGGCCCCCAGCCTGACAGAGATAAACTAGCAGGCTGAATGGGACATGACTTGTTGAAAAGATATCACAAAGACACTACTTCGAGTTCAATTTAGTGCTTTTCTATAGGCAAGAGCAGGTACCATGACTATTCCACGACAGCAGCTTCATAGAGGCAGCATCAGCACTGCTGGCAGAAAGAGTCCAAGTCAGCAGTTTGATCTGCCACTGTGATAACACAACACGAAGGGCATAACCTCGCTTTAAAAACTCATTTTGACTGGCTTATTGTTGTGTTGTTGCACTTGTCAGGAACTAACAAGTTATTAAGCTGAGGAGGGATTTCATTTTTCCCCCCATTTTTAAATTGAGCTAATGCTGGGACTGGTTCTGTCTTCTCTTTGTTTTTAAGACAGATCGTAAATGCAGTTTTTCAGCAAAAGCTTTTCCTAGAACTGCCTGAATCAGCTTATTTAGCATAATTGTTTTTACATAGAAATGCCTCATAAATTTTAAATATTTACTGATTAATTTGTTTTGTATTGATAAAAGTGATATTTTTTCAAGCTCTTATGTATGCTGCTCTGCCGACAGCAGAGCCATAGGTATATCTTAGACAAAATGAATATGATTGGTAATGCTTGTGCTTTTGCCTTTTCTTAGTACTCTTCTGTGAACTTTCACATAAACCGTAAGTGCTTAGTGATTGGTTTTTCTTCATATGAATAAGGAATAACAGACAACTGGGGTATGTTGACATGAACTAAAACCCTGTTTTTCTTAATTCTTACTCATTTCTTAGTTTACGTATGTGTTTGGTTATTTAGCTATACAGATTATCTGTGTGGAAGAAGTGCTACTCCTAAGAAAAGCAAGAAGAGTACCATGCCACTTAGTGGCAGAAAAATTAGTATTTTATTCCATTTGGGAATCGTTTGTAATCTAAACATTAATTAAAATATATATGCATTGACTGGATATCAGTTACACAAAAATCAATTTTCAGGTAAACTGTGAGTGGAAAAAAAAATAGCACAATAAAAATGCTATTGAACAACAACAGAAAAGAAATTGTGAACGACTTTTTCTGAGGATATTAGTAACTAAAATTAATTCACATTAATTAATTTCTGCAGATGTAAAGCTAGAATATTAACAGTAATCTGTGCATTGTTTTTCTTTTGCTTTCTACTATATTTGTGTTGCAAAAACTAGGTAGGAATTAATGCATTCAGCTGGGGCAAAAAATTGGATTGTTATTGACAATTAAGAGGCTTGCTGTCTAAAAAGATTTTAGTAAACTTAGTTCACTTCTGATAATACTGTCTTAGCAAATTGACAAGTATTTAAGGAATGGCAAGAGGAGCCTTATTTCAGACATCCACCTGGAGGACTTCTGGTAGTGGGCAGCAGTAATTATTATGATCTGATGAATTTGGTTTTTTTTTACAGAATTACATAGAATTTAATTTGCAGAATCTTTCAGAATAAAAATATACTTGATTTTTCTTGCTGGCTTTTGTATACAGCAACTCAGTCTACAGAATTTTTCCTTTGTCACAGAACTTAGCATTAAGAACTATCTTTCTAAGGTAATGTTTTGAAACATGAGTGAATGTAAATCCAGGCAACACTTAGAAGCAACTTGAAAAACAGCAACTATCAATTTATAGTCATCAAACTGTGTATTTCACAATTCCTCATAATCATAAAAGTTATTATCTTCCTTAGATACAGAGCAAATGAATTTTGTTTCAGAATTTACTGTTTTTGTGCTTTGTGCCTGGATTTTTGCTCTCAGTATATTTGTTTTGCTGACCTGACTACAGCTGCTTCTTGCTGTCTTCAAAGGATAGTTAACTGGATTACTGAGCAAGATCTGTTCATTGTCTCAGTATAACCAGGCAGCAAAAGTCAACACTTCTGAGTGAGTAATGGAAATGATATCGTTTCTAATCTGGGGACATAGCAAATGAAAAGAAGAGGCTGATAAAATTGATTTATTTAAGTCATGTATTAACTAAAGCCCAATGAGTGCAGATGATCTGCTAAAGTTTTTGTAGTGGTGGAGCTGAGCTTCATCAGGGATAAAGGCTGCAGATACTCAAGCAAGTTATATGCACAGCATCACAAAATCTGTATTTCCAATAATAGTTTCAAATATTTCCTATAAATGTGAATCTTTTTGTTTTATTGCAAGTGTGGGAAAAGTTGTGTTCATTTATTGTCAGAAAGGCATTGTCAGTAAAGAAAGATATGTCAAGTTCCTCTTTCTACAAGCTGAAGCCCACAAACCTTCCTCAGGAATACGTTACAGGTTAAACAGGGAAATAATGAAGCATGTAGCTCTACACAGTGTAGCAGATAATAGAGTGATCCCTTTTGGCATTAAGTCTATTAATCCTGTATTGAATTCTGAATTTGCATTCCGCAGATATAATCTTATTCCACTGATTAAAAATATATACATGTATATAGGACTGTGCCAATTCCTAATTGGTATCATTATTTCACATTTTGAAAAGTAAGTCTTACAAATGCTGGTGCTGTAAATGTACAGAGTTGTCTAATACGTGTTCATAATAGCATGGCTTGCATTAACTTCCTATTTGAAAATTTATTACTTTCATAAACTCTTACCTTTATAAAGGAAAAAAAAAAAAAAGAAAGAAAGAAAGAAAAGGAGAGTAAACTCTGAATTAGTATGCATTATTTGTTCTAGGGAGCGGGTATATATACCTTATATAGACAGGTTTGGGCTTGTTTTGATTTTTTTTTTCTTTTTTGTCTGTAGTACCAGCAGTATCTATCCAATACAAATATAACACTCTTTACAGGTGTACAAATTGGCTTGAAAAAACAAAGCAAATTTTATTTGGTTTAAGCTAAGTTTGTTGCCAAGTAACATCTGGAGAAATAAAGTATGAGCTCCAAAACTTATGGTTATGAAACACTGAGCTTTTAACATATGCCAGTAGTTTCAATAGCTAGTCAAGTAATATCTGACGCACATTAGCTTCCTTTGCAGAAAATTTCTCCTACATGATTCCTATAATTATGAGAAAAGCAGTCAAGTTAGCAGATGATAAATTATGTTGTCTGCTCCACCTACTGGTTGCTTTTTGAAAGAGATTCCAGTGTAAAAATACTGTAATAATCTGTGAGGTAGCAAATGTAAGGCTTCCAAATAAAATTCAATTTTAAAAATAACATCCTCTATTTTGAATTTCATTTTTGATATATTTAGAAATATTATCCTTTTTTTTGTTTGTTTTTCACCTTCACAATGAGATAAATTCCGACTTTATGTTGAGCATAACAAAATTCACAGTACATATTCTTCAGAATATTTTTTGCCACTTATTACTGGTAAAAGAGTAGAAATAGCAATGCAGATCTATTTCTATTTTTTTTTTCATTATTTTTACCAGTCATATTATGAATGAGTTGCACGTTCTTTTTGAGATATGGAACTTGAAATAATTAAGATTTAATTGGTCCATAATCACAGTATAACATCTCCGTTACAGAGGTCATGATCTGTATTTTGGTTGTCAGCAATAAATGAAAAAGATCTTTAAGGTCAGTATTTAATATCTATTATAAATATGTTTATCTATATATATCATCCATCTCTATCCATGTAATTTCTATGTATTCACTAAACTCACTGTAATTTAATAGGTTCTTACTTCTGCTCTTTGTCATACTAGTAAGGTGGACATCTGTAGGAAGGACTGTCCTTTGCAAAGAACCGACAAACTGTAAAGTCAATGAAAGGTGGAATGGAATTACTGAGTACAGTGATGGCACTTTGTAAAAGTGACTATGAAAAGTCCACATTTGTTGAATTGTGGTTGAGTGATTCCTATTATTGCTATTTCCAACCTTCCAACAATTTTTTCAAATTTTGGTCCTTGCCTTACAATGATGATTAAAATGTACGATAGACTAAATCCAAATAAGCAGTGTCAAGCTAGAATTCTGAGATGGATTGTTTAAGTATCTCTTCATGCAGAAAGCAACCATACTGAAGTGACTCTGATCCTGAGTGAGAGCAAGGGTGTCAGCTGCTGCTAGCGCTACTGTAGCTGCCTACCCCTTACTCTTTAATTTTTTTTCCCATGGATGCAACTGTACTGGAAGAATCAAAAGAGAATTTAATTCTCTTCTCTCCAACCTTCCTCTGCTTTTAAACAGATAAATTTATTCAGTTAACATTTTCATGAAATTCTTAAACTACACTTAAATTTGTTAAGAAAAAATGATCTGAAACTAGTCCAAACTTCTTTGTGATATAGTGTCTATAAAAGCTTGGGGTATGAACCGCATGACTGTAAAATTTGTTTTGATATTATTGACAATGTGGTGTTATACATGCATCACTTTATCTTCTCAATGAGTCTTGTTGACTCAGTCCAAAACGGAACTTCATGTTCTTTGATAAGTCCTGCTGGGATTAGATGAGTTGATACTAGTCTTCTTTTCAGTGGAATCTTCTATCTGAATGTGTTTACTCCCGAGATCTTGAAAAAAAAAATTGTGCAGTTCTATTTGTATGCCTACTGAAACTCTTGACTTATAAACATCAAAGTCATGGAGTCATAGAATGGTTTGAGATGGAAGACTGATAAGATCACCAAGTTCCAACCCCACTGCTATAGGCAGGGACACCTCTCACTAGACCACGTTGCTCACAGCCCCATCCAGCCTGGTCTTGAACATCTCCAGGGAGGAGGCATCCACAACCTCCTTGGGGAACCTGTTTCAGTGTCTCACCACCCTCACAGTAAAGAATTTCTTCCTAATATATAGTCTAAAATCTTCTAGTCCTGGGTCTTCTTTCTTTTGGGCCCTGGTGAATTTGAGTACCTAACTGAGTCAAACTGAAGGCTCTCATGGCCTACAGTGCTGCCTCTGACAGTGACCAACAGCATGTGCTTAGGGAAGAGTAAAAAAATTGGGCTTGGGGCAGTATAATGGTAAGCCAAGAATACTCTCCCAGTTTCCTTCAATAGGACTTGTAGTTAATTTGAGCTTTTAATTTTTGGATTATTAAGGAGTTCAGATTTTGTCTCATTATTCCTCCAATTCCGTCTCTCTGAAATACTTAGAGAAGGAATAGCTTGGACAGAAAGAGTGTAAGCCCACAACATTAACTAGCCCTTGAATTGTGCTTCCTTTGAATACTAAGTTGACTCATTCTCTTTGCAATATTGTTTTGCAGTGTGCTAATTTCACAGCACAGACTGTTACTGTTAAAAAGTTTAAAAATCTATGGAATTTCATTTATTCACTACCAAGAATGGGGTAAATGTTATTTAAAATGAAACTGACACTGTCTCTGGACACCTGGCTGTTTTATTCTTATAAAGATAAGGATTCAGTGGATAGAGCACTGCCCCTTGATCTTCAGATGCACTTTTTAAGAGACACGGCTACAAGTTTGGTCATTTTAACTTAGTCCTCAGTGAACAGTTCACATCAAAAAATTATTATATATAATTTGTTACCACTGGCAGTGTCTGTTCAGGAAAGGCCAAGGACTGAGCTAGCATGAAGAATGAATTAGCTCTTACCTTCTACATTTTATTTCTTTCCTCTTTACTGTAGTAATTTTATTATCCTGTCTCTAAAAGATTCAGAGAATTAAATTACCATTAGTTATAAGTACTAATACATCCTGAAGATGAACTAAAATGTTTATTTTTTTCAAGTAGGTGCCCCAGTCACTGAACGTCTTCACCTGTCTATGATTAATATCCACTCATGGTTTCTCTGCCAACAAGTCAGATGCTTCTTACTACTTTCCAAAGCTTGTACCAAAAAAAAAAAAAAAAAAAAAAAATCCCATTTAAATTTAAGAGAAAAAAATGACTTTTCCTAGCTTTCAGACAGACTTGCAGCTACATTATAATAGCATTAGTCTATAAAGCACTTTATGCTACAGTGTTCTGTTATTATAGGACATTATGTCCAAAGGGTTCTCAGTTTACATTAAACTCTTCTTACAGCATTTGTGACAAGTATGTTTGATCAGAAAGTCTTCACATATTCCCTTCTTTCTTCCAATCCAGATGTTTCTCTCTTTTCAGAGATAGTCAGCAAAGGAAAATAATTCAAAGGAAGCTATAGTCACCTACATTTTGCTTGTAAGGAATCTCAGTTAATGCTGTTAAATGTTTCTGTCAAAAAGGAGGACAAAGTGGGGTAAACTAGAAGTGGCCAGTAATTGAACTGTTTATGGTTCTGGAAGGCATTGTACCTGAACAATGACATATTTTCATCTAATGGGTTAATTCTGCTGATTCTGAATTCTAAAAGTGAACTTTAAGTCATTTCTGCAGACAATCAAAAATGTTTGATTCACTTAGAATTTGAGCACAGCTCTTGCTCTTTTGAATTACTCATCCTGGGAACACTCAGAACCACAGTTCTGCTACTCAACATGGTGTTGTGGTGATGTAAAAAAAAAGGTAAGTGCTGGAGAATGAAATTCATCTCCAGAACTTACCCTGTATTCACTCTGCCAAAGGCATTTAGTGACAGTTTACAACCTGACTTCTGCATATTTTTCATTTTTGCTAATATCCTTTTCAATCAGCCTTCCTTTTTGTCCAAAAAGTGGTGATCATCTCACTAGAGAGAAGTATGTCTTTTTCAAGTGAACACATTTTCAAAAGAATTTCTCTGTTTCTCGCACTCCCTAGAAAAGAGACATTTCCATTCTATTTTTTAGAGTGAATGGGTGAAATTAAAATAGGGAAAAATAATTCATTTTAACCATGTTGTACAACAGCATTGCACACTAATTTTCTAGAGGATGCTTCTCATAAAATCATTTTGGTTTGATACATTCTATTTTATGCCAGCAAGAAAATTTGTCTGTTATTTTCTGTCCAAATAAATGAAGATTTTACACTAAAAGATCATCTGTTTCTAGAAGGAACTTACAGTAGGATGTAAAGGAGGTTTTTGGGGATCGATCTTATGCCAAGTCCTGCAAGCCAGTTATTTAAAGATTCATCCATATAGACTTATCTTTTTCAGAATCTGAATTGCATAATCTGTGTTTCTATGTTTTTTCTAGACAACAACATTCTTCCTCTACTCCTGTGGATAGGATTAATAACAGAGTTTAAAAGACAAGCTGTGTGATCTATCAAAAGTGTACATGCTGAGATCTTAGAAAAATCATGACCACATTTTATGTTTTATTCTCAATTGAAATGGCAAAAGGGTTGGATTGCTGCAGGGTCAGAAAACTCAGGGAGTTGCATATTGAATATAGGCTTTGTATATGATGTGCAACGTACTTTTAAGAAAGAATCTATATCACAGAGAAGTTACGAGATAGTACAAGTATAAACTAAATCACACACATGTGGAGCCTCAGTCACACACACTTGTATAGAGTGGAGCTCCACTGATGTTTCTGAAATAGGTATTGGGTTAAGTTTGCCTGATATGTAGTAGCCCATCTGGTGTTTATGCAAGTTTGATGTGATGTGATGTGATGTGTGGTCTTACTGAAGTAATTTTTGAAACTGTAATATCAGAAATACATGCTAAATTAGAGATGAGTGCATAAGAAGAGGGAAGGTCAGGGATGGCATGGGAGAAGTCATGAAGACAAAATGCTGTACATTTCACAACAGCAAACCTTCTTGTTGACTAAGAAGTAGCACTGATGGTATCCTTGCTTTAATGAGACTTCAAGATGAGTGATGTACACACCAATTCTTTTGTTTTTCATCTCTTAGGCAAGTGGATAGTATAATGGTGAAGGTATTTCATTAAATTGTGCAGTTGATTCAATATTCAATGCTTTTATTTAGTATCTAATGTCTACTGTTAATCTTGGAAGTATCCATCCAGCAATTGGCATAATGAGAACTGTATATCTTTCCTGATATTATTTTTGCCTTTATTTTGCATGACTTGCTTTTAGTTTTTCTATTTCAACTGTCTTTCAAGAAAATCTTGATTTTGTTTTGTTGTTGTTATTACATCTTTCTTTTCTACCTATGCTAATCTAATAAATGCAGCTTGGTTCCCTCTTTATTCTTTCCTATATTTGATACTATGAACATTCATTAATCTTTACTTAATTCTATATTGGTCTTATTGAAGAGTGCTTTGTTAAACACTCTGCCACTTTTCGAATTTTTAGTCATTGTCTAATCTTGTAGGCTTACTACAACAAATTGCTTCGTAAATCTGTCAAAATATATACCAGTGAGAGAACATTCACATGGAAGTGCAGTGCAACAAACACAGGGAACAGTAAAAAACAGTTAAATATTACATGATTTTGTTCTATATTTGTGTTTTTTGGAGAAGTAAATGAATTCTCTAGACAGGATTTCCATGGCTATCTGTTAAGAGAGTGATCTCCAGACTTCTGATATATAGTCCTAAGTAACCTCCAGTTTTACAAATTCAAAGTTACTAAATGGTATACTTACAAGGATTTTCCTTTATGCAGTGAGAAAAGCAGTGATTTTCAAGTTGATTTTTTTTTTTTAACAACAAGCTAATCTTTTTTATTAAAAATTGAGAATAGATGAAACTTAAATTTGAAAGGCATGAATGGTATCACACATTTAAATAAGTATTTTAGGGCTCTGGAAAACTTCTCATGAGTGTAAATAATGTTAGCTTCAATATAGTCCTGGGCAGTGAGGAAATACATACTGTGTTTTCTCATGCAGTTAATGAGACATAGAACGTGCAACCACCTTCAGATTATTCTTCAGACTAACCTCTCTAATTCCCATTTTCACAGTGTTTGTAGAAGCAGGCTTATTTCAGAGGTTCCTAGAATTCATAAATGATCCCATACTCACAACAGCTCTTAAAGACCAAGTGATAACTCTAATGGAATTTTCCATTCCTATTTTTATATTAGTCATATTCTTTTTGTTTTCAAATCAGTTGGAAGTCAAAAGAGAAGTCAGAATAAAAATTTTGAATGTTCTGTCACTGTTTTGCATCGTCATCATAAGTATTGTTTACCATGCCATCACTTGCTCATTCAAGACATTCTTTCTGATCTGGTCAAGTCATGAAGAGCCAGCATAAGAATGAGATTTGATGCAACAGACCTCAGTCAAAGAGTAAAGCAGGGAAAGACAGTTACATTTTTGGATTCCTCAGCATTTGCTGGTCTGCTATGTTTTGGATATTGTGCCTTACTGATCCATTAAGCTAGTTTTGCCTTAATATTCAAGCAGTTACCTCCTTGGAGACTCAGAAAACATTCTGATTTCCTGTAGTTGAGCTTAGTGTCTCTTCAGGGTTAGTGGTTGACTTTATGATCTGTGAGCAGGGTACCAGACTTGAATGTTTCCTTGATGCCTTTTTGTATAGTCTATAAAATTGCAGGCTAGTTTGCTCCTAACCGTGCATTTAAAATGTGATTGCATTATTATTTTGATATCAAACAAATATTTCACAGATGAAAAGGACTGAACCAAGCTTTAAAATCTGAAGGCAGAATAACAATAATTAATGCTTCTATTACTCAGTTTAAACAGTATTTATATTAAGCAGAAGACAGGTAATTAATCCCACTTGAAAGAATATACAGTACTCATCACTCATTTATGAATTCTTTTGTCTTTGGATAAAAGTGCTATCTCAGAGTTAAAATACCTTAACTACAATAATGAGTAAGGTCCTCTAATTCATTTTGGAAGCAATTCCTGAGAGTATATTTTTATAAACTTTGCAGGATCAGCCCCAAAGAGTAGTATTAGCTTGTTGAGCACTAAACTGTCATTTATAAAATTGGGTGACATTTTTTTTCTATTGTCAGCCATTATAAGAAAATTTTATTTTGAATTAGAATGGTGAACCCAACTGAGATATTTTCCCAACATATCAATAACATTCACACTATGTTTATTAATTGTTCTTATAAAAATATATTCATGTTAGTTTCAAAGTAATACATTGTTCCTGTTATGCCACTGTAATATGTCTTAAATATTTTGAAATTTCAAATTTTATTTAGTGGACATAATTTCACTGCACTTGTTGCTACATTATTATTTACACAATTTTAATACATGAATACTTACCCAACAAATATCACATTAGATATATTTAGTTTTCATAACACATGGAATATTTTTACAGGCTGTAAAAAGTTGTGTATTTAGAAGTTTAAAATTTATTTTCTTACATATGTGGCTGCAGCATTGCTTTAAACAAGGGTTTTTCTTCTGAATCATTAATGTTTTACGGTATTTCTTTTACCTCCTAGAGAAACTATATCTGGGGATTAACAAGATTGTTCACTGGAATTCATGTGGAAGCATAACTGCAGTAGCTGAGAAACGATCATGTTTCCTTTTAGTTCTCAGCAAGAGTAATTGAATGTTGAATATCTTACTAAACGCTGGACTGTGACAGTGTGTTAACACTCCGACTATCTCCTAACAGCAGGGCAATTATTTGCTGAGTGGGATTTTTATAAATCCCCTGGCAGTAGTATGTCCTGATAATTATGATGAAGTGCACTGGTCAGTGTTGATTCAGCAATCCCTTCTCTAGCAAATATTTCATTCACAGCTCTCCTTCATGCTTTTACTTTTATGGCTTTTAGAGATCTCTTACCTCTTCTCTCAGCTTGCTTAGTTTTTTTACAAATTAGAGTGGAGAAAAAAAGGATTTTTGAGTTTAGTTCCTATTTTGCTGAAGTCTTTTCTGTCTCCTTACATGCATTTTGAAGAAGGATTTAATTAACACATTATTAAAAGAGCAAAGTGAGAAAGTAGAGTATTACTCATGATCTTACTGTGACAATTTATGGCAAAGACTACCTCCTTCAAAGGTATTTTTTTCACAATTAAATGATTGTTAATAGAAGCACTTATATTCATGTTATTTTAGAATTTCTGAGTTGATATGAAAAAGAAAGCACAACAAACCTTTATTATAGTTGAGTCAAAATACAGTAAAATGTATTTTAAATACAAGAGGATACATTTTCTATTGACTTTGTACTTGCAGTTTCTCTTCAGCTCGTCTTCGTTGATCTTTAGTTTTGCATGCACGGAATTATTCACAAAGCAGTTGCTTCACTGTATCTGCTACAGCATGTATTGTTTGGAGTAGCTGATATAGATTTAGTTACTTAAAGTCAAGAAATAAGATACATTTTAATTCATAAGTAAAATTGCAGTGTAATTGTTCACATTTTATTATGCCATTCATGATCACTGATCTTTTCTGAGGAACAGTCTAACGCAATCAACACCGTCCTGTCTTTTCCTTTCTGTTTGTGCTTTTTCTCTTTCTCCCCTTTCCTCCTTGCACTTTCTGTTTCTTTTGCTGCACCCTTCTGTCATAGTTTTGTTTTCAAGGCAAGCTCCGAAATAATTTCTTTGTTATAGTCTGAGAAAAAATATTTGTTCAGTTTTTCGCTGCTTGTGAAAACAATAAAGGGATAGTCACAAAAAGTGCTCATTCTACAGCATACATTAAGTTTAGGATTAGGGGTAGAAACAATACAGAATATTAAAAAACATGCACATTAAATTATTTTTTCTAATTTTTTTTTTAGTATGCCACCATTAATTATAGGTGTAAGAAAATATTTGGGAGAAACTAAATGATAGAGTGTTAGAAATGCAAAATCATTCAAAATATTAATGTAATGCTAAGGATGACTGGGTAACAAATGGTACATTTGCCAGTATGCTTGACCTGACACAATTAATATTCCAGGTCATGCTTGGGTTTCCATGATGGAAGGTCTGAGGCAGAGAATTCTAGAGGAAAAAATATATCTATTGTATAACTCATTTCTCTCCCTCTTTTTTTATTTTTTTCTCTGACAAGTGAGAACCATAGTCTTATAAAAATAAATAAATAAATAAATCTGTGCTTTCACACCTCATTTGCCATATTCACCACTGGGCCACCATTCAGCAGAAGAGGCTGATGCAAGGAGGTCAGTATGAAGCTATTAGCAGAGTCGCCTCCTGAGATTACCTTGGTCTTATTGAGTTGGAAGTTAGCATGACAGTACTGCAAATAACTCAACTGTAGGTTTTTTAACAGTAGCACAGATTTCCCCATAGTGTTTGTCACTTTAGAAAATTGTTCCTGGAAATGAAGTCCCAGAAATCTGGCTTTGACAGAGGACTTTCTGGGTTGTGAAGAACATGAGTATAGAAAAATATGTCATATTCCCTACAGACGAGGTACTTTCTGTAACCTATCATAATATTTGGGAGGGTAACATATATTCTTGTGGACTAAAGGTGAAGGGAATGTTGAAAAAGTATGAGGTAGTATCTTGAGATATTTTTCTTCTATTAAAAGAAGCAGTACTAATTACAGTAGTTTTGTAGTTGAGAGGATATTGTATTAAAGCAGGAAAAAGATGAAGTTAAAGCTTTTAACTTACACTGATTGTCTCAAGAAGATATGAAAATTTCTTAAATATCAAAGGCTTTGATCCTTCAGATTCTTAGATTTCTGCGTACTGCCATCTCCCTGCAGAGGGTAGAGTGAATAGGGCAATCATCAGTACACAGCACATACACAAGAAATTGCAAAAATGACTCTGGTTTGCAGAGACATTTTAAAATGAATGGAAGCAATTTTAACAGAGAGACTGGTAAAGTAAAATCAAACTCATCCCTTACCAAACTTTCCTAATTTTAAATCTAGGCTTAAAACATAGCCATAAACCATGGGGATTTTAGAGTAAATTAGTATTAATTTTATCTATCTAGATATGAACTCTACTGATTGCTCTGCTATCTGTCTGTTTGAATACTTGAACACATATAATTAAAATGTAAAGTAATTAACAGGATTGCTTGAAAAAATCATTAGTTAAGATGCACTTCATAATTAATTTTGACCCAGATCTTATATAGAGTTTCAACTGAAGAAGGCACATCTTGAAAAGAGTCCAGATGGCTTCACAAATGTGTCTCACTAAAAATCCAAATCTGTTTTCATATTTGTTATACTCTTTGTATATGTTTAACCTGATAATAAGTGAAAACAGAGTAATGAAATAGGGCTGAATAATGAAATATATATAAGGTGCCTTTTCAGCAATAATAATCCAAATGACACTGAATCCATGGGTTCCCAAATATATTATGGCTAATTTAGGTGTCATTAAAAGTGCTAAAAGCCAATGATATTTGTGCACCTTGAGACAGCTGCATTTCATTGTTTGAATACTGTATGAAATACACATTACTGCCAAATGTTTGAACAAAGAAATATCAAGGACATGCATAGTATCACAATATAGATTACAAAAAGCAGTTTCAAGAAGCCATTATTCTCATGTGGCTATTAATACTTCTCTAAATATGAACAACAGAAGCAATGCTATTTCTACTAGACAAAATAACACATGGTCTTCTGTTTTGCAGTCACTGCATTGATCCTACTTGCCAGGTATTTGAAGCATAGATCTTTGAAATTTACTTTCTTATCCTGATGAGCTGAAGGAACAACCAGTAGCTGTTTGGCAAGAATAAATTTCTGCCACGTATCTCTATGAATGTCCTTCTTCCCATCACACAGTTACACTGATAATATAGTAGGATTATTTACATGGAGAATGTATAATTCAGGACCAAAATATATTGTCAGGTCCAGATCACTTAGAGGATATGAGGATATAGCCCTTACAATTTACTAAAAATATTTTGAATAAGCTACCATCTTTTATTATTTTCGTCCACTAAGTAAGGTTGAAATGGGCCTTATTTAAATGTTTTTGAGACAAGAAATTGTGATTTCCCTGTAGGATGTGCTAATGAAAAATGCAGTAGAGCTAATTGAGGATTGTTCAGTGCTTTCAGCTTCAAGCTTTAGGAGGAGGGTGGAGAAAAGTTAGGAACATTTACTTTTTTACTTACCTTCCCCTGCATCTCTAAAACGATGTATTTTTGTATTCTATGTTAATTCAGTACTTCTTAGCAGGTAAATATGATAAAAGAAAAACACAATATAACTGAGTTCTAAAACTACTGTAAAAGTGTTAAGAACACTGCAAGTATTCTATTGTGTATAAGGTTTTACATTAACTTTTAAATTGAACTTTAAATTTGAAAATTTTAAATCAAGTATAATATGTTGTCTTTAACAAGTTTGTACAATTTGAACTATTTTTTTAAGGAAAACCTGGTATGCTTCTATGGCTACTACTGTAGAATATGAAAGATTGAATGTGACTGAAAGAAAAGATCAATTTCAGGAACATGAAGATCATCTGTGTATTTCTTGCTTGCCTAAAATTAAAGTTACATGCATTCAAAGGGCTGAAACATGGATTATACATTATAGTATCCTATTTAAACAACTTTGTAGTGAGAACTGTTAGTTGAAGTCCAAAGTAACCAGATCTTCTATTCAGATTGCAGGCATATACAATTCGCCATTCAGAAAATCCCCAGATCCAATGGAACTGCTGCTCCGGAAGTCAAAGCCCTTGAGCCACAGGTGGCAGCAAGTGAGGAGTCCCTTCACATATGAGTTGTATGACTGGCCAACTTGTAAAAGACCTCCAGCTTTCCCCACAGGAGAGCCCCTGCCACCTATTGTCAGACAGAAACCTCAGGTAACTATTTTCAATATCTGTTTGGCTGCTTTTGTATAAATGTTTTATGGATTTTTTGTATTTATATAATTAATGCTTGCATTCGTAACATAAGTATTTGAAACAAATTTGTCTTAAAGAAAAGTATGTGGTATGTAAAAACAAGGAAATGTGATTCTCTAGTATTCGCTTTGGGGAAAAAATGTCATTTCTGAGATTCAAAGATATCTGATGTAACTGAGTATCATCTTGACTCATCAGATTTAAAATCTTTAGGTTCCAATTTTAAATAAATGAAAAATAGGGAAAATTAAAGGTGATAGGACAAATTAGCTATTTGAAATAGCTGCTTGCTTTTTTTGACATTATTTTCCATGTGGAGGCTAAAATATATCCTCTCAGTGTAGAGTAGATGCTGCTTTTTTGTGTCCACTAGCAGTGTGTCACCTTTAATTATGAAAGTTTCTACACATTGTTCTGTATCAATCATCGGGTTGCTCAGCTCTCTTCCTTAACTGTCATGGTCTCAATTTTATTTTCTGTTGATGTCAACATGTATTGCAGATAGCTTTTTTTCCCTCTCCTATAAAGTAATGGGGATCTCCAAGATAATGCATCAGAGTAAATGTACCACAGAATGGCAAAACAGCTTTTTCTGCCTTATCTAAACCCACTGGAAATATGTCCAATATGCACAAAAGCAGACAAACCTTTGAGACCTTTATGTTCTTCACTTGACGACAAGCGGATGTTTATTCAGACATGTCGCTTTTGCCAGTACATGCCTCATACAGTTACTTTTGAGATTCAGTCTTCTGTTCAGTAGAATTTTTCAGTCTGCCTAGTCAACTGACTTTCTGTTTTATGTACTTCATATATAAACTTTATTGCCGGCTTGACTTTGAAGGACTGTAATATCTTTAGAACTTCTTGTACACATTTCTGATTGTAGAATCCAAGTTGGAAGGGACTCACAAAGATCATCAAGTCCAATTTGTGGCTCCACACAGCACCTGTCTGAGAGCAGTGTCCAAACTGTACTAGAAACCAGCACTGGGACTATGCCCACTGCCCTGGACATTCTGTGCCATACCCACCACCCTCTGGGACAAAATCTTACCCTACCCTCAGTTGCTCCTCCCTTGACACAGCTCCATGAATTCCCCTGGGCTCTGTCACTGTCATAGAGAACAGAGCTCAGTGCTGCTGTCTGCTTCCCGTGAGGAGCTGCAGCCACCATGAGGCCTCCCCTGCACTGGGCTGAACAAACGCAGAGACTTCACATCTCTTGCCCTCTAGATCCTTCACCATCTTCATAGCCTTCCTTTGGACACTCTTAACAGTTTTGTGTCTTTCTTATACTGTGGCACTCAGACCTGCACCCATTGCTGGAGCTGAAGCCATGCAGTACAGAGCAGAGCAGGACAATCCTTCCTCTCGCCTGACAGCAGTGGACTGACCTCCAGCTTATTATCTCCCAGTCTATACATATATGTAGATCTGCCCCTTTCCAGGTGCAGAATCTGGCACTTGCTTCATTCTGTTGGTGGTTGCCCAGCCCTCCAAGATTTTTCTGCACAATCTCTCCACCCTCAAGGAAATCAACAGCTCTTCTCAATTTAGTGTCATCCAAAAACCTAGTATACATTTAAGTTCTGCATCCTAGTCATTGATGAAAACATTAAAGAGAACTGGCCTTAAAATGGAGCCCTTCAGAACTCCATGTTTTTCTTAGAAAGGCAATCATCAGTAACTTTCACTGAAGCTACAGTTTAGCTGAAGAAATTAAGCAACAGTAATAATCACTTAACAATACATAATTTGCCATTATCGGTATTTAACTCCTCTGAATATATGGCTATTTTGAAATGCAGTCTTCAGTTTGACCCACTGCTAGGTTCAGGATACATTTAACCATGCCATCTGCCACAATTTACATGTGGTATATTGGCTGAATCTGCCACGGTCTCACCAGCTAACACACACACGAAGCTTTTCTCACCTTTGTATCACATCTGACTAGTCTATAGGAGGACGAGTCAGTATCCTTGATGGGATGTGAAAGCGCAGGTAATTGGGTTAGAGCACAAGGAACAGGTGCAGATCTGCCAGAAATGGAGGTGAGTCCCACAGAGGTCCACACTGCTTGTAATAATAAGGATCAACTTTAAAGAAATTCTCCACCTTTCTCCTTCCATCCATTTGTCCCTTTAGCTGTTTAAGCTTCTTCATATAATGAGCTCACTGACTCATGTTAGACCCAAGTCAAAGTGTGACCCAACAGTTTAGTGACTGGGGAGTTTGAAATTGAATGTATGTTCAAAACCAGATATATTTATAACATTATAACCGTATCTTCTGAGACCAAAGGGGCTATGACGGTCCTTCAGTGGGATGTGACTAAATGTGTTGTCTCTCAGGACATAGAGGAAGATTTTGCGTAGTGATCATGGTACAGGAGTCATACTTTTTAAGTAAGGAGAGAAATAATCATTTTTACACTGCTAAGTTGCTCTTACAAAAAGACTTTACTGTATATAAAGAATCTTACAAGCTTCAGTTTGGGTGTGGAATATTTTATAGATGTTTCTAAGTTCAGATGTGCACACAGCAGTAGTGCACAGACAGCCTTCCAAAACTAACCAGAAGAGTTCTGTTTATTTTCTGCACCTCAAAGAGGGAATTTGCTATATAATACTTTAATCCTTTCAGCACCCTGGGATGTACGCTGTGGGGCAAATTTTCAAAGCACAGCGCATGGATTTAGCTGCGCGACTCTTATTGATGTTAATGGGAGTCACACGGCTAAATCCCTGCACAACACTTTGACGATTTAGGGTTGTATTGTCTAAGGAAAGGACACTGGTTTGAGCTGATGAAACAGCTGGAAATGAAAACCCATCAGAACGCATCATCCTGAAAGTTGTCCAGTGTGGCAGTAAGGAATTTAATTACTAGCTATACTTGTGTCCTAGTTCTCTGTGATAACACCTTCTGGCACCATGCTTCTTTTTCCTATACGTACATATATGTACAGATACATATATCTGTATATATCCAGGGTGAACCACTTGTTACTCCACTGTTCATTCAGATATCTAGAAACTGTGTTGCCAGTAGGGTTGGATATTTTATATAAGAATATAAACTACATGTGCCTAGATATCTACTAGCATTTTCTTGGGGTAACTGGCATTTAGCATTTTATACATAAGCTCTGTGTATGTGAGATAGTGTATTTATAAGTTTTAATAATGTTTGTACATGTTATAACAGACCTAAATTTTTTATTAGTAATTTAACCAGAATTACAGCTTGATGGAAGCTCAGAAAATTTTAAAATTCATCCAGTGTTCACTCAAAGACATCTATAACAGAAAGCACATTCCCATTTTGGGGGGATTTCTTTCCTTTTTCTGTGCTGGTGACTGTCAAGGCACAATGAAGAACATAAGAGTTCATGTAGATTTTATTACTAGTTTCTGATTTTAGGATAAAGTATTAAGAATGCCTATTTGCTGACCCTTTTATTTGGTAGACAAATCTGTAGCAATAATATTTATGCTATTCAGCACATATTCAAAACCATAACATAGGGCATGAGTATCTTTCAGGATGAAAACTGCTGGTTCCATTTTGAAGCAGAATGGCTGAAATACTTGCAGGCATTTCAGATGTGAAAATATTTTTAAGGACCATTTTTTCCACAGATTACACAGATCTTAAAGTTCATCTTGTAAAATGGAATAGGCAAATGGATTTTTTAGAGGTCTTGTCATCTTAAATATATTCATTAGGTGCTTATTGCTAGATAAGTTTCTTCAAATACATAATTCAGGGAAATGGAAAGATCTACAGGGAAAGTTTAGAGTTAACTTAATATTCTGCAATATGCCTCACTTTCATTAGTGATGACACAGCCTTATTGCAGAGACCTTTTGCATAGTTAAACTTTTTTTTTTCTCCCTTTCATTAGTATTTGCAGTGATCTATTAATTTCATTTGAAGTATGAATTGAGAAAGAGTTAAAAGTTCTTAGAAACTAAAGAGAGGAAAAAAAAGCTTACTTGGACATCTGTATTGGCTCTTACACTTGTGAAATATGAATGCATGTTTTATAATGAGGAAGAAATAGATTATTCTGAAAGAATATTTTCGAAAAGCAAATTTATCTGTTCTGGTATTACTTGACCAAAGTTTCTTTCCTCTTTTCTCTGTATATTCAGCTCTGCAAACATCTTACAATAGAGACTATTCATTATTTTATTAACAATTCAAAACTTATTTTATGTCTTGATCCTTAGTTTATACATTACTAGTTTACCAGTTTTATTGACCTTTTTAGTATTGATTATTCTCTTACAAGCAATAGCAATTTTCATTCTGTTTTAAAAGATTCATTGTAGTCATGCTAAATGAATTTTTTTTTTACTTTTTTTTTTTTTGTGGAGACTTTTAGAAAGCAAAATCCAAAGAAAGTCTGCAATCAATTTAGGTAATATGCTCGCTTTCTTACTCAGATCTTTAAAAAGATCTCCAAATCATGATACTGTGTCTTTAAAAAGTAAAGTTCCAGTAAAAATCCATTAAGTACTTTCAAATATAGCAATCCTCCTGTCCAGCTGTGAAAAGTACTAGATGATACTTATTTGCCATTTGTGTTATTTACGGTCCATGACTTTTATGGTAACTGGTTCCTATTATTGGTTTCTATTAATGTAAAACATAAGTGAACATAAATGAGGCGTGAATCATTTCTTTTTATTAGCCCCACAGTCTTCACTCAGCGCTTGCAGTAACTCCAGCTGTGACTTGTTAGTGATAACCTATTTAAAGAAGAATATCTTTAAGAATAAAGACTGTGATTAGGACTCTTTGTCTGCTTATAGTTTTCAAAGGTTTAGCTAGTTCATTGCAGGATCAGCAATGGTGAAAATAAAATAAAAATTAATTAGTAACACTTCTAAATCCAGAGTTGCCACTGAATTGTCCTGAGCATAATATGGCACTAATTGTACTCTAGGTGAGTTCACAATGGTTAGTACTAAAAGGAAGACACGATGCACACCACTTTGACAGTATAGGAAAGGACTTTCTCCTGCTGTTTATCTGTGCCGCTAAATGGTAGATGCTGGTATGATCACTTATTAAGCACAGTATCCTGGGGAAAAAAAATCTCTCTCTATATAAGCTTTTCTTGTGTGTGTGTATAAATGGGTATACATTATAGATGCATACACACACATTTGTGATATATGTAGAAGCTTTTAGGATTTTTTTTTCAAGACTAATGAGATTAATGTGGAATTAGACTTTCCAAAAATTGACTATATAGTTACATTATGGTGGTCATTAGTTTGAATTGTATTAGAAGAATTATATTTTAAATCACGTATTAAGTTCCCTTCCACATAGCTTTATAGTTAAAATTGAAAAGAGCATGTTCTTTAAAGTGAAATGTGATTTATCCTACGAGAAGGAGAGGACTTTCTGCTTAAGCAGAATCTAGATGAAGCTAATACTTGTATATCAGATTTTATTTCACCAGTATTTTTTCCAAGAAAAAAATAAACTCTCCTAATCAGTTCTAACAATGAATTGTTTTAAAATAATAAATATTTATTAGAAGCTAAATAAATCAAGGCTGCACATTTCTCATTCTATCTGTAGGGCTTTAAAGCATGTTATCAACCTTTGTGTTATCTGTAACTCTCGATCAAAATGAACTGCTTTAATTATTTTGGAAGAAAAGTCTTGCTACACTTCCCAGGCACTCTATGCCCTCTTTCATCAGTGATGTGTCATGAATAAAAGAAGGAAATAAAAGAACTATAACCTCACAATAAAACACTTACATTATCCTATACCTTTCAGGGGCCATTCCGTGATACCGCTGAAGTATTGCGGCAACGCTACAAGCCTTTGGAACCAACCTTGCGAGTGGCAGCATCAATCAATTCACCACTGGAGAAGGCCAGAGAGGAAATGAAAAGGGAGGAATGGAGAAAATGTATACATGACAATGAGTAAGTTGTTTGTTTTTTTTTTTTTCTTATATTGTTATAAGAATGTTTTCTTTATTCTGTTGCTTTCAGAAACCTTTCATGCCTGACAAAATGAAATGTCAAACCTGACAGCTTACTAGCAAATGTTCGCTGTACATACTTCTAAATTCTTTGTTCTTAGATTACAAACTCTTCAGGGCAGAGACCTTATCTTGTAATTGTGTGACATGTGCCTTCCATCCCTATGAATTGATCAAAGACCTTGCCATAATAGTACTATGTGATGCAACAGATGGGCTTAATTGGGAATAAGCAAACAAATGCAAATTCCTTTTTGCCATACATACCTTGCCAACTAAGACATATGAGTCCTCAAATTCAGGATTTTTACAGACTATGGGAATAGAAATGTTGCTGCATGCCAATGAGACTTGCGTTCTCTTCTAGTAGACTACCAAAACTCACTTGGAAGGGAAAGGAGCATATGTTGCACATGTTAGAACATGATGCTTAAATACTGTAATAATTTTTGAAGCTGTTTGGCTTTCTAAAGCATAATATCTGTAATATAATCAGAGAAAACAGCTTGTTTTCCATACAATACCAAATACAGATGTAATCTATCCATAGAGATTTAAGGTTATTGCTAAAATACTGCCATCTTCTTTCTTATTACAATGGAACACTTTTGTCCAATCATGGTAAAGTCCATTAACTCACCTGTTCCGACTTCGTAGCTAACTAGAAACAAATGATGTTTTGTCAGCTTTTCCCTTGAATTCACTGCTCTTGGGAATTGTTTGATACTCGAATAACAGAATTCTGGAGAGAAAGGAATTCCTTTTCCTTGTGAGCAGCCTGTGATCCACTGATTCATTAGGATGTGATACTTTTCTGTCAGCTACATATTGCATGTGCCAGCTTAAGGATGAGGACTTAAGTATGCTAGAATCAAATGTGTTTGCAGTTTTTAATTTGTTTCTTAAATCTTTTCCCTATTTTTCCTAATTGAATATTAACATGATATTAAAAAGGAGATTCAGCTTAAAAAGCAATCTCTTTGTTCAGCTACTTTTGTTCTGTTTGTTTGTTTTTTTTAATATATATTTATTAACAAAAATAATGTGCAGAATTATTTTTATTTTTTTCATTCCATACACAATAGGGAAAATTTAAAATGAGAAGTGTATCTCAGTTTTCTGTTCTTTCCTGTGTTTGTTATTCAGAATGAGGAAAAGCAGCTTGATTTTCTAATCTCAGTTTCGATTTGAGCTAACTTTTTTGAAACTTATGTGGGGTTTTTTGTTTAACTTATCTCAATGAAATCTAGAAAACACTGAGTAATAATTAGACTTCTCTCTCTCAATTAAGAGGCTTTTTTCACTGAAAAATTTTTGACTACACATTCCAAATGGGGAGGAATTAAGTCCTTCAGTTACGGGAATGAATGTGTGGTCCGGTCTTTATATGATAATATTTACCTCGGAGGTCATTATGTGACCAGTTTCAAGTTTTATCTCAAAATATTTATTTCTCTCTTTCTTTTTGCTAAGTGAATCATTAAGGTTTTAGACTTGTACAGTTCAAATCTGGACATGCCAGCTTTGACAGATATTAACTGATTAGGGGTCTTTATTTACCTTATGGATAAAGAAGCATTTAGTGCCATCTTTAATGCACAGAGGCAGTAATTCTCAGCTTCATGCACACTAAATGTATAGTGGATTATACATTTCCAGGCTGTGATCATTCCGTTTGTACTTCGGATTCAACCAACCATGCACAGGTCACATCTGTAACCTTGAAAAGGTGATGACAGAGCTGCAGGTCATCATCAGGACTAACACTCACTAGTAATGCCGCAGCTGCTGTGTGGTATGGTGGTCTCCAGGGAGGAGTCAACAAAGGGTTACTCAGATTCTACAGTAATCTTTTTCTCAGCAGTGTCTATTATGAATTGACAAATTTCTTGTCTCATTCTATGTAATTGTGTACTTTGGGACTGTATTTCTTCCTGGTAGTGCTTCCTATCCTCATCATCCTTCTATTTTAGAAAATAAGGAGAGAAAGAACACGGGAAGTATGCAGCACTTGTGGAGAAAGCTCATGCTTGCATAAAAGGAGAAGCAGACTCCTTGATCTGCATTTTTCAAGAATTAATATTGGTGTTTTATAGCTGTTATATCAGGCAACACAGAATTACCACTGAGTTTTGTTTAGAAAACCCTCTGAAATCAGTTTATACTTTTGTCTCTAAATGTTTCAAGCTCTGAGAAACTTCTTGCTTCTGATAAATGCCGAAATAAATTGAGAAAGCTGTGGGAGAGGCTCAGGGAGGCAGTGGCAGTACAAATGCAAAAGAAATGAGTAAATTTTGTGTATGCTTATAGCAACTGCTGGATTTTCCTATTTTGTACTGAAAGTGCAACTGGGTAATCTAACCTAATAAGAATGATTCCTTTTCCTCATGTAATTGAAGCTGTTACTGCCTTATTGTGCTATTTTTCATACAAATGAAGTGATTTCCCCCTCCACTTGGATAGGAATGACAATTGGACTCCTTTGGGATGACCACTTAATAAACTAGTGTCTAGTTTGAGACATCAACTGCCGAATCCAGCAAATTTAGATCACTGAACATGAAAAGTTCTTTACTCAGTCGCATGCAGCAGTGTCCTGGCCTGATTTTCCAGAGAGCAAAAACATAAATTGTTTTCATTAATTTTGTTGAAAGCTGTCTCACATGACATGCCTCATCATCCAAAGTATACTATTTAATACCTTTATGAAGCCCACATACATCAGAATGAGTTGCAATGTGGTGATAAAGATAAACCAGTGATAGCCAAGGCTGAGGCTTCCTGTTTTATTGTTGACTTCTGGTGTGACATCAGGCAAGTCACCTCACTGCTGGCTCTCTGTGCTCAGAGCTGTACTAAAGGCAGCCACGCCAGTCCTGATCACACAGATTCACTTCTGTGCAGCAGTGTACAATGTTTGCACACCATGTCTCGCAGTTGTTTTCAGCAAGTTGCTTTCTTTTAAGACTGGCATAGGTGCTTCTGCTACACAGTGATGTGCTCAAAAGATGCACTTGAGGGCCTCAGTGTCAAAATGTGCACAGCAATAAAGGTAGTAAAATATAAGAAAACAAGTTGCTCTGGTTTGATAAAATCTTAAGATTAAAAAAATCTTCTCCTTTGTATGTTTTTAAGATCTTTTACTCTGTTTCTGTCATAGCTGCAGTGAAAATGGCCGTTGCACTTTATGTTGTGCAGATATAACACGTTTGAAAACTTTGTTCAAACTACGCTTAGTTCTTCGTGTGCTTTGCAACTTCAGCAATCTGCATATTTTCCGGACTGTTATTGTATTATGATAAACAGGGATTATCATATATTTTCAGATAATGTTTTCTTAACAATTCAACTTCTATTTGTAACTCTTCCATTTATTTTAATTACTAGCACAGTGTGCAACATTTATTAATCAGCAGAGTCTTTTTAAGTTAAACTACTAAATTAGCTAACCCCATTAACACAGAATACTCCAAACAAGCAGTAATAGGAGAGGTAGTTACTGTGCAAATCGTATTATACATGCGGGTGCTCTAGGGCACAGTTAAGCATGATTACCCTCTTTTGATCCAGTATTCCTCTGCTTCTTCCAGCTAATTTCCACTGGAAATTTACAAAGTAGCGCCTTCATTTTTCCATCTTAATTTTTCTAATGAAGTTCTAGTACTTTATAACACTGGGGATGCAGATTAATAAGTCTGTATAATTAAGAAGTTCTGGAATTTGCTACAGAAAAGATCTCTTTTACTTCCCACAAGAACCAGACAGTGGTTTTCTTCATCACTGTATAGTACTGCAGACATGGGTTAAATAAAAAAAACAGACAAAGGACTCTTAGATTTACTCCTGCTAGGATAAAAATGACTTATAGTTTATTGAAAAAAACTGCCAATATGTATGTAACATGTAACTACAGACAAGATTTGTAAAAATGCATCCAAAACAAATTTCTCTTATAAAAATACTGTGCTAAAATATGCTGTGTTTATACTGTAAAAAACTTTGATTTTAAATATACACTCATTATGAGTTTCATAATGGCTGCTCTGTTGCCATTGTTGTGCTGTGCAAAACCATTGTATTTGGCTTTGTTCACCAAATGTAAAGATGAAGAGTGTTGCCTTTAGGCAAAACCTGCTTTTGAAAGCTTGAAATTCATAGCATGTTATAGTTAAAAAACAAACAGAAGAGGGGTAAGGGTGGAGCAGGGGAAGACTCAGAGCTTCCAGATGGTTTATTTGGAGCTAATTCTTCGTGGTCTTTAGAGTCAGAGGAAACTTTTTTTCATTAAAATTGGATCAAGACAACATTGGGCATCTACATCTTCTCTGGGCAACCTGTTCCAAGGCCTCATCACCCCCACAGTGAAGATTTTTTTTCCTAATTTCTGATCTACAGCTACCCTTTTATAGTTTAAAATTGTTACTACTTGTTCCTCACAAATCCTTCCTCCTGTTTGCACTGCTGCACAGGAAGCTTTCTCTCTCCTCATGAAATGACATAGTCGCTGGAGTCTGTACCCGCTACTGCTTCTCTCAACTTGGTTAGGCTAACTAGAAAGCCTTCAGCATTTCGGAGGCCTCTTTCCACTCCTGTCAAAATAGAGAGATATTGGAACAGAAGACAGAGTGGAAAGAAGAAATAATAGGTGGAGAGATGTGGGAAGAAAGAGAATGAGGGGGCCAAAATATGTGGAAAAGAAGCATAGTGATACAGAATAGAATGAATGAAGGGGCAAAAAATATAAGTTTTATTTTTATTAGCAGATATTTAAGCTATCATTTGCAATGTAAATATATCCAACTGACCACTGTCAAGTCTCACGTTGTCTAATAATTCAAGACTTCTATGTCTTTTTTTGATAATTCAGTCCAACAGACTGTGGTTCTGGAAAATTGCAATTAACGTTTGTTACCAGTGACAGTGCCAGCTGCGGTCCTGGTCCTTCCTCAGTTTTTGTTTATATAATACTGCCATTTGCAGAACTTCAGGTAGTTTCTCCTTTTAGTTCCAACTCTTTCACCCTGTCTCAACTATATTTATTGGTACATCTCACTGAAGCTTTTGCAATGGATGAAATTAAATCAGTTTTCCTTTTTTTATTTACTTCTTTGGAGAATACCCACCTCTTGTGAGGTTAAGTTTTAGAAAGGTTTCACTTATGCTGACTACGCCTTATGCCATAATATGACATCGAGGTGAAATTTAGTTCTTCTTCCATCCTTCTAATTCTGTCTGTCACTTTTACTGAAACCCTTCAAGAACTTCTGAATTTACACTTAAGTGACAAAGAGAAGTTGAAATCCAGATGCAAGAATCCTATTTGAGTGAACTATTTATGTTAGAAATTACTGTGATATAAACTTTGGCAGTATATAATGTTATTATACCATTATCTGGATTTAATTTTCTTCTTCCATCACTCTCTTCTGTCACATTCAGAGCACAAAGTGTCATTTATCTGGGGAAAAGCTGTGTTAGGTGTATATATAGAGCTACAGAACACAATGCCATTACTGAATTGTATTACAGTGCTATTGCTTTTTTTTACTATTATTGTTGATTGTAGGGTTATAATGACTTTCATATGACTCATTTATTTGGTCATCTACTTAAGACACACATACAAAAATTTTTTAATGGATGATGATTTTTGTTTGCTTTAAACTGACACTGAGTTTACAAACATCTTTTCTTGTAGTTAGCTGATATGTGACATTTAGGCTCTAAATGTTGATTATTATCAATCAAGAACCGATTATACAGCTAAAAAAACCCCCACCATACTGCTTCATGCTATCATGCCCCATTATGCTTTTAATGTTCTTTTATTTCAATTTTTAGCATTCTTTTATTGTTCAATGTTAAAAAATTCATTGTTTTTTTTTACTTATTCCTCAACCACAGATATATGTTCTTGATTGTATGGCACCTACTGCAGTCAGTGGTCTTAGAGAAGATACACAGTAGTATGTGAAAGATTATATTTGTGCTAAGTAGCATGTAGAGTATACGGTTAGTTGTATACTCACAGTCCTAAAATGTTAAAATATATGTGTAGTTATTTGATTGGAATCATGGTAGAGCATGTGGAGACTGGTCTGAAAATAATACCTCCTGTATTTTGTGATATTCCTATCATTTCCAACCATTTGAAGCTTGGCATTCATTACTTCCAGAGAAGCCCTACTAGATTGCTCTGAGTACTGACCTGACAAAAAAAAAAAAAAAGGGTCCACAGTGCAGTCAAGCCCTCCACATAAGAAATGTTACAGGGAAAACTAGAATCATCATTGTTTTCCTTTACTTATCTTCTATTCTACTCTCCTCAAGATTTTTTTTTTTTTGCTGTTTTGTGTATAAATTTTACAGATGCAGTATTCATATTGAATTATGAATGTTATGGCTCAACTAAATTCTGTGCATATATAGGCAAATCCCTAAACTGCTAGCCTTGTCTTCTCAGCTATCCAATCCCCTGAGAAAGCCAATTTTCTTTCATGTCTGAACAAAAGAAAAATGTACTATTAAAATGCAATTCAGAAGTGATAAAAACTGCAAGTGGAGCAGCCGGCTCACAGCACCTTCGATGTATTCTCTGGGACACTGGGGCCACATTAATTTTTGTGTGCTTGTGATGTCCATCCCATGTGCAAATTAGCATTACAAGTACTATAATCTGTCTTATGTGAGAGTGCCCTTTCCCATGAGTATACACATGCTACTACAGATTTCTATAATTTAGAAGTCTGCTAACTCAGTGTTTTTCTCATGCTAACTTTACATAATATTTTTGTGGTACTTGATAGAGTAAATTGCTATAACTAGTAAAATTGCAAAATAATTTATTTTTATGGAGTGGAATTTAAAACAACAACAACAAACAAACAAAAAAAAAACACTTAAACAGTGGCTGGTGGATTATTTAGTGAAAATACCAGCAATGAATAGCTTCATTCATGGGATTTTCCTTTGCATGAAAATGTACCTGTTTGCTATCTTTCTTGGAAACTAAAATAGAGAGATGGAACTGAGATATCCTTGTAGGATCTGTTTTAGATCCTTTATATATAAAGTGTCCTTTGCCTTCCTTTGTACAGTTCACTGTGAATCCAACCCTGTACACTTGTCCATAAGACTGGGGATATCTGAAAACCTCTCATATGTCCAAAGCATTTACCTGGAATTTCACTGTACATGGCAGTATTCAAGAAGGGAGTACACCCTCAGTATGATCAAAGATGAAAGAATCAAACTCCAAAAGTCACTAATCAGGAAATACTGATCACTTCAGAGTAAAGTATACCATTTGAAAATTAAGAAGAAACCACTGATTTGTTTTGTGTCCTGCCAATATGTGAATGTCAATAGTATTATCTATATGTTTTTATTCTGATAAACTAGACTACAGTATATTTTCCTTTGGTTAACAGGTGCCAAATGATTCATTTTCAATTTTGATATACAGAAGGAGTTCTTTCTGATACAATTTAGATTTGGTTTATACCTAAATTGCTGACATCTTGAAATATTTCCATCCTGATGTAATCCTGATCGGATTCAAGTTGTGTCATGTGTCTTTTGGACTACACAACTTGTAAGGCAAATGCAAGGTTCTCTAGAAATGAACCCTCTACTTGTGCGTGGTTTGTGCTTTCCATTGACTTGTGGCACAGACTGCAACAAGGAAATCACATCAAGTTGAACCTTGTTCATTTCTTCCTTGCCCACATCCATTAGTAGGACAAATGCAGCCAAAGTAGTAATCTGGTAATACTAGTCATATTCTATCTTTGTATAAGCTGTCATTTTATGTTGTCGAATCTCTATAGCTCTTTGCTTCATTTTTTTTTAACAGTTATAAGAAAAAATTCTGTAATCTTTTCCACATTACTGGGGGGACAGAGTGCTATATCAAGAAAGTAAAGCAGGAAATATCAGGAATACGTGTCCACTCGATCTTCTGCTTGACTGATATTTGATTTACATAAATCCTGTGGCATTCAAAGTAGTACTAAGTAATCTTTAAATGTTCTTAAATTTCAGATTTTTGCCATTTTCTTCGTATCATAAAAATGAGAAGTATGAACTGTCGCTTCATGCATCAGAAAAAAATGTCAAAGAAGCTTACAGAAATAAGCATTTCCGAGAAGTACAGCCTAATAAGTGGATAGCAGGCAAGGTAAGTCACTGCAAAACTTAATGGCTTACTTTTTTTACCTTTTATTGTATGTGATAGGACCTAATCCTGAGATAATCAAATCCAGTCTTTTTAGCATATTATAAAATCACATTGAGCTGCTGTGATGAGATATCATCTTCCTCAACTCTCCAGTAAGTTAAATCAGGAGACATCTCTTATCTACTAGATAAAGATTTAAGAGAATGCTTAAGTACAAATTTAGTTATATCAGTTCTGTAAAGTTTGTTGTTTCTGTGTTGTCTTTTCTGTTTTAAGATATAATACACATATTTACTCTTACATGTAAAGACAAACCTTTAGAAAATCATGGAAAAAATAGATGAAAAAATATTTTGTATCTATTTGAATATATTATTGACTATATTTTGCATATATTCTTTTAAAAATAGTGTAAGGGAATGTAAAATTGTTTTTGTTTTAAAATGTTTTCACTAAAGTGGCTTCTTTATCAGAAACATCTCCTATATTTCCAGTTTTGCAGTTCTATAAGAAACAGTATTTCTCAGAACTTTCAGCTTTATATAAACTATTTCCAGTGGTTGAAACCTAATACAGTATGAGATTTCAAATGTCCATAATGTTCCATCATTCACCCAGCATGATACAGAAAAAAGAAAACTGAACAATTGCTTCTTAACTGTTTTTTGGATTTTTAGCAGCTTTAGGAAACCAAAACTTCAGAACTTTTGAATCTTCGCAGTTGGTTAAACAAAAGCAAAGAAAGGAATATATATATTTTTAAATCATGTGTCAACTCCTGCAAAACCAAACACTCTCTGAAAGTATATGAAAAAGGAATATACTGTTAGGATATTACAATAGAGTAGAATTAGCGAAAAAGGATGAAAATGAGCCAAAACAGTGTTCTAACATGAGTTTGCAGACGTCTAAGTATTATTATTTTTTCCACTGGATATCATCATCACAGTATAATCTCCCAATGTGAAAAAGATAGGGACTTGGCAGAGTAGTTCTAGTACAAGTTCTCAAAGATAATAAAGGAAGTGGAACATCTCTTATACAACAAGAAGCTTACGGAGCTGGAACTCTTCATTTTGTAGATGATCAGGGGTATCTCACTAATGTATTTAAATACCTAGTTGGAAGGAATGAAGAAGGTGGAACCAGATTCTTAGCACTGTCTGGTGGCTCACTGTTGTGAGGGTAGACAAACACTAGAACACATTGCCCAAGGGGGTTGTGAAATTTCCTTCATTTCACGGGAGATATTCAGAACCCAAAAGGACACAGTCCTGGACCACCAGCTCTAGCAGGTTATGCTTGAGCAAGGGGATGGAATAGGTGATCTAAAGAGGTCACTTTTTTAAGACTTGATTACTTCCTTGGAACTAACTTATCCTTGTGAATGTATAATAAGTTCCAAGGAAATTTAGTTGGAGAGGTAATATTTGAAGTCATATTTTTTCTCAAAGTGTTGAGCCTTTAAAAAAGATCTGAGTAACATTTTGATATTTTATCATACAAGAACAGTTAAACTGCATTGCAAATAAAAACATGAAGATAAACATTCAAATAAACAGATGAATTTCTCTTTCAAAAGCAATTAGTGGAGGATGTAATTGATTGGAGACCAAATGCATGAGCATGATATATGTATGTAAATTAGTATAAAGATCTGTTGGTCATACTCGTCTTACAGTGTAAAAACTCTTCCAGTCCTTCAGCAGTTCTTGGTCAGGCTGAAATGACAATATTAAAAAATGTAAAAATTCTTATATTGTATATCCTATCATAAATATATAATGCATATTATATTAACTATAGCACTTAGCTGATATCACTAAACTGGCTTGTAATCTTGGATAAATTTCAACCTTTATCTCTGCAGATATATAGCTATATACATTAACTCAATATGGCAAACAGCCTTCCATCTCCAATTGTAAATCAAAATTAATCTTCAGTTAGGAGTTTTGCTTAACACTTGGTCTGTTTAGTACGGCTATTTTGGGGGCTTCCATGAGATTATATTTATGTTAATGCGTTATTACAGCCTGAATAACTGATAACTGCCAGGATGTATATTCCACTTCTTAAAGTATTATACTAGATACATCTTTCTTATCGTTGTTGATAAGAAAAACTATGGTGTAATTTCTTCCAGGTAGGCAGTTCAGTGGTTAGTGGGTCAATAACCCCTCAGATCTGCTGATGTATTATTTGATACTAGCTGCCTTTTTAAAAACTATATATTAAAAAGGATTTCTGTGTGTTCACGAGCATGTCCTGGTTGTATTTCCTTTAGATTTTCATGTATACGAAAGCATTCTAGTTCAAGTTACAGAATTAGTATGCAAATTATGTAATTACTTCAGAAGCAAAATAAGCAACAATGAGAAATAGCGACTAGTAATACTTCCTCTAGAATGTTTCCACTTAATTTTCAAAAAAGTTATTACATTAAGGGAAAACTGTTCTTCAATAGAAACGAAGAAGTTAAGAAATGTAAATAATATGCTTCTAGTGGGGGAACAGAGTGTTTTACCCAGATAGAAACTACTATAAAAATAAAAATGCATGCATACTTTTCAAGTTGAAACAATGTATGTCTAGATACCTTGGAACACTTTTTATTTGTATGTGAGAAATATCAATATAAAAAAAAAAATACAAAACACCAGTCACTGTGAGTTTAATCTACAGTGATAGGTCCCAAAATAGCTGGACAGTCAGGGGATCAAATTCACTAACTATAATCTTTCAGTTGTCAAAACACTCACATATGTTCATATTTACTGAAGCAGAAATGATAGCTTACAGCCTTTAATTGGTGTTGGAGTTAGTTTGCGTATGCATTTTTGAAAACTGACTTAAACGACAGCATTAAATATTTTCTTATTTGGAAAATTCAGCATGTGATGCTTGAAGATATTCTTTTCTGAAATATTCTTTCCTCAGATACCTTATTAGAGGTGAATTACAGTATAACTGCATCACTGTTTCATTATTTGCAGAGGCATTTTGGCCCTAAACAGAATTTTATTATCTACAAAGCATAAAAATATCCAGTACTGCAAGGAATTAATTTAGAGAACCTAAGCATATTGCACAGAACATAAAGTTGACCTTTACCGTCTACAGCTTTTGGAATGGAGTGGGATGTGGAACACATCATAGATTTAATGTGGCACAACGCTGTCTGCAGAAACTTGGGTGGGACTGTGACTGCCTGCCCATTGCACCCGATGATTGAATCTGCTGTCACCAGCATCCTGATAATAATGAACATTCAGCTTAACGACCGTGATTATGATTATCATAATTGATGTGCAAGTGCAGTGTGTGGGGATCATTACAGCTGAACTGTACAGCAGAGAAACATGCCTTAGTTATGGATAATTTTACTTTTATGTATTGATTGGGATAAAATATGCCTTTCAAGTTCAACAGGCCAGTGTAATATAATTTTAGGAAGATTTCTACATGTATGAATTGATGATTATGAGCTTCCTGCAAAACAGTCATTCTGCCTGTTTGTTTTGAATTGTTTCATTCCATTAATAACATGAAATAATTAAATAATTAGATGTTGAGTGGAAATCACTTACTGAGTACTGCCAGCATTAATCAAATATCAAGCTGAAATATTTCTGATTGTGATGGCCTTGCCTAGGCTAGGAAAAATAGCACTAACATAATTCTAGTTATGTTTGAACAGTAGAAACCGGGCTGTAGTCGACATCACTATCATTTTCATGCTCTCATGTTACCATTAGAGCAGACCATAGTTGTTGGTTATATAAATTGTATAGCTTTCACCTCTGTCACCAGAGGCAGAGCTAAAAGCTTAATTCAGGCAGTGTAGATAAAAGCACAGATCACAACCAACACTTTCATTCAATTTTTGTTGAATAGAGATTGCCATCAGCTGAGATTATGTGAAGTTGCAAAAGTATTTCATTAAGTCACATAATGACATGTAGATGCGCTTCAAGCTCAAGTTTATAAAATGAATGTTAGAACATTAGTATAATGCTAGGTATTTCATTGACTTACAATAGGTGTAAATTTTGGCTCTTAGTTCATGAACTAGCAAAAGAGTCCTATTTGGAATGACAGAGGTAACAGACCACAGAAAGATGACTAACTTGCTTTCTACCATAAGGAAGATTGCAATGATTGAGTCTCCATGAATTTTGCAACTGCAAAATTCCTCTCACATTATTTTACTGAGTTTGGAGTTTCTGTGATGAAAATGAGAACTCCCTGCATGTCCAGGAAATTCATGCCATTCTGTATAGTCTGTTGCCTCTAGAACTTCAATAGTTTCAGTTGTTTTCATTGTAACTTGTGTTATGGAACAAGTTGTGTAACATTTAAAGTTTCACCTATGCAGGAAGTGATCCATAAGGAGAATATGTCATGGCCTGAAAATCTTAGTTCCTTAGAAAATTAGCAGGACATTTCTACACACATGACTTTTCTACTTGGTCAATCCATTTCTTTTCACATTCTTCTGATGGCAATGTGTCCTATAGTTTCACAGAAAAACTTCCTTTGTATTACTGCAAAAGAATTTTTTCCATTTCTTTCTATACTGATTTTTTTTTAAATTTCACTTTAACTTGACTTTTCTTAATCTTGCAGCAATTATACTTGAGATAATGTATGAGTGAATTTTTAAGCTTTTTCTTAGACAAACAATTTTTAAAGGAATTTGCTTGGTTTCTTTTCTTTTCGATTAGATGAAAAACAAGAATATTTCTAATGCAGAGTACTATCCCTGAGGAATATGGACCTGTTCTATCAGCCTTATTAAATGTTTTAAAAATGTCAAAACTGTATTTATTAGTATGCTTTCTAAGAGAATTTTCTAATGTACATGAGGTAGGACATTCTGAATATCAGATTCTTTGTTTCTCCACTGCAATTGCAATGTGTTTTCCTAAGCAATGTAAAAATGACATAATGTGGCAGCTAGAAGTGGCTCTATTGTAGGGGAATTATTAGGTGATCTGTAAGAGTTTGTGTTTTACACTACTGATTTCTTCATGAGCCATGTCAGGGATAAAGATTGTTGGCAAACTGTGTTGCACTCTAGCACTCTGGCCAATGACATGGCTCCTGTGTAATTATTACTGCTAGTGTAACTTCATGGATCTATTCAGATGCTTCAGATAAACCCTTAGGTTTGAGTTATCAGCTCTCTAGTTCCAAGTTAAGGTTGCTTTCCTATACTTCGCTTATTACCATCCGTCCTAAACCAAATTAAAATAATCAAAATCCAAGAATCTGGTCCTACAGCAATGCATCCTATATAATTCATGAAAAGTAATCTCTTGTATTCTCTCCACTGTCCTCAGAACAACCCTTGTGAGTGAGAATACTTCTATAACCTCATGTTATAATTGGCTTGTGAAAGTCCTTGACTTCTCCTAAGGTGATTCTCACAACAGCATCACTCTCCTGAACTGTGAGCTCCTTGGAGCTCAGGCATTTGGCTACATTCTTGGATAGATAGTACTAAAGAGAAAAGCAAATATGCCAAAAGCCAGGAATACGTCAAAAAAAGCAGTGCAGCAGTGAGAACAGCAGACATTACCTCTCTTTTACAGGAGTAGAGTGAAATCTCTTTAATAAGATGCATCCATTCAGTCTTCCAGGAAAGGAAAACAGAATTACAACTTGTGATTGTTGACACTGATTTTTCTAGATTCCTTGCCCAATGCTATATTTACAGAAATGTGTCTGATTCTAAAGAATTCCCATTGTAAAAGTTCCTGTGTGGTGATTTTCTCACTTTGAGAAGAATTCTTCATGTCACTGCTACTCTACTGCCCTTAAAAACACTACTAATTGTGTAATGGAAATGATTATGAAGAATCAGCCATTTCTCAAATTAATTTCTTAAGCATGAAAGGAAAGCTAAAATTGTGAAGCAAATTTAAAGATACAAAATGGCTACTGCTTAATTAAATACAGGAAAAAATGGGTGGGTATCTGGAAGGCTGGGAAGAAAAGCTGGAAAAGCTTTCTAGCAAAGGTTACGGATGACTTACAGAGTTTGATTTTGAAGGCATAATACAAAGTAGTGACTGGGAAGAGTCAAACCATTCAGTTGGTTATTTGCATAAGAAAAGATACTGTCACCACTCTTCTAATCAAATCCATTCCAGTAGTTATTTGTCGGCGACTAGTTAAATATTTTATAAAACCTGATTTTCAGTCCTGTGATTTCTCAACGGGAAAATGCAGTCCCTTGATGATGATCCAAGGCTTTGAAGAATAAATTGATTCGAAAGAGAAAATTAGATGGTACTTATTATACTGTCTAACTAGCAATTCAGTGTCATTTGTCTGTAGGATGATAAATGTCTTGCTTTGCCTACCTTCTTCATTTAATAACACGACTTGAATCTTTGTAGCATAGAAAGAAAATCTTGGTTTTTAGTAAGTTAATTTCAACCAACAATTTTTGAGGGAGATATATGTAAATACATATAGCTTTAACTTCCCATTCTATGCATTGCTTAAACATTTTAAAACTTCTTGTTTAATGAGAAAAAAGCTTTGCTGATAGAGTATCTTCCCCAGTTCTGTCAGTACACACTCAGAGGATATTACAGCAACTTGTGACAGAGCTTTAAGTCCAAAAACAAAAAAGCTGTTAACTCTAGTGTTTGTTTACAAAATATTTCATTGATGTTAGTTTTTGATGTTTGTGATTGTTACGTTATTTGATTTATTGGAATTGAAAATCCTTACACTAAACTGGGAAGTGTTTGGCCTCACCTTTTGATGACAGTTTTACAGGGGATGTTCAGTTTTTTTGGAATTAAGATTTGTTCATACATCCACCAAACAATGTATTTTAACCAAACCAATTTGTCAAAATATTGAATAAAAAATTTAGATTTTGAATTCAATAGCAATTCTTGATGGAGCGTATCAGCAAAAGCATGCTATTTATTATTTAATAATTCACCTTCAGCTTTATTGTGATGATTAAATAGAGTTGAAATGATAGTAATAAAACTTCTCACAACTCTGTAAAATTAACACAGCCCATGCTGCTATTCAAAAATGCCTGGGATATTAAGAGTAATTCTCAGTGCTTAGCATAGTTATGTATTATAACCAGTGATGACTATAAGTGATGTGCAGAAAAATTCTATCTCCTTCTAGAAGGTATACTCTAGGTACAATGCCCATCTTCACAGAAAATAGACTCTTTGAATCTCATCTTTAATTGCATGTTGCTGGTGGATTTACAAACTGTAGTCTAAGAATCATCTTCTGGTAGCTTCTTGCAAAATATACGGTTAGGATTTCAGAATGTCACATCTCAAAATGTTGCCTGAAAGATTTTATTGTATTTATCCATTGTGATTGAATAGCTGTGTAATTTATAATGCTATTAGCAAATATATCTGCTTTGAATGAATTCGAAAAGATTATGCTGGATGTATGTCCAAGCTGAGTGAAACGCTGCATGTTTGCTGCTTTGATGATCACTCCAGAGAGCAAGTGTAGATTATTCTCAGAGCAATAGACTTCAGTGCAGTAAAATGTAGTCTAGGTTCTTGGAATCTTAGAGTAATCTATGTTTCCTGAACAGGAAAAAAAAAATTGTAGTACAAGTTTTGTGCACTTGTGTTGGAGTGAATGAGAAACAAGTAACGCAGACTGCTTGTTCTCCTAATGGTTTTATATAAACAGCTACTGCTCCTTTAAAATTTAGATCATGAATCACCACTGAACTTGTTTGCTCTATTTCAAGTAGTGATGTGATACACTTCAGCATTTATTCATTTAATGCCACTGAAAATCTATTTTCAAAATACCCTTTACAAATGTAAGTTAAATAGATCTTTCACCATGATCAAGGTGATAAACTCTGTTATCTCCTACATTTTGTTTTTTGTTGATCTCAGCATAAAATATATGTGCAAACTGAAATGCATAGCCCCATCAGTAGTTATTTATGAACAGTTGTATTACTGTGTGTTAATATTCAAGAATGAGAGTTATGGAATTACTCTAGAATAACCTTTTCACTTCAAATTCCATCTTCATTTTCATTTAAATAACCTTACAAGCTTTGATGAGTTAATGTACAGGGATAATAGTAGATATGGTATATGGGACAAGATAAAGACTGTGATGAACACTGTATCTGTTTTCTAACTCTACTGGCTTTGTTTTCCATAATGAGTCTCTCTAAGTAGGAATTTACAGTTTGGCTGTGTTAATAGGAACTAACAATATTCCCATCCCAAGGCTTTGTTATGTGTTAGGATCTCTCACTTGTAGTTATGCGAAGGAATGGCAGTGTAAGTGATAAACACTGATGATTAGCAATTGAATGTACTGCTCTTTTACAGTAGAACTTGTTGGATATGAGAAAAACAAAAGAAAAAGAGAAGCGATAAAAAAAACCTGCATATTAGCAGACTTTGTGCACTAATGTGAAGCTGCTTGATTGAGCAGTGCAGTGTCAACCATATCTTTCTTCTAATGCTAAAAGTAATGCACATAGACAGAGTGACAATCAGAGTACAGCCTCCCATCAGCTGTAATTAATCTTTTAGTTAACAGAGACTAGAAAAGCTTCTCATCAGCCCCTTCTGAAGTCTGAGGCACCCTGTTTTTTGATGTTTGCATTCTCAGTAAAATTGTCCCCACCAGTTCTAACAAATTGAAACACCAGGCTAATTATGGCAGCTAATGAAGTGTGTGGAATGGTCACAGCTTGTCGTGAAACTGTTCCTTCAGCTCAGATTAGAGTTTCATCAATCACTTTTTTAAACTGATCCAGAATTGCTTCTGCTCAGTGCTTGGCATTTTTAATGCTGTTTCTGTAATTGGTTTTTTCCCCAAAGCTTAGGCTATTTTTTGAAATATTACATTCTTAGGACAGGACTTACAAACTCTGGTTTATAAAAAAACATTTCATTATTGCCTCTATCAGCTGATCAAGTGCTAGAAAGCTAATAAAAGAGGCAGAAATATAAAATTTGATGTATTGCTTTTAATCCGGCTAAAGGTAGCAATAAAGCATCTACACATATATGTATATGAATCATTATTACAGTGGTCTGAGTGTATACTGCCATCTCATGAGACATGGTTTGTGGACTGGATGGTTCAAATCCCACCAAAGGACCTAAATGAAATAAATGAATTGGTCCTAGCTTATTTCCTGGTGGATTGTGATCCTCCATATATCACTCAAAGAGTTTGGCATGATTTGTAGTTTTTGCAGATACCCAAGCCTTTGGCAGCAGGAAGACCAAAATGTGTTGCTATTTTAAGTATTTTTGTACTTCAGGTCAAATCCAAAGTCCTCAAAGAAGTATGAGAAACTTTACAGTATAACTTATATTGCTACTACACTGTCAATGAATAAATTAGCATATAAAACATTGTAACAATTCTGAGTTCATCATTTATAAGATATAATAGTATTCAGCTATACATTGAAAGTTCTACATAGGCATTAAAGGCACAGATGTTAAAGTATAAGGATAAATTCTTTCCTTGACATATACAGAGGGTTATAGAATTTATTTTGGAAGTTAGCCAGCTAAAAAATGAAATAAACTTTCTCTTATGTAGTACCACAGCATATGTTTGCACAAGCCGTCACATTTGTTATATATAACATGTATTCATATCTGAACCACGACAGCATGATCTTAGTTTAAGTGTTGTGAGCAATCTATTTACTGAATTCGTGCTAATACATGTCATCCATATCATTTTTCTGAACGCTTGAATCTGAAATCATGATTGGCTATAAAGTTCAGATGTTCCTCCCCATGAAATTTCTTAATCATCTGAAATTTGACAAGAACTAATTTTGTGTCAGTGCCAAAAAAATCTTTGGCACAACTGAATAATTGTTGATGCTAACTAGCACTTCTCCTTGAACTATATAAAGGAATGGGAATGGAAGAGTCAGCACCACTGAGAAATGAAGTTAAAAATGATACACAAAGATATGTTTTTGTATGTAAAAAACAAACAAACAAACAAAAATATATTAGTCTAAGAGCAATTTTCCAGTGTTGTTAATTAGAGCATTTGTGAACGCTGGATAGGATACGTCTAGTTTTCTTATTTTTAGTTGATCTCCAGAGTAGTTGCAAGCATAGTGAGAAAGTCCTCCTCCTATTCAGTCATTTCAGTTTCTTCTGAGGGAAGCTTGTATTTACAAAACAGGAAAGCAGTTTCTCTCAGCGTGCCATGGGAAAGTAAATTGTTGGAAGAATAGTGTTTATTTTGCTGTAAGCTCCCTTTGACTAGTCATATCCTTTCACTTTTGGAATGAGGGTGTGAGGAAAAGGAGCAGGAGTCCTTCCTCACTGCGAGTATTCCTCTTTGACATCTCTACTCTTCTTTCTGACTTGACATAAATTCTTCTCAAGTTCCTTTAAATGTCTTCCACAAAAATGTCCCCCCTGCATGGAGCATGACAGGAAACACATCTTTCTTATAGCTTTGGACTTCATCAAACATCCACCAGGCATGAAGACATCACCTGCCCAAGCATTCTGGCAAAGGACTCCAGCAGCTAAGAGTCCTTGCAAGGAAATGTATACTCAGAATTAGGCCCATAAAGTCCTGTGCACTCCCTTATCTCTGAAGTACATGCTTCATTACTTCTCTCTATAATGTAATAATATATTTCTATTAGCTTTCAAAAAAAAAATAAAAGTGTGAAAAATAGCACAGTATTTAGCACATCCTAGGCAAATATAGCTTTTGATTGGGTTAAATTGTGCTGTGTGAAGTGTCATGAGAAAGTGAGCTGGAAAGGCAGTGGTTTGCCGTAGAGTGAACTTAGCTTTTACAACTGTAATTTCAGTGGCATCAAAGTGAGAATTAGTACAGTCTATGCATATATAAAGATGGTAGGCAAGGTTGTTTGCAATTATTTCTTCTGTTTAAGCTAAAAAGTGTTTCCTTAAAAATTATATACTAATTCTTTAAGAAAACTGTAATAAATAGAACTGCATTCTTATTCACACTAGGAGGCTATAATCAATCAGTAATCTCCTATGTTGTACAGAGGATCTTAAATGTAACTTTATTATACAGTACATTTTTAAGATACATGTTTTTTCCTTAAAAACAAAGTTGGTTAAAATCTCTTAAATTGTTTTTATTTCTCAAACATAGAAGACTAATATAGCTATTCAGCAAAAAGACAGGTCTGCAACCTGGGAAACACTATTATACTAAACTACAGAGAATTTCAGAAACATAAAAAGCAGTTTTCAGCTTAGTATCCAGTAGGATCTTTTTCACAATTACAAGACAGGAGCTGCACAAAATTCTTGTGAAAACTGTTTGAAAAACATCTGCTTTTCTCTGACACTTCTTGCATTATCAAGATTTTGCCTGTACTTAAATAATTTGTCCTAAATCCCTAAGAACTGGAAGTTTTGCAAATATACCTTCCAGAAGTTGAAATAATTATCTTTGATTTCAGTGGATGCCAAGTTGTTTTGTTGTTTTGTTTTTTTTTTTTTTGGTAAAGAAAAGTCAGCAGATTAGGAGCTGAAGATTAGTGTAATCAGAAGAACAAATGAGGAGATTGTCTCAAGAAATAGCACTTGATTAGCAGTGATATAGTGACAGTCTGTCCTTCCATGTTACTATAGAGAAATGTTGCTTTAAGCTCCTGTTTTAATATTATCTGATATCCTCTCAATTTATGTCAATTTATCCTCTAAATTTATGGAGAGTGAGATGCAAGGAAATGTACTGTATACTTGGCTGGACTGTCATACCATATAAAAACACTGATACTGGACATGATATAACTAAGTTAATCTTTTGCTATTTGCTGATTGTAATTATCAGTACCAAGATGGGTGTTTATAATATCAAAAATTTACATCTAGATATGAATGTAATGAGTCTGAAAAAAACGAAAAAAATATGATAACACTGATGTGGCTGAGAAATATCATGTTGATATTGGAAAAAATCACAAACTATATTTGAGATTATAGAATTTACAGAGCTAGTATAAAATCTAAGGAAAGTCTAAAATCTAAAGGTTTCTCTTTTTGGCAAGTCCATTGTAAACTATTAAAAGCAGACTTTTTCTTAGAACTAAAGTAAAATCATACTTTTTCTAAGTCTTAGTCTTTGAGTTCATTTTCAGTATTTTCACAGTTACAAATTGTTTTTCTGGTTCTTTACTGACTTATGTGTTCTTCCGTATGAAGACTACATAAAAAACATATGACTGTATTCTGTGACTGATGGAAGAATATTAACTTCTTATTCTCAATGAGTTCTGAATGCCAATTTAAAGCAATAGAAGTCATACCTCATCACATTAAAATGGCACTGTTAGTTTCGTGAATCTATAAAGGTAAGCTATAAGCTTATCAATACTTGTCTTGCATTAGAGAACCAGAAAATGGATATTCTATTCCAGATGTCCAACAAACATCAAATAAAGGGGAACATTAGTTCCTTGTCTATATTCCTGTGATATAGTCAGTTTTTACCTTTCAGAATTGCCGTGGCACATTTCTAGCTCATATTTAGTGAATGGTCTGCCCAGTCTCCATGATTCTCTTCTGCAGAGCTGCTACCCAAACTGTCAACACTGTTCCTCAGGTTAGTCTGTGCCAGGTGCATTTGTCCATACTGAATTTTATTTGACAGACCATTCCTCTAGCCTGTCTGCATCACTCTGAATAATTACCCTCAAGTGTATCGATTGCACCCGTTAGTCTGTTGCTGTCTGTGAACTTGATGAGCGTACGTTCCAGCTGGACCTCCAGGTCACTTATGAAGATATTAAACAAGATAGGTCTCAAGACACTGCCTGAGGAAATACAATTGTAGCCAGATTTTAGTTAGTCTACCAGTCATTAATTGCTACCATTTGTCGCTGATACTCCAGACAGTTACTACATCTGTTAGTTTGCACATCTTGACTATAATTTACCAAACTGGATAGAAGGATTATCTAGAATATTATGTTGAAAGCCCTGTTAAAGTTGACACAGACATCATCTATTACTCTCACCTACAGTTCTAGTCATTTCAGCACAGAAGGCAATAAGGATTGAAAAGTGTTATCCAGAGCAATATCAAAGTTGATACAGTCTTGCTGAGTGTTGTTTTTGCTGCATATGCCAAGTACAGTAGGATCAAAATATATTTTTAATTGATGTTAAATAATTACAACTTTTGTTCAAAAGGTTACAACTGAAACTGAGAAGAAAAAAATGTTTTCATGTGAGGATTTCAGTTCAGATTTTTTCCTGCTTAACTCTTAGTGGCATGATTTTGGCAAGTTAGAGAGAGTTGCTACTTGATCTTGGCAGTTTAAACATTTTCTGGCTATAGTCCAGCGGGTTAAAAGTGGTTCTGAGTTTATCTTGGCAGTCAGCACTTGGCACTGGCTTATTTTCTACTGTTAAGAGAATGTTATGGTTTAACAGATTAGACAATGAAAGAAGCTGCTGTATAAATGGCATAAGTCAAGGTAGTTATTCTGAATGCATTATTTCCTAGTACACATCCTGTTGCTAGCAGAGTGTTTAAAAATACAAACACTGCGATAAAAATGTATCCTTTGCTTTTCACCAGACACTTTTAAGATCCTGTACATTCTTTCCTCATTGGAATGTAGTTAGGTATAGTTCCACCTCAGATTTAGTAACTTTTTTAAAGGTTTATGCATTAGCATATTTTCATATGCCACAGAATAATATTTATGCATCTTAAATTAACATTTACTCTCATTCTAAAAATGTATCTATATACAATTAAGCACTCTGCAAGATGTAGAGATTTGCAAGACAATAACAAATATAGACCTCTTGGGATTCTGAGTACAAATTAAACTATTTCAAGTGCACATTTGTTTTTCAGCCCAGATTCAGTAAAGTTCAAGGGTATCCAACTATGAAATAGTTAGTGGAGAAATTCACATTGCTTTCTTACTTTAATTTACTTGATAAGAAATACATTAGGACATAAAGAGGGAGTATTATCTTTGTCAGTTTTGGTTCAAATATGAAGCAGATATTAGGCAAAACAGAGATTTGGATGATGGTGTTTCTTAAAACTGAACAAGGTACTGCACACACTATATCTCTGTGTGAGAAATTGTATTTGTAATATTGATGCTTGCTCTGAATATGTCTAAAAGCACCTGAAGTGTCTACATAGTGGTGATGTATTCCTTCTCAGCAGATTACCTTTGTGCACATAAATTAATTATCTGCATAGGTATTTATAAAGGAGGATACACTTTTTAAAGCAAAGCTAGTACATGTTTGGGAGGAAGAGCTGAACAGTATCTGGCTTGAAGATCATCAATAAATGGGCTAAATGAACTTAGAGGGTACAGCTGGGAATTCCTTCCCCTTGTGCAACTACAGTGACCTCAGGGTACTGAATATATTTAACAAATGCAAATTCAGACCACAAATCTTCATTGATGGTTGTATTGCACGTGACATAAAGGACAGGCTATTTTCAGATTGCAGATTGATTTTATATAGGCAAAGCTTACAAGAAAAATAATTCACTAGTCCAAATTCTTCTCTCTCTTTTTCTTTATTCTTCCTTGAACAAAACTTCTGTCAAAGATAAGATAATTTGCCTTCTCTTGTGGGAAAACACTGTAGGGTATGTTATAAATTTAATGCTAAATAAAAAAGATACTAAACTAAAAAAGGGAAGATTTAGATTAGATATCAGAGAGGAATTTTTACTTAGAGTGTGATGAGTGCCCAGAGAAGTTGTGGGTGCCCCATCCATGGATTTGTTCAGTCCCAAGGTGGATGGGCACCTGGGCAGCCTGATCTAGTACCTGATTTTGTGGTTGACAACTCTACCCATAGCTAGTGGGTTGGAACTAAATGATCTTTGAGATCCCTTCCAACCCAGGCTATTCTATAATTCGACGATGCTGAATAATATCTTGTTCGTTCAAAAATTTCCTGAAGAGTGGCTCAATCTATTGCATTCTCAAAAGGATCTCTACCTTCTATCATGCTGTAGCTTAATTGGAGCAGCTATGGATGCTTACAGTGGGATCTGCTTTTGGCAGAAAGAGGCTGGAACTCCTTTCCTACAAGAAAGTTTTAGAGCTTCACTTGTTACCCAGTTATCTCTGAAATATCAATTAGCACAGCTTGGCTGCTAAGAAAGCAAACACAGGTGAATGCAGGTTAGTAATAAAGCACTTCTCAGAATATTAGAGCAAGTGAGGAATCGAGTTACAATTTCCGTGTTAGATTGTCATAGGCAAACATTTACTGCTCTGTTGTTCATACTAGAAACATCATACAGGAAGTATCAAAAATATATGTGATTGTCAGAACTGCGGTTTTTCATGTTCATGAACTGTAAAAGTTCATAATTTTTGTCAAGCCCTGTTTTTGCATGTCTTTATCGTTTATAGTTCCAAAAGATGAAATGTGTAAGAGCCAGTGGTAGTTGTAAAGCTCCATGAAAATTTAACTGTAACAATAACGAAATGTATCTTACATAAATTAAATAGCAATTAATGTTTTCTGTTTCTGTTTGGAAGACAGGATATTAAAATGGTGTTGTTAGATTTCCTACTGTGAGTGTAATTTCCTGATTTGTTTTTACAACATATTCTCATAATGTCAATAAAAGATTAAAGCTAACAAGTAAAAAATTTGCCTGATGTAAGTGTAACCCAGAAGGTTTTAAAGTTGCCTTTTATGATGCCTATACAGTATCATTTCATTTTAAGATCTAATGGCAAGTTGATTCAAAGGGTAAGATTTGCTCTTACAGAGTCATTAAAGGAAGTATAAAATTGCATTCCGTAGTCACCCAGTCTTTTTAAATCAAAGAGTTTTATTGTTGTTAATGTCATTTGCATTTGCAGGAGGTAATTAGGGAATGAGTTAGACATCTTACTCAGGGCCCTCAAGTTTGTCAAGAAGAACCATAAACTTCCCTAGCGGGTAAAAAAAGATCAGAGAGTTTAGGAGGAATATTGCAGAGAATAGAGTGAAATGGATTCATAACATCTTAGGTCACTTTGTAAAGCACTGTGTTGATCCACATTATGAAGAAGCTCAAAAGTTTTCACAGAAGCAGCTTTTCTCCTTGCACTTACACAAAAAAACAAAACGTAAAGCTTTTAGAATAGGTAATAGTAGTGCACAGCCCAACGGGGAGATGATGGCACCTTGCTTTTCCCCTCTGTACTGTGCTGGCAAGCTGAATAAGGAAGAGCATAATTTTACCCCCTTTAACATAGTAGTGGTCACTTGTCTGTGTTTAGTGCGGGGAACTCCGATTAGGCAGGCTTTTCCTTGCAAGTCAATACCTCTGCACTGACACAATGAGATCCAGTCCCTAAGGCATGATACAGGCTTTTGTTATTATCTCTTATTTGATGGGTCTAGTTGACCCAATTGGTTAACGCATTAACTTTTCAATTTTATAGCCTTAAGTCACAGAAGACCTATTCCTCATTTTTGGAAAGCAGAATTGTTAGTCTGTGCCCACTGCCCACAAGCCACAAAAAACAATCAAAACAAACACCACCAGAGTTCTGCCAAACAACTGTGTCCTGAACTTTATGGCTAATTAGCTGCTGCAACGATGCCCAAGAAATAGGTTTTGTGGCCCATGGGAAGAAGTGTGTGGCCATTATTAATGTCTCAGCTCATATCTCTCCATAGGTCTTCTGACCACTGCTGCTTAAAGAGTCTAAAAGTACAACAGGGAATTAAAAATTATAGTACCCCTTTCACTGTCTGAAATATTGTAAACTTGTTTCACCGAGGCCAGGATTGGTGTCAATGTACTTTGTGCGAAAAGTGCAATAGAAGCATTAGTATTTGACAGCCCTGGTTGAAATAAGTGAAATTAATGGAGCTCTTTTCATATACGACAAGGCCATGGCACCCCTTTCATGCTGCTTACAGACAGAGAAAAGTCAATACTTTTTTATTACTTGATGCTGACCTACATTCTGCACTACAAGTGCCAGGCCCACTAATTGGTTTCAGTTGTGAGAAAAGTTTGCCCCAAAGAAACATGAGAGCAGATAAATCAATCTTTTTTAGGGTAGCTTAGTGGGTTTTGAGCACTTGAAATGACATTTGTGTTGTATTGACAGAATGGGTTGTTATACTCATTTTGTCATGTCAGAAGGCCCCATACTAGTTGGAAGTATTGTTAACCAGTATTGATAAATTTGCTAAGAATAAAAGTTAGCTGGATCAACGTTTCACTTGAATAACAACTTGCCATTTCTGGTTTACTTTCTTGTTGGAGACCTCTGTGGCTATTAATAGGTCAGGAGGTCTACAATGACTGTTCAATTTAAAACTCTTAATTTTACTATTACAAGCATTAAGATCATAGCGATACTTAAATACATCCACAGTTTTAAACAGAGAGCGTTGTGGATGATGGCTGTACAATGGCTCTTGAAAATGCTGCCTGATTTTCAAATGAAGTATGCACATGAGCTGTGTCTCATCTTCATGGAAAAAGCAAGATTGAACAGTGTGCTTACCACATATCAAGGAATATCAGCATGGATTTTTTATGCAGAATTTATCACTGCCTTCTCTAAAATCATGCTATTTTTTGTAGGTACTGATTTTAAGCAAAAGATAAACTACATTTGTTCTCTGTTTTTACTGTGTAGTAACATAGCACACATGAACACAGAAGCAGTGTTCTAGCAACTTTTCCTTCTGCCACTGACTTCTAACTGAAGTTTCCTAAAGCCACAGGACTCTATAGGTGTCAGTGATAAAATATTCAACAAAATGAATTGTTGTCTTTACAGAGAAAAACTATGGAACACTGTTAACCAGAAATCAAAGTTTCTTGTAACCTAATTGCTCAAAGCTTTTCACATGCTTATTAGCTTCTTAATTGTTATGGACTTGATAGATTTGCCATAGGAAGTAACCTGAAGTGTATATCCAGGAGCTAAGAATAAATTGTTGCAGTGGTACTTTCTGGCCTTTAAATCTGTGAGTGGACATGCTACTGCTGTTTGCCTACTTTGGGCTGAGGTGGTTGACTTTTCACTTCATTAAATTTCCCAGCTTGAACATATTTTCTAGCTCATTGCAAAGTGCATTTTTATATTGTAGGAAATAGTACTGTGCACTCAAGAATTTTTGGAATGAAACACTGTTGGTACAAATCTATCACTAGAAATATGAGGCAACACGTTTTTTAAGGCCTTTTAGCTGATATTCCTACATTCAATTGTAGCTCTGCAAGCTTTTTCTTGTTTGCCCATTGGTTGTGTGTTGTCTGTATTTATGTATGTCTATGTACACAGATGTGAATTTTCTTTAGAATTTGCTTTAATAATAACTTTCCAAAGATAAACTATGTGAGCATTTGGGAGATCTAATCTATGGCATCAGAGTGTGCTAATTGAGACAAATCTTTGTTTGGTGGCTTTATGCCTCCTTTTTATCTCAGTTGTTTGGAACTGATTAGCACACAGGACAGTTAAGTAGTCAAATATATTGAAAGGGTTCATGGATCTTGTTAAGCTCTGCTATTTGGACTGAATCACTTAAAATTTACTAGAGTGAATGGAATCAAAGCTTGACAAGTTTAAAAAGGGAGTGTTATATTAACTTGGGTTGGTTTGGGCATTTAAAAGTAGGTCTCATGTCATACAAATTACAGGTCTCAGATGCTGGGAATTATATTGCACTGTAAAAATACATTGTTGAAAAAATTAATAAATAAAGAAAACTCAGATTTATACTTCTAAGATCTTGAAATGACAAAACTCTATTTCACCAGTACATGGGAATTTGAATTTGTAAGCTAATTTATTCCTGCTACCATTAATGATGGGATGAAAATAATATTGGAAGAGTGTTTTTCTGCTCTCACAACTTTTGTTCTTGCAAAATAATTAATTTTTTTATATAACTTTGTAAATTCAGTACTCTGTAGCAATCAGTTATGATGATATAGTGGGATAGGCTCAATTCAGTGTGAGGAATTAGGTCTTGCAAGGCTAACTGGTATTTTCAGGCCTTTCTTACACTGTTAAAAACTGATTAAATACTGTCTCTTTAAATGTAGAAATGACTGGGTGGCTTTCCCTGAAAATAAATTTGTATTTTATGTGCATTTTGTGCAATGTTCATCTAGAATTCATTATATACTTCTTTAATTAGTCAAACTGTAAGGCCAGTAATAATTCTATTATCCGTCAGACTGTGTGATGTTTCCCAAATGTGGTTGAACATAACTGCTGTCGTCATAATCAGAGCCAGTTGTTTAAATGCTCAGTTGTGAGTATCTAGTGAGATAGCTTTAAATAACAAGATAAACAGTGCAGCTGCCAACCCAAAGTAATCTTACACTGAGGGGGCGTGTGGCACAGAAAATTTCCTCTTTGTCATCTTGATTTGAGTTTGAAGCTGGACCTGGGCTTAGTTCCAGCTCAAAAAACTGTTCACTTCAAAGGCTCCTAAATCGTCCCAAGGAGCTAATTTTGGCAGCCAATTGTTTTTGTTTGGCCAGGCATCCTAATAGCAAAAGCCGTCTGCTCCAGCAAATGAAGACTTCTTCAGTGCTCAGAGTCACCATTACTGATTTTATCCTGATGTAGGGGGTGTATACTGGTTTTCCTGTCTCACCCCAATTTCTCTGCTTGATTTGCGTGTGTGTGTGTGTTTTGTTTTTTTCCCCAAATTGTTAAATCAGAGCTTGACTTTCCTGTATGTAAACAAAACTGTATTTCCTATTTTTAAGAGAAAGGATAGTCTACTCTGTTCTGAGTTGCCTGAATGGACAATTTTTCCTGCCTGATGATGCCAAACACATAATGAAAATTAAAATTCTGTGCCATTCTTCATTATAATATGAAAATATGCAACTAGGCTGTTTCTGTTGGGTAAGAAACTAGGAGGTACATTCATTAGAGAATACCACAGAGGAAGTATTTCAGTTTGAATGTATACATCCGCCTTGCTCTTTTTAAGATTTATGCTCTGGAGTCACTAAGGAATCATACCAAATACATTTAAGTACCAGATGTAAGAAAAGACATAGCCATGGTGTGGAAGTATGAAGTGTGGGAGGTTAAACAGGTGCACCAAGTTGGTGTTAGCACGAAGCTTACCAGAACTCATAGTCATTTTGCCTGCTTATGGAGATTCAACTGAACTGCAGGCTGTGGAGTAGGTAAATATAAATTATCCAGGAAATGATAATTCTACTTCATAGCATCCTTCAGGAAAAAAACATTAGTTTGTTTTTGTGAGACAGCCTAACTTTTCAAATTCTGAAATGTGTTGGAAAACTATAAATTTTGGCTTGTCCTCAGACATTTTATGAAGTCTCATTGCATCTCCATAAAACCTTTTCACAAACATCATTTTGACAGTGGAAAGTTTTCTCTTAGAACATAATCATTAGAGCCTGGGAAGCTGATAACTCCTCTGTAGCATCTTACTTCCTGAAATAAAGAAGATTTTGATGAACAAGTAATTTCCATGGCTGAAAATATTCTTGACATTTCAGAGTCGATGAAAATATCTTTTTAAGAATGTTTTAAACAGCCATGATACTAAATATTGTCTTCTTATAGGTGTTAATTAATGAGTAGCTACATCAGAATAATATTTAGCATACTTAGCTTATTAGACTTTCTTGTTTGTCAATTGTGTTTCCTTTTTGCTCTAAGGCAAGGTTCTCTTTCATTTCTCTTATTCAATCTGGATTTGTAAACATCTGCATTTTAAAAAATTCAGAGCAAGAACGAAGAAATTTTCCAAGGAAAAAGGTGCTCAGAAATCATCCTGCTCATATTCTTTCTGCCATAATTCTGTGTCAATTTAATGGTCGGTTGATAATACTAGTATTTATGTAATATATATCATTTTTTTAATTCTGTCTCATGCAGCTGATTTTATATCTGTAATCTAAGTTTAAACAAGGTAGAGAAGTTAAAAAATAGCAAAAATAACCTGCTATCTTTATCTTATCTGGTTCCTACAGAGAAGAATAGAATTTGGTAAACCCTGAGTCATACAAGACAGTAGAATCTGTCTTGTGAGCCTGGAAATCTTTGCAGTCACTTAGAACTATATTTTAAATACCTATTTTCTTGTAATTATATCAAGAGATTATTGTTTTCTTCTTCTAATGTAATTTTAATGTAAAATGTATGAAATTTGTATACCTTTTTTTTTTTTTGTAATTTATATTCTGCTTTGCATAATGAAATTCTAACTAGAAGAGAGTATTTTGTAGTCTAAAGTACTATGAGAAGTAAAAGGTAAAGATGTGAAAGCTAAATTTAACACTCCTTTTTGTCTCTCTTTTATTTCTTTAGGACTTTCAAACTGTGTTACCATCGATTGTTCTCTTCGAGAAGTTTGGAAAAACTTACTCAAAAGCTGGGCAAATAGTGTGATCATTCTGTAAACTATGCAATGTAAGATGCTTGATAAGTAATCAATAAATGTAATACAGCCAATGCACAGCAGTATGTTGACTGAATGTCCCATAAATTACCTTTTTGTAAAGTGATGTATACTATGTCTCGAGTACTGTTAATTGATTTTGCTTGATCTTTAAGCGATACAGCTTTCAACATTAATCAAAGGTTGGGGGCGGGGGGTTGTATGTGCTTTTGAAAAAGAAGTCAGTATCATTTTAGGAAAATGGGATGACACTTAGAAACTATTTCTGAAAATGCTGTCTTTCATTTAAAGGGATATTCTTTATGATACAAAACTAGAGAAACTAAGTGAAAGACTCCAAAACACACTTATTAGAGATATGCAAGTGAGGCTAGCTCGTAAGAAGAGAAAAAATTAAAAGTTAAATCTATTTTTTTTTCTCTTGACTACAGATATACCTGTTTCATCATTGTTCTTCATCATTTTCTCTATTAATCTACATCCTTTTTGAAATCCATCTTTCAGAGGGACAGTGAAATTAGGTAGGCTATTTAAATGTAAAATGCTATTTTAAAATCTTTTAAGTCCTGTGTGGATGATATAAATTCACTGTTGAAAAATGTTCTATCAGCTCCATACATTATTATAAAATCAGTTTTTCTATATCAACTTAATTTTCTTTCTCAATATCTATGTATTTAGTCTTGGTCCCATGTTAAGCAGCCTTTTTACATAGGATGATGTTTAGCAAAGAACATATCTGATCACACAAAACTGGAAACAGACAGCTATGTTTTCTAGCATGCAATTCAATTGCAAAATGTTGAAGATCTTCAGAGCTCATTAATTTCAAAAGACTCAAAGAAGTTCAGCATTTTGTCAGGACTAAATAATAAATTAATTCTTTAAACCACACAAGTGAAAAAAAAAAAAAGAATTTTTCATTTACAGTGCTCTCTCTCCAGTTCATTTCAATGCATTTTGATTAAGCAGTATTTTATCAGATAGTATTTGATTATAGTGTTAGAATCAGATATTCAGTGATAGGCATTTTATTACTGAATTTTGTTTTATGATTTTCTTGTCCTCTCCAAAGTGTTCAGGAAAACTATGGGATGTAGTTTTATGTAAACACATATGAGCATTCTCTGATCTAGGATTCTCAAATTTCACTTCCAAAGGTTTTCAGCTGCTTGACACTGTGGAAAAGTTCTAGAACTATCATACACAAGAGCGAAAGTTCTTTCAGTTCCATTATAGAAGGTTATGAGTTTAAGTATTGGCTGTATGAGTTTAAGTATGGGCTACTTTTTCAAATTTGTGATTTTCAAGGTTTGAAAACTTCATTATTCTACATGGAAATGAGAAATTAATTCTGGAAAGTGAGATGGAGACACATCAGTGGATGAGTCTCTCCATTAAGATTTAATCTGATCAAATATATTCAGAGTGCTTTAGTTGTTTGTGGAGATTGAACATGATACATTTGTGCAAAACTGTTGATGAATAAAGATGCCACAGTAATTTTTAGATGTGAGAGCTATCTATTTGATTGCTTCAGCTTTAAGGTAGTTCATCACTTCAGAGAAATTCACCCTGTGTTGCCTCTTTAACTTCATACCACAGTTTCCCATCAGTTCGATTAGAAATGGCAATGCCTTTATCAGATTAATCTTTCTTTCTTCATTTCAGTATCTCTGACCCCAGGACTAAACAAAGCTTGCCTTGCAGACCAGCACTGCAATAGCAGTAGTGCTCCATAGCAAAGAGTCTGAAGCATAGATGAAGGTTGAAACCTTTTTTATTTTAATTTTTTTACTAATATACGTATATAAACCCAAGAAATATATATACATACATAAATGCATTTACCTCCCCTTAACAAATAGTGAAACAAATGAAAAAAAGATAGTAAGGATTTTCATGTAATCATTCATAAACTGTCAATCAGTGAGTGATTGTGTGATTTTACAATACTTCTTGGTTATGTATCTTACTGATATAGTTTACTGTATCATCTTGGATGATCAGATTATATTTTGAAATATATTTTAATAATAATATATTCTAATAATGTATTGTTAGTATTTTATTTAATACAGGCTTTCCTTGTTAAGAGAATTGTTAATGCATAGTGTGTATTTTATAGGAGATTTTTCTGTTTTATAGTGGATGTTGCAAACTATTCTCACAGTTCAGTCTTAAAAACACAGGATGCGTATAGACAGAGGTATAGGGAAAGGAACACTGAAAACATGAAGTGAACGCATGAATCTGAAACGTATAACTTCCTAGAAATCTAGTGGGATATGATAATTGACAGACTACTCACAACAGTATCCAAAAATTAAAATAATCGCTGCAATTCCAGTGGAATAGATTACTATGTTTTAAGTCCTTAGGAAAAAAAAAAAAAAAAAAAGTGATTGCTTTAGTTGCCTCATCAAATAAGGTCAATTTTTGTTGTAAAACAAATACATAAATAATTTTAACAGTAAAGTATCTATACCTAAATTATACCAAAGCATCCCAGTAGCTGTTTCCTACAAGAATAAAATATATATCGTCAGCATGAAGCTAGAGATGCACAATCCTTGCTTCTCAGACACAGAAACACAAATGTTTTGTTGTCATTTGGACTGATTTAATCCTCTTGCATAGAAGAAAAAAGTACTGTTGGATACTGTTGGGTATTTTTATACTTCATGGCTAAAGAGGCTTATCAAACACCTTCAGGAAGCAGCAGATACTTGGAAGAACCTGTAATAACATCTTGCTGGCACAGTGTTACTATGCCACTTGCCTAATGCATAAAAAGATTGTAACTTAGTACTTTGACACTCTGTGCTACCTGTTCACCTTAAATATATCATGGATCTTGACAGAGTCAAACAACAATGTTATTTATTCCTACAGCACATACACTGTCCCACATTCCAGGTGTTAAAGATTCAGACCATTTATGCTAATCATCTTTGGGTTTAAACAGTAGTGGTGATCACTGCACTTATAAAAAAAGATTCAGGCAAAGTCATTAAAATGGTTTAGATTTCTGCTACAAGTTGCTCACAGGATCTCACGTCGTGAGAATTTTCAGGGATATTTGAAATGTCTGGTAACACTTCTTCTAAAAAAATCTATATTCTGTTACCCTGTGGATTAATGATCTTTCGGTGCTGCTGCCCAATAATTTTGCTTGAATCCTACATAACTGATGTCATTAACATGGAAAATCTCTTAATTTAAGCAATTTAAGGACTGTCTTCTGGGCTGATCCAAGATGCTCTCAACACTCCTTATAGAAAACCTTTAGCTTGTAATGCCCTCTAGAGGCAGAATTACTATAATAGTGTTGACCACATTTTGATTTACTCTGCACAATTTTCTGGTCCAAATTTGATGTTGTAGCTTTCAAGCAACAGACCATTTTTGGTTGGTTGGTTGTTGTTGTTTAAAGTAAGACACACTTCAAATTGTACGAGAGAGTAGGTCCTGATGGTAGGAGCACTGCGAGTGATCTAGGTCCTTCATTCTGGATGTATAGTGAGGGCTATGTCCGGTTGAGTAGTGACCACATTTAAACTGCAAAGTAAAATAATGACACTTGTAGACAACAACAGAGTTTGACATACCAGTGCTTGACACTGAGTAAAGCTCTGAGAAGATCAAATTTCAAAAAGTATTTCTAGCAGATTACTGATATTCCAAAGCGTGTGTTTGCAACATGTCCTTCATCAGTCAATGGTCCTCAGTTTATTGAATCCATAAGTGCTGCATAGAGGAGTCTGTTAGCATAAGGAGCTTGGACTCTTAGCCATAAGATCTTGTATTCAGAACAGTAGAGACCAAAAGCAGAGAAAGTCTGTTATTCCTTAACTGTAAAAATTGGGTATTGAAACAGAAATACTACAAACATAAAGGAGTCACAATCTTGTCATCAGAAACAGAATTTGGACCTTGGAACTCTATTTGTCTTCACTGCTTTCTAATATATATTTTTTAATTTGTTTTCTTTCACTAATTGACGAGGGTTTCTGATAATTCTGGAAAAATGTCAGCAAAGAATATCAGACACTGCAAAGCTGGCTTGGCTTCCCATTCTTCCATCTTTTAATAGTTCAGCTCATTAATGAGAAAATCATCTGGCTGCTGGCACAATCAGATACAGTCACTTATCAGTACATTGAGTTCAGTTTATAGTACTCCGATTCATATTCATGATCAGAGGATGCAGTGGAGCAATTCATTAGTGCACTGCTGCATTAAGCAATCACTGACAAAATGTGACATATTGAGAGTTTACATTAAACTGCTTCCTTTGAGAATCTTTTGGTTAAGAAATTCCTAAGTGCAGAAATCTATAGAGATAAATCATTCAGCACTTCAAAAAAAAAAAAAAAAGCACTGATGCTCCATGTATATAATGTTTAGTTAAAAAAAATCCACTGACTGGTGCTGTTGTATGTGTGGCATGATAGTGTCTTCACATGTAAGTTAAGACTACTGTAACAGCCAATAGTCTGTATAGACTAGACTAGAACTGTCCCAAACTGAACTCTCATATTTCTTTACTACTTTATGTTGTCTGATGAATCTTAGTATTGCTTTTGTTTGGGTGAAACTATTCAACAACGTAAAAGAAACCTAACCGTCTACATTCTGTATCTGGTTACTGTACAAATGAGGGACACTTGCAATTACAGACCATGCATTCTCATACCTCAGTAACTGTCTTCAAAGAGGGGCAGTACTTACCAGTTTCTAAGACATGCTTCTTGTGAAAGGAAGTTGATGACAGGTTTAGTTGCCTTTTCACTTTTTCTCTACATTTGTAGCATGGCATGGTGGTGATTCCTCATCCACATGCTTCATTTGGTTTCACCATGTCATTGCTAGTAACAACAGTTGTTCTTCCAGTTTATTGCCACTTTATTAGATTTATAGTCTGAGCTACTCTGGTCAAGAGGTGTAGAAAGAAGAAAAGAACTGTAGATTTTAATCATTTATACATAACCAAAACAAGTACTAAACTTTCTTTTAATATATGCTTAAAGTAATTTCTGTCTCTTGAGAAGGACCATTCTCAGTTTTTCTTGCTGATATTGTTGATATTTTGGCCAAAATCTAGGCAAGTGAATCACTGTGCATAGGATGCAAAACCTGTATGAAACAGACTGCCCATACATTATGTTTTGTGGCAATAACCATCTCACACAACTACTAGTTTTGAACTAAAATGTGCAGCCAGCTGTGTTTCAGGCCCTGGCCAAACAGACTGATGTGGTCTCTTGTTACTTCAGAAGATATTTGCTGGATTCATTTTGCCCATTTTCCAAAGCTGTGTGCCAGGTATATTACATTCCTGTTTTCCTGCTAGGAATCATTCACCCTCCTGCATTTTTCCATGCTTGATCTTTACTTTTATCCTCTTTATTGCTCCATTTGCAGTGCAACATAGCATATCTATAGTTTATATTAATAATAGCATTAAGAAAATTAAAATTAGAATAAAAAAAAAAAGAAAAAAGAAAATAGACTACTTAAACATTGATTCGGAGTAAAAATCTCAAATGTTGAAGGTATTTGTGTCTCATAAGGTTTCCCACCCTCCTGTGATACAAGCACCTATATTAGTAGATAGATTTCCTCTACCACAAAGCTTTGCTATCTACAGATGAAGCGGGAATTGGTTCGCCATCAATATTTCAGTTTTGATAAAAGAGGAAATAGAGAGTTCTGAGGCAAAGTCAGTGTGGGTTTTTAATCACATCTAAACATTTTTTTCCTAGCAGAATGATCTTGATGGTTTCTTCACAGTTCCCTGAACACACACAACAGAAGCATGAACATTTTGGAACCAATGACTCTCCAGACTGCTTATTTCTAAGTCAAAGAATATATCAACATATTTAAAGACAACTGTATTTTTAAAAGTTAAGTTTCATCCGCAAGTCCTCTTGGGTGCAGATGATTACTATCCAAATTTCTGGGTTGTTTCCACAGTCATTTATAATGGGTGCAATTATATGTACCTCCACTGATTATGATTCATTTCAGTAATAGAAACTGAATGTGGAAGAGGTCAGTGCTGAACTCCAGATATCTACAGACTTGCTAGGGCCTTTGCCTGTAATTTTTTGGGGGTTTCTGTTTTGAGTACCAATTCTGGTCATATTTCACAAGGGGGTTCGTGTGCCTTATTCAGAAGAGAGACCCTGCTGTGCTATTTATGCACAAATCTAAAGGAAATTTAGATAAATTACTTGAAAAGGGAAAATATCTCACAGCAACCATGAGAACCAGGGCAAACAAGCTAAGAAAGTAGTAACTGGAAGAACCATGGAAACAATCTTTCCTATGAAATCTACCCAGTGACACATTATAAACATAGTGGGAACATTTTATCCAGATGTCAAGCAGGAAAATGGAAGAGGAGGAATTATTCTAGGCAAAGGTGTGAATCAGGCCCTGTTATTCAAAACAGTTGTGTCAATCATTCTAAATCTACAGTGGGGTGACTCAAAGCAATGTCTCTGCAGTAAAGAATTAACTGACAAGTTGCTGTTGCCCCTGAGAATGCAGAAATTCTGACTGAGACCACTTTTCACATAGATATTAGGGGCTGCAGCTCCTACAACTTGTTAGTTCGTCACTTATAGTCTAATGACAGTTGAAGAGGATGACCGTGACAGGCAGCTGTGTCTGTAAACATCAAGAGAGAGCTTATGTTTGACCTAGTTCTGGGAATGATTAACACATGATTTAGCTCTCATTCATTTCTATTCATGGTCATATATCTCACAGCTGTTGCCGAACACCAAGAATCAGGAAAGGTTTTTGATGACTTTATACTACACGAGTGCATAATCGAGTGGTGGGATCTGACCATTTATGACAAGAAGATGTGTTTCTTGTTGAAAGATAAGAGTATTCGGTCTGGTTCCTTTTAAGTTTTTGTTTCTATTTAATCACCAGCTTATTCTGATAATGTGAAAACAGAGACAAGATATTTCATTTCTCATAAAATTTATCCTTCTACTTACATAATTCTTCTAGCTGCTGTGCACTGAGTTGAAATCAGCTGTTACAGCAATTGAATCAGCATCCACTGGAAATCTTAAAGATGCTTGAAAGTTTTCAAAGTGCAGGTCTTTTTTAATATGGTATTTTTCAGTGAGGACTGCATGATTCCTCCTCAGGCATAATCATAGTTCAAAGGACACTTTTACTCCATCAGTATTTATCCCACTCACATCTTTATTATTTGTGTATATATACACAATGTGTAGGTATACATACATACTTGTATATATCTATGGCCAATACAGAATGTCCCAGTGCCACAAGGAATCCACATGCATGTACTTAGAAAGATACAGTTTTGTTAGAGATCAGATGTGGTAGGTCATTTGCTGCTTCATAGCAATCTGGTGAGTCACACCTTAGAAATAAGAGAGGATCTCCATTGTCTGGAAATGTTTTTGGCAGGCTTGACCTGAAAAAGGCAGTGAGACACATTATGTTATGCATAAGCCTATCCATTCTGGGGAAGGTTTTTAGAAGCTATGACCAAGGACTGTCATGTCCAAAGATCTGTAGATCCTATAACAAATTATCTGAGAATTTTTTCACAGATTTCTCGCATAGTAATTATTGTAAGGGATCTCTGGTAGTGAAACATGCAAAATCTGGCTCCTTAGCATATTTCTATTTCTACCTCCTTTTTTCTTTTTCCTTTTTCCTTCCTTTTTTTCTGTTTTGTCTTTGATAATGATTGCTCCAAATATCAGCAGATATAAGCAAACTTGTAAAGGTGTTCAGATGCACACTGTTTTCAAAGCCACTGTAGCTGAAGGTGTTCAAAACTGGAAAAAATGCACTCTTTCTTTCAAAGCTGATTATCATAACAAGAGTAAAAAAAATTGCTCTGACAATTCGAGAACTTAGAAAAACTGAAACTTTAAGGAGCTGTTAATGTTTACTCTTTTGATTTTGTTATCCTTATGTTTTTCCCAGTCCGTCATCTAGCCAGAATTAGTAATGATTTATTTATTTTTATTTTTTAACAATGAATGTATTTTAATGCCTATTTGGAAGAAGAAAATAAAATCTGTGCCAGTGATTCCTGAGAATTCTTTCTGAGGAATCACAAATCCTATTGTGAATATGAAAAGTTTGTTTAAACAGACAAAATTTGAAGGACTCAGATATTTTCTCCACTAATTATATTTGCAGATAGATTAAGCTGGCTAATTTTCATTCAAATCCAAATTATTTATGAATTTCAGATTTTCATAATCCCATAATTCTCTCATCAGAAAGCCTGAAGTGATAGGTGAACGAAGATTCACCTTGAACAAGTCACTACTAACCTTCTGTTGAACTTGATAACTATTAGCTTGTCCCAGTTTTTACACTGATAAAAGGAATCTGACCCTGCTGTTTCTCATAATATATTGATAAACCTGCTCTTCACAGCATGACCATGTTTAGGTGATACATCTGTTACTCAGATTGTTACATAGAGTTAGCAAAACATTTCAAACACTGAATGTTTTATTGCTGTCTAGATGTTTGAAGCAAGAACTTGGGGGTTGGATCTTGTCACTTTTCTATGAAAGGGTTCAAAGTGAATAAGATTAGAAACAACTGAGTCATCTTTTCTGAAAATGCCTTGTAAGAACTGCTTCTAAGACATAAATATAAGTTTGAAAAGCTGTGCTTTTAGAGCAGTGTCTGATAGATTTTCATAGAGGAAAAAAATTATTCCACCAAGAAAGAAAGTGCAAGAGATGGTCTGGATTGGGCTGACAACTCACTAGTTACGTGCATTGTATATTTATCTCAAATTCTTTTTATTCAGTTTTGTTCTTTAAAACACATAGAAGAATGGCGTAAGTTGTGCAGTCCAGTGTTTCAGTAATTGTTAGAAACTTACCAGAACACGGTTTTTCACAGTATGCAGTGCAACAGTTTAAATCGGAGGTGACCAACATAAGAGTCCCAAGTAACTCAAAGCAGAAGGTTTCTTTTCATTTTTACTAAAGAGACTGTGATATAGCACAAAGCTGGAGGAGAAAACAGATTGTCAGCTGTGGAGCCAAGGCAGGAGAGCTATGGGGTTAACTCATGGTCCTAGCTGTGGGCCTAACAATACTGGCTGCTTGGGTTTACTGGGGCTGTTCAGAAACTTTTTGCTTTCAGTTCCTTTAAACCACTCTTGGAATGTCAGAGGTAGGAGGTATGTGTTTTATAATTCCATCATAAAACTTACAATAAGTTGCTTGAAGTATCTGCAAAACAAGTTATTCCTATTCTTTGATAGAGGAGATTTTAAAAAATATACCTGAACAACCATGCAATAAAACATTAGAAGTCAGTTCTATGTCATTAAGAAGAAATAAAAGCTAAAAATAATTTATTCTCCCTTGTAATTCTAATGATGCCCTTTCAGATAATGAAACCTGTTTTTATTTGTTACTTAATGATGGATTATATGGCAGATATAATCCAGATTTTCATGAGTCGAAGAAAATTGTTACAAATCTTTTCCAAAATACAAAAAATGGCACTGATGATGCAAAATAATCTAAATGTCCATTTGGCGATCTAACATCAAACATATCAGAAAAGATGAAGGTGTGAAACTGAACGAATTTCTGCGCAGATATTAGTCTATTCCACAGAAAAGTAGAGCAGGATCCTCAAGTAAATAGTTATCTGCACTTTGTCACAATTTATATCTTTTCTCCAAAAAAAAAAGAAGAATAGTCAGGAAAAGTAGTGATGCATGTCTGATATTGATGGAAAACAAGTACATGCTTCATCCATTGCAAACATTGATCAAGGCCACTTCGCTCTTTTTTAATGATGGCCCCATAAATCTGCCAGCATCAATGAAAGTCACTGTTATCTACTCGAAGTTCTAAATAGCAAAGCTGAGGAAGCTAAGTCATAGATAATGGCTCTTTACATCCAGAGACAAAATTGCCACATTTATTTCTTGAAACTACCCCCTTTGTTCTATTTTGTTTTATTTATTACTGTTGTTCTTTGCTGTTGTCTTTGTTTAAACAAAACATGAACAAATGTAGGACATGTTGTAAGAAAGCAAGAAATTCCACGTAAAAATCACATAGTGATTTTTAACAAAATAATTCTAATGTTTGAAGATTTTTTTGAACTTTTTTTTTTCTCCATGGATTTTAGTCAAAAAGGATGAGAAATGATTAGGGTGTGGCATTTTTCCATTAACAGCCCACTGACTATGGCAATTGATTTTGATAAAAAATGCCTGAAAAAATGGTATTCCTGTTAAATGTTGGTTAATTTGTGGTTTAAGGTCAAATTGGAATTGGAATTTCAGTTCAGTAGCAATAAAACTTTTCAAGTTGCTTTTTATCAATATGATATGAAAAAAAAAAAAAGGTTAATTCAGACTAGATCTTCACCCAGAAATCTGTATCTGAGCCAAAATTACATATGCACAGTAATTCCCAGAGTATTTTTAACATCATCCAACCCAAATAAAAACAGAATGTGGGGGCTGGGCCTGAAATGATGAAACAAATACCCGTTGCCAGTTAGCTGACTGAGCTTGGCTATTAACTTCCCATAACATCTTTACATCTTCTGTGAGTAAGGGTGTTAGGGTGAGGCAAAAAGGAAGTTTGTGCTATGACTGGAACTGAAGCAACGTTGCAGGGTCAAAATTTTCACTTGCAAAATGCCCTTTACACTGTATAGGAAATCAAGACTTTTGGTTTGTCTAATAATGTCAGAGGGGTGCAAGGCACCATATGTGGGGTGCTAGGTTATGAATGCATAACCAGAGACTACTGAGCTGCACTAGCTCAGGGACGGTTTCAATAGGTGGGCCTGTTCTGCACTGATGAACTCTCTATCTACATCACAGACCCTTTATTTCACATTTGTCAGAGACATCTCAGCAATATTCAGGGCAAGCTGAAGAATCCTTTTGGAGAAACACAGTGTAAAACGGGTTACCATTTCAACATTTTAAATAACTAAGTCCTGAACTGTATCCTCAATGAAAGTCTTTGCCTTGCACAGTGGGAAACAGTAAACACTCTTGCTCTGGAGAGATGCTAAGAACATTTTGAAAAGGATTTTTTTCTATTTTTTTTTGCCTTGAGAGTATCAGAGAGATTCTCTAGGCAAATCTGACTGTATTTCAGCTGTCTTGGCAATGAAATCCCTCCTTAGCCTTGCCTCAGCACACACTCCTGTGTAATATGTACATGAATCTTGGAAACAGATGGAGTACACTTTACCCAGAATCTAATCCTAGTGAGGTAGAGAGGCCAGATGGTCTCACTTTCCAAATGAAAACTTTCAGAGAGTCTTTAAACTAAGCAAAGATTTTATTAACATTGATGGCTGGATATAGTGTAATACACAGAGAAGATTAATTAGGAACTCTAATTAAATGTAACAGTGTAAAAGAACCAGGGCACTATTTGGCAACAGACAGCTTTTTAAGATTCTTGTTGAAACCTGGACTCTGCAGCATGGCTGAGCTGCAAAGTGAACAACAGAAAAGCAGAAACAATGAGGTTTACTTAAAGGTGCCAAGCTCAATCCGATATGCAATCGCTGAGTGTATTTTTTTATAGAAAGAGGTCTGAAAGGAACCTTTAGAGGTCGTCTAGTTCATCCCCCTACCCCAAGGCAAGACAACTATACCTAAATCATTCCTGACAGATGTTTGTCTAACCTGTTCTTATAAAACTCCAATCATGGAGATTCCAAAACATCCCTAGGCAATCCATTCCAGTGTTTAGCTATCCTTGTTCTTTGAAAGTTTTCCTTATGCTTAAGTATGAATAACCACTGTAGTCATTTAAGCTTGCAATTTTTTGTTGTACTACTGACAAAGGGTATGGAGAAAAGTCTATTCCTTTCTTTTTTTTACCAGGTGCATTTTACAAATATGGAGAATGTTCGTGATTCCCTTCTTTCTTCTCTTTTTTCAAACAAGCAATCAAAATTTTGTCATTTTCTTCCCATTTTGACTTCCAGTCATTTGCTTTTCCTCTTCATTTCTTTCAAAAGGTATCTGCAGATGAACATTGTAGCTGTATTTTCAGCTGTGCTGAGAAGAACAAATGGACTGTATTACATTCTTATTACATAACTTGCTTATTTTCTAAGACTTGGGTTTGTTATTTTACACTAAAAATGCTCCTTTCCTACAGAAATCTTACCTAGCCATATTCAGGCTGATTTTATTAGAAGTTGACTGAAAAAGTTGAATTTTACAAAAGCTCAAACCAGAAAATGCTTATTTACATGAAGACATCATATGCTACACACAAATAAGATATAAGTCAGTTTTCTTCAGTCTGATAAAATAATGTGCATTTGGAAGTAATGTCTCAGTGGAAACATTGAGAATACAAACATCACACATCTCTTTTCCCTTTAAATTTTATTTCTTCGGTTTCCAGCAGCAAATCTTGAGGACTATGCACAGTAAACAAAGTGTTCCCACACTTTCCTAACATCCTAACTTCTAGGCTATTACTTAGTTGGCAAACCTTCTGCTCTCATGATGAGGTTGTACACTCCTACTCAGACTAATCTGGGTTTTCAAGAGGTGAACTAAATGCTTAAGTGAAGCAACTGTGGCTGGTCCCCTTCCCATGTGTCAGCAGTTTATGGGTCAGTTTGGCCCAGTTCTGTGTCTAATGGGGGTGGGGTACCCACAGACCACATCCTGGGAAAGGGGAACGGCGAAAAGGGGAAGGGCCAGGAGAAGGGCCTAAAAACAAAACAGTGGCAATGATCTAAGGAGGAAAACTAATTTACTAAAGAAGATATTGGAATGCATAATAACACAATATAATAAAACATAATTGTCATTGAAGCTAATAAATCAAATAAAGTGAGAGAGAATGTGTTCAAAACAGAAAGCCTTACTCTAAAGCTGAAGCTGAGATGGCTAGGAAGCTCCTACTGCAGACTATTCAGCAAAGAGAAAAATTCTCAGGACTTGTGTGCAGTTATATCTTTCCCTCTGAGTGGAAAACGAGAATGGAAAGTGCTCTGGGTTATGTAGTTCTTCTTCTCTTCTGAGAACCAACTACCCATAATTTTGGCAGTCCATGGTACTGGATCACTAAATTCCAGGGCTTTACATGATGTTATGATGTGGAATACTGATAACAAAAATCATAAAACCGTGACACCATGGCACAGAGAGTGACTTCCCACTCACTCAGCATGCTCCTGCTCCAGTTCCCACCCAGGATGCTTCAGTGAGGTCAAGTAGATGAACACAGGGAGTCTATCTGGACTCTGGCTGCCTTGAAGGTTTGCTGAGACAAGCACGTTTATAGCTCACAGGAAAGGGAACAGATGTGCAGATTCAAGGAGTTTTATCTCCCCCAAATGCTGCAATCACAGCTAAAGAAGTAAAACTAGATACTGGTGTGGGAGCAGCAGTGATGGCAAGCACTAATACTGAAAGGATGCAGAGAGGGAGGAGAGGACAACTTCTCACAGAGACAAGGATAAGTGAGAAGGGCATTAATTACAGACTGCCCTGAAATAGTGACAGCACTCAAACTGCCTCTCTTAACAACTTTCCTCTTCTGTAGTTTCCCAACATCAGCTGCATACCACCCTTTCCCACTACCAGTGTGCAGCACATATGGCCGCCTTGCAAGAATCACACAAATCATCCCGTAAGTTCATTTTTATTAGTAGCTTCTGCTTAATTAAGGGATGCATCATGCTTCATCAATCAGCTTCTGTGCATTTGAGTCAATCTCAGCCACTCTGCTGATTTAAACTCCACACCGATACGTTTCTTGTGCTGTAAGCAAGAAGAAGCTTTAGGAGGCCAGGGGCAGAACTTGTGTCCCTTATGCATTAAGGAGAAGTTTTCTGCCACTGCTATGGCAAGAGTAGATCCACAATGACTTACTGCTGTAATACACTGAAAAACTGATGTTAAAAACTAATGCGAAGAAGGTGTTAGTGTTGGACAGGGAAGATCTTAGTTACAGACTGACAGCTGCTGTTTATTTCTGAACGTAAAATTTCTCTAGTTTTCTGTGTTTTTCTTTTTTTTTTTTTTTTTTAAAGAAATTAATTAAATTTCTGGAGGCTATGCTGGTTTGTGCTGGTGCATTTCAACTGTTTAAGAATTGCTGCAGAAGTGTTCAGCACACAGGTGTGCCTAACACAGCTCAGTCCAGTGTCAAATTGGATGCTTTACTTCCCAGGATGGACATACAAGTCCACACAGGAGTGCTGTACCTATAGCCCATAGTTGGCCTGGTATCTCTTCATGATGCTGTGGAATCAGTTGTGTATGTCAACGCAGATAATCACATTTCCTGGTCTTTCAGTTAATGATAAAAAAGACTATCTTTTATTAGAATCATGGAATTTTTAAGGTTGGAAATACCTCTAAGACCATCTATTCCAACTATCAGCCCATCATCACTGTATCGTTACACTATGTCACTATTATTCCCAGTTTATTACTAGCTTCTTAATAATGCTCATAGCATCAACTCATTTGATTAATTTTATTTGCTTAATATCATTAAAGATAGAATACATCAGATTGAAGCCTTGCATTTTAGCTTCTCCGTTTCAATCTCTTTCATAGCCACAAATATATTTTTCCTGAATCCTTTCCATGAAGGAAAGATTATTTCTGATTAATTATACCAAACTCTATTGTAGTTTTGCTGTTTGAGAAACTCATTAAGAAAATGAACCTTCCAAAACCCAACTGATGTACAGCCAAAATCAAATCTAATTTTGGTTCTCTGATGTGAAAAGCTTCTGCATTAACCCATCAGGTTATCTAACCCCTAAACACATCTTTTCAATAAAATATTAACTGAATGGAAGTAGCACCACAGCATACATGCAGGCTACATCATCTTAAATATATAGGTCATCATTTTCCTCTGACGTTTTCATGGTAGCTTATCCTTTACATATTTTATTAATAATTTTTACAGTAGCTATTAAAGGCCTTTAGATGCTCTGTGAATTGCTTGCATAATAGTCAATGTACAGTATATATGGGTCTTAATAGTACAATTAAAGTCAATCCAACAACTTAACCATATTATTAGAAACATCTCTATAATTAATATACTGTAAATGTTGCAAAATCTAGGTGTGCATTTTACTACTGCAGTGTGTCTATCAGGGTAAGTGTATTTTATTTTGGTAGGAAAAAAATCAGTTTCCCAAGCTGCCTCTCACCCATGTTCAAATACCTGAAAATTCATAAGATTACCCTAGCCTAATTAAGACAGGTGTTTGGTTACTAGCATTACCATCCTGACCCAACATACACTGTCCTCTTCTCATTCTGTAATGTAATAATAAGATTTAATGATTTTAGAATGTGATGTTAGACTGTGTTAGTGCCAGAGACTATTATTCAGTTGTGGTGAGAAGACACACACAGGCTTTATATATTCTGTGAAGGATGCAACAGAGTTGGAGAGCCACATGCAGTTCTGTAGACATCTGTGTCAGGATCTACTGGAAACTGACTATTCCAATCAAATTTATTTCCAAAGAAATAAATCTGTGAAGCAGATGACAGGGAGCTGTGGACTGCTGCCTTCTGTTAGAGAGAATCCAGACCTGTCAAACTGTTCATAAAGCCTAACAAAGAAACAGTGATGATCCAGTTTATTTCCTGTCATAAACTAGTGACAAACAGTGTAGGTTCTTCCAATGTTTTTATTTTATTTGTTGCTTTGCCCCTAGGACTACAAAACCTCCTTGCAAAATAAATCAAGCTGTTTCTGAGATTCACTCTTAGTATTTTTCTTAATGGACATGAATTTTAGCAAGTTCTTAGTTGGTCAATATTTCTGTATTAGAAGTAAATTACTGTGAAACATCCTGTTTTATCTGGGGTTCTTTTGTTGCCAGTGAACAAGGGGAAGAGGTCTGTGCTTATGAAACTGAATTAAAGAAAGAAAAAGGACCAATATGCACACAGCTTTTAGTCTTACACCACCTATCAGTTACAAAACTAGGTCTGCTTAACTGTCCTTAGGAGCCTCGTGTCTCTACACAGACTTGCAGTGAGTTTTTCCCAATCATCTGTAATTAGAGGGGACCCTTCATGCAATTTTCTACACACTGAGGGAAGTAAAGATTTAATTTCCCCTTTATCTCTGTTACTTAGGTTTCCTAATGCTCAAAGCAGAGAGAAAATAGAGAAGTCAGTACAAACTGGGGAAGAGTGCCCTAAATGATTCATATGATTTCCTTACATTTGCTTAGTTCCCTTATCACAGTGGGCCAGTGAAAACAACCACAGGCCTTTGGTGACAGTCCTGCTCTAGTGGAGTCAGGTTGCTGAGAAGGACAGTGGCATGAAAAGCCTTTCAGAAAGAGTATTTTAACCTTGCAGAAATTTCTTCTGATTCACAAGTGTAGGGAGTGGATCACAAAAAGCGAGGCGCTGTGGTGAAAGCACAGAGTAGGAGTTCTATGAAGGATTTTCTCCCGTCAGATCTCCCCTATACATTTCTCCTTGAAGCAGCAATCACTTCACTGATATACTTCTAGTACTCCCATTCACATGCTCAGAACAAAATGGCAGCTCTCAGAGAGATTCTCCACAAATGTTGAGGGATTTCTGATTTTGATCAAGCTCTGGACCTGAAATGAATCTGGCCAATAGACTGGTAAATAAATTTAGCAGAGGAATCAATCACAAGTATATGACAGTAATGCATATTAAGGTCTTTGTTTTCAGGCTTCCTTTAATAATAGGAAGCATTTAATGCATTTAATCCTTTCTGCTGAAATGTGGCTAAACTAATTCAGAGAAAAGAGCAAGCCTCTTCCATGAAAAATATATTCCCAAATGACGGACTGATGTATTCTTCCAGGGAATCATAGTCAACATATAGAGATGGAGAAACAGTTCTCATAATCTCTGACCTAGTAGCTGTTTCTAAGTAATTCTGGCTGTGTCGATAAATTTGTTCACAGCTCTAATTGTGTTAATGAATTGAACATGATTAAACTTACAGAATGTCACAAGCTTCCTCTGGCAACTCTAGTAGGTTTCTTAAGTAACAGTTTGGGGTAGTAGGAAAAGTGACTTCATCAGTAATTGTCAGTGCTGGCCTGTATCTTCCTACATACTTACATTTAAAATAGCGTTTCATTAAATTTTCACCACCCATTAAGCTGGATGATATATAAAATTGTTTTGGGGAGTCATACTCTGTTTGTCAACAGTAGTTACTTATGGATTTGAAGAAATTTAAACCATGCATTTTTAAACTATTTTATTTTGATATGTCTTGAATTTCCCTTTTGTCAAAACTTTGATAATGAAAATATTATGTAATGCTATCTAATGATATTGATAGCAAGATGTCACGACTCCTTCTCTAAATTATACTGACAGTAAAAATTTAGCCTTAAACATGTATGTATTCTGTTTATTTTAGCATGGTTTTTTTAACAAGTACAACGCTTTTCATTTTTAATTTAAAATGTAATTAAGAAATGGTGGCTATTCACTTTTCACTGCTAACACTCAGTTGTTGAAGGACCTGCATAGAATGTATAGTCACAGCTGAAAAAAATTGATAGTATAGATGTGTTACTATTTAATCAATAAGCTCTTTCTATTAAAATACTGATTCTGTTTCAGTGTTTTCATAAGAGCACAAAGCCTTGTAGGAATTACTGATGGTGCAGAACTTTATCAGGTGAACACAGCATGATGCCTGCGCTGTTTTCACAATGTAACTTTTAAAGAAACTCCAGCAAACTAAACCCTTTTGATGCAGCAGGAGATAAAAATATGGAACAAATAAGATGATCTAGGAGAAATGTTGCCTCCAGCACAAATGTCTGAATCTCATTAATATCCATGCAGTCATCTGCAGACTGCAAAAAATACAGCTCCATGTGTTAGCTAGTACAGACACCTCTGTGCAGTACTGCATGTAGAGTCTGTAGAGATGCACCAGGTATTTTCTAATTAAACTAACCTGCATCAGGCTCTTAAGGAACTGTTCTTTCTTGTACCTTCGTGTCTAAACTAAGTCTAGGTCTAATTTTCAGCATCTGTTTTAATGAACATTTTGTGGTGATCCTCTCAAGACAAAGAATTGCTGCTTTGAATATTTTTATAGTACACTGAGCTCTGTAGACTAAGCAGTTGCAAACTCTCACTGCTACTTAACATCTTTTTCAGCACTGGAAGAAGACTGGGTAAAATCTTAAGTGAGTAGATAAGAGCAACACAATCAAACTTGTAGGATACACACGTAGCACGTATGTGTCAGAGACGTTTGTGTGATAAATTACACAGGCCATGTGGTAAATTGCAGTTTGTGCTTTTGACTGCCTCATCTACCCTCTGCTTACTAATCCATTTCCTCTGGGACCACTTCTATCATTTGAAAGATCTGATCAACATCAAATAGCTCCCTTAAAAAAACACAAAACAACTTGCCTCTATATATTCTCACCAACAAGGAGGGGCTTGAGAGGAATGTGAAACTCAAGGGCAGACTTGGATACAGTGACCATGAAATGGTGGAGTTCAAGATCTTTAGGGCAGAAAGAAGGTTGCCAACAAGCTCAGCACATTGGACTTCAGGGGAGCAGATATTGGCCAATTCAGGGATCTGCTTGGTAAAGTAACATGGGATAAATTCCTGGCAGGAAACGGGGCTTAAGAAAGACAGTTAATATTCATGGATCACCTCCTTCAAGCTCAGGAGTAATGTGTCCCAGCAACAACGGGACATTATTACTGACATTATTATACAAATCAGGCAAAAACATCAGGTGTCCTGCAGGGATGAACAAGAAGCTCCTGGACAGTCTCAAACACAAAAAGGAGGCCTACAGAGGGTGGAAGAAAAGACAAGTAGCCTGAGTGGAGTACGGAGAAATTATCTGAGCAGCCAAGGATAGGGTTCATAAAGGTAAAACTCTGAGAGAATTAAACTTGGGGAAGGGTATCAAGGGTAATGACTTTAAACCAGAAGTTAATAGATTTAGACTAGATATGAAGAATAAATTCTTCATGATGAGATTGATGAGGCACTGGGACAGGTTGCCCAGTGAAGCTGTGATGCCCCATCCCTGTAGGTGTTCAAGGTCAGGTTGAATCAGGCTTTGAGCCACCAAAACCATTCCGTGATAGTATGAAAAAGCAGCCTTATTTAACCAAAGTAAATGCTGGATGTGTCAGTTATCTTCAGCTAACACATTTTGTGTTATATTAAAGAACAATAAATGGAAAAAATACTTGAAACAATGTATGGAAATGCCTTTCCACAGCTCTTAGTAGAGGTTGTAGGTGGATCAGAAAGATGAGATCAGTCTCCCAGTATATTCTGGGAACTTTATTTTGGTTGCACTGAAAAAAAACGAAAGATGAAAATGAAAGGAAATTAATCACACTCCTATTCCCCAAATTTATTCTGAACAGTTCCACAAGCTCTCAAAGTCCTAAGCCAGAAAGGTAATCTGACAGTAGATGCAATATTGAGACTAATATGCTAATTCCATATGGTTAGATTAAAACATTAATCATAGCTAACAATAATTGTGAATAGTGTTTGTACCTGAATTATCTAGATCTATCTATGAGAAGCAAAGAGTAATAGTCTTTATAGAAGTAACTTCTGTGGCTCATAATTAGTATTATATTTAAAATGTAACATTTACACAGGTGCTCTGCCTTTAAAAAAAGCGAAGCAATGTCCTCTTCTTCAACAAACATGGTATTAGCACCTCAGAAATGCACTGCTCTGGAGCCCAGACTTAATTAAATAACAAGGTTAGGATGAGACAGTATATCAAGGTTATAAACTGGAGCTCTAACCTTCTGGAGGGGAAAGATTCTCAGCTTTCCAATGGAGACAGAATTTTGTGTCTATATTTGGAAGGTCCTGAGAGAACAAACTTTAGCATCAGCATAAATTAAGTACAGAGGAGGTAATTTAGGTACAGTCGGCCTCTTTTTCTTCCATACCGTGATTCACAACTGGAGGTCTTGAGTATGTAGTGGCAGCGCTACTGTAGCTAATAACCACCAAAAATGAGAGCAGGCTGATTTTCAGGAGCTTTGGATCAAACCCTAAATTACTTTAGTTGGTGGCTGTTCTTCAGAAAAGAAACCAAAGGGATTTTGACTCAGGGTCTTTTCTGCTGCCTTCCCTCTGTTTATTCCTCAATTTAATCTGGCTTTGTGGTGCTGTCACACTCTGACTCCAGAGTTCACCCTGACACCAAGGACACCTGTGAATGGGTGCTACCTAATCCAAAATGTTCACCTCTTTAAGAAAAAAGCTGAACATAAGCATAAGAGGAAGAGAAAAATCCTTTTATGAAATCTGCAATTGCCATCAGAAAACAGAGCACAAAGCCAAGAGAACTACTCCTTTGGCTTCTCTACCCTGGTAATAATCTCTTAGACACTGTCTTATGCTGGACTGCTATTGTAGGTGTGGGTCACAGATCAGACTATGCCAAAATCACATTGCCCTTTGGAGTAGTGTAGTCTGTAAATATGAGTACTTGCTGTACAAAGCAGGCAGAGACTTTTGATACGTAGAAAGAGGCTCTGAGGATTAGACTGTAAGTGCTTAACTGAGGGGAGATTGTCTGGAGTAACAACTCTGTTTGTCTGATTAGACCCAGGAAAATGTTACAAATTAGGCAAGTAGTCAATAAATTCAGATTTCCAAGAGAACAACATAGAATAGAAACCTCAAACTCATTGAACTGTATATCTGGAAAGTTTCCCTCTGTTCCAAATGACAACTGTGCTTCTGGTAGCATTGCAAAAGATCTTAATTTCATTCAACTGATTTTCTTTAAAGAAGGTAAACTATCATTATTTATTTTTCATGCAAACCTTTGTGCATGGAGTAATTCATCATGAAAGGACTATTATATTTCCAGAGTCAGTACTTGTAAGGTTAATAGCATTTCATTGAAACAGTGGTTGAGCAGTCTGAAGATACATAGTGAAAGCTTGGCTAAACAATAAATAGGGGAGGATGAGCTAATAGTTTGCAATGATATGTAGCTTGGATGAGCCAGAAGGAATGAAGAACTACAGAAATGTACAGTGAAGTGAAGCAGGGGCTAATGGAATGAGAATAAGAAATGGAAAATTTAGACTGAGCACATCAGTAAAATGTTATCGGTGAAATTTTTAGATAGCCTAACAGTCTCACAAAACGTATGAGTGAGTGATGAGGAAAAGGTCTCAAACTAAAATCACCTGGTTTCACCTCTACATTCCACAAGCCTTTTACACAGTGGAAATGCCATAACATAAGCAGGAAGATCAGAAATAGCTGGTGAAGGAAAAAAGAAAATCGCATTTGCATAATATTGGTGCTTTTCCCAAGAAAGAAACAAACAAACAAATAAAATTAAAAAGATTTCCTACTCCTCAGATAACCGTGAATACAGAGGTGTGGTCACTGACTGGACTGTGAGCATGGGAATTCCACAAATAACTGTTTACAAGTTTGTCATCAGTGAGTTTCCAGGATGAAACCGGGTCTCTGTCTGGCAACCCCAGGTTTATGTCATCAGGTCAATCTTTCCTTTGATGAAATGCCTCACAAGTTCTGTAACTTCACCCAGGCCAAGCTAACTGCTTTCTCCTCCTGATAGAAACATTTGCTCATTCCAGTTTTTTCATTCCATTCCTTCCCCTGAAATCACACCCAATGAATAGGACACATATGGACATTTCACCTAACCATATGTAACATTGTAACTCATGAAGAGTAAAGGACCTGGGCTCAGGTACAATGTATGTGCTAAGAATGATCCCAGCCATATGTTGAGGTTGTTGTTAATGGGGAATTGATTGAAAAACTCAAATTTAAAGTGCCGTAATCTACCTCCCAGCGCAGCAACAAAAATCCAACTATTTTCATTGCAGTAGGGTGTGAATTTAATGTGTTCTACTGGCTAACATGAAAAGCTAAGTGAAACTTTAATTCTGTCAAGATTTTGTTGAACTGGCAGCAGTGATCTTGTCAGCTAAACCTGGGGAGCTCCGTGTATCATGAAGCTTGTTTGACTTCTGCTTCTGATATGAAGGCGTATAGACAAATGTGGGTTTGAACTCATATCAAGTTAAACACTGTATGGACATCTGATGACTAAACATTTTCACATCTCATAATATGGTTTTGATATCGGAATCTTTTCAACATCTTCTTCTTAGTTATTAGATTGCTATACCACTCCTTTTGCTACCAGTGTGCTTAACCATCTAATACAGTGAAGTTAACTACAGTTCTTATCTGTAGCCCCTAATGTACCCTACTGCTGTCTATGGAGAGGTATGTAGTTAAGAATACTATTAAAGAGCTGTAAAAATATTGAAGGGCCCTTTTCTTGTTGAAAAAGAAAAAAGAAAAAAAAGAAGCAGTTGTGTGATTGGTGTTATACATTCTGTTGTGTTTTGACAATAGAAACAACCCCAGCTTGTCTATACCAAAATTAGTTATCCTTTATACTTTTATTCTGGAAAGATCTTTTCCTAGAAACTAGTGATTATCCTTCAAATTAAAAATTATTATCTCTTACCTTTATGGAACCTAACGATCATCTAAAATGAACCTGACACCGCTCTGCTCTTTTCCTCAATTATTTTAAGAATGAAGTCTACCAGGAGAAAAATTATAAAATATGGAATTTCCCCACTCCCCCGTTTACTTTGATTCTGTGCAAATTTGCCAGAATGAAAAGATTACGTCTTTAAAGTAATCAGGTGGAAAAAAAAGTACATTGAGGTTTTTTAAATTAAAATATTTCTTTTGACGAAGGGATTAGCCTAAGTTTGCACACTCAGTGTAATTAGTGCATATGGTCCAGCTGTGAAGAAATAGCTGAGGACTTCTAACTTATTATTAATTAGACTCATTAAAATGCAAGTAAGAGAACGATGCCTAGATAAACAATACCTTATGTCGTAAAGTCATTACTTGACAAGAGCTAGTCTTGCTAACAGAAGTCATTACTGATATTTTAAAGGAGCTTTTTTTTTTAAGACTCCATGGGTGCCAGTTAACTACTTTTGACTGACATCAAGGACAGACATGCAAAGCTGTAAGGAGCCAGCCGTACAGCGCAGCAATTCTTTTCACATCATTTCAAAATATGTCTGGTTGAGGTCAAAGGTTGACAACCAAATGACGGGCCTTCTTCAATTGCTGTGGTGTCACAGCAGGAGTGTGTCAGGGAAATTTTCCCGGGCCCCTCTGTGAATTTTTACATGTTCACATTTCTTTCCTTGTCTTGTAAGTGGGACAGGATTGGCAGATTTGTGATTAACACCTCAGAAGGAGAGGTGTAGACACCATCCCAGGTTGGAAGCTCATGGTATCTGCAGCTAATAATCAAAAGGTTCTCCTTACCCATTAGCACAGTACAAGAGACCAGCATTTTATTTGTGTTCATTTATATTAGAAAAGGAATGGGAATCCTTAGCAAGGATTTTAGCAATGTGTATTGGTAGGGCTTACTGTGTTGCTCACTATCAGCATATTTCCCAGTTATAACAGCACAATGAAAACTGTCCCATAGACAAAGAAGAAAAGAAATATCCTTTAAAAAATAAATTAATAAATAAACCAGAAACCAACTTTAGAGATATTTCTTTTTCTCCTAACTCCATGCATGCTCTCTTTCAAATCACTCTACTGACACAACCTCTACGCTAAATGCATCAAAAGATGCTATTGACAGGTGCTGAAATGAGGGTCTATCTTTAACACAGGGTCAATTGATAAGTGCCTGACCCAGACTTTTGATTGACATGAAGAGCTGTCAGGCAAGGTGCATCATTATAAGTGGTGAGTAAGCACTAAGGGGTCTGAGTCATTGGTACATTTGAAAAAGTAACTTGTTATAGTAAGATGAGATGAGATGAGAACCAGATTGCAAGAATGGAAGGAATGTAATTTTACTGAGATTGAGACTATTAAAAATTGTTGTAAGAGAGACTTCCCATTTTCTCTTTAGCATATATATAAATAACTCTGTCCAGAGTGTAAGTAAAAAAAAAAAAAAAGACATCTTGAGTAGATCTGAGAATAACCGTAGATGCCAAAGTACTTCTTAACTTGCTCTGTTGCAAAAAATCTGCACGCTTTGTACCTTCCAAACTCTTGCTATTCGTGAAATATAAATTTTACTGCAAAAAAATAGGTACAGTTGAGCCCTTGGGACTGTTTTTTTACCATGCATTTACATCACATTGTTTTACTAGTCAAATATATTCATGGTTTAGTGTTGGAAAAGTTATTTCACTGCTGGAAACAATAGATGATATAGAAATTTAAGCAAGCATAGAAATAGCTGGGCGATACAATGAATTAATCAACTAAGAAAAATGGGTATATCTACGTTGTCAGATATATATCTGCCATTGAAACTGAATAGAACAAAAGCAGGACTTTGAAATTCCTAAGGAGATGCCTCCTATGTTTGAGCAGTCATCATTTGCATGTGAACCTACTCCTTTTCATGGCTATAAGAGAAAATACTCATGCCCTCTTTAACAAGATGCAGGAATGTCAGAGATGCCAGTTACTGCCTTCTATCACATCTTAAACTTACAAGGGTGCAACAAATGCTGCTGTACAACAAATGGCAAAAACAGCTTGGCTTTAAGCACTGGAACCTCCAGTGAACTTGAAAGTATCCTGGGCCAATCTTATGGCATCTGTTTTCACTTCAGAATAATGGGAAGAATTTATTGGGTTATTCTACCTTTATTTACTCTTTAAGCACAGGTGAACAGAAGTAGGACAGAACAGGTAATGAAGTACAACATTTTTGAAGATGCAAGTGGAGAACTGAATTAGAGTTGAAAGTATCAGATGTCTGTAATGAGTGCAAATCAAGGCGAATTAAACATTTTGATAAATATTTATGATTAAATTGAGCTGCCCAACACAACACCCCATGACTCTGTGAAAACCCCTCCAGTGGAAAACCTATACAGTTGATATGTAGATAAAATTAAAGATGAAAAACTGTGGGAAACATCTGATTTCACAGTGGCAAGATATGCAGCCTCAGAGGCTGCTCTTGAAGTACTTACCAGCTGCATGGACTGGATATGTAATGAGTTGCCAAATCCACCCTTACAGCTGGGGCTTCATATCCTTATGCACACATCATATATTTATATGCTTGTAGCTACCTAGCTTGCTGCAGCAGAGAAAATAATTTGTATAGAAATAATCAATAATAACTTCCTGTAGTCTACCATATTCTTAAATGTATTAATTGCTTAAACTAATCCCCTTGGGATAAGTTTATGATACATAGGTAACTTTTTGTTTCCATGAGGATTTTAATGTGAGCATTTGATAGTAAAACCAGAGTACACTGATTAACTTTGGGATGATAAGTGTGTAGTAGGGTCTACTTGTGAGTGAGTACACTAATTTTTAAATGCTAAAACTTCTGCCTTTTGAGAGTATTTGTAACATACTCTCAAAATCAGTTGCTTGCATACATAAACTAGTTCATAAACATATGTGAATAAATATGCACAGGAGAAAAATATTTTGTTTTCAAAATTCACATTTCTAAATGTTTTTGTCTTCATTTAGGTGTAATAGTTCTCCATTGTAAATATTGTGTGTGTCTGAAAGACTAAACTCGTTGAGTTCATCACTGGAGAATAATTAACCCAAAAAAAAATGCAGACTGTGAAAAGTCAACTTCCTTGTACTCTGTATAAATACATCCTATTCATGTATATGCGAAGAATAAAAGCAAAACCAGGAGAAACAGTGATCATCCGTAGCACAAAAAGAGCTTGCAGAGCTTAAATGTCAGCATACTCTCCTCATTCATCTCTGCTAGCCATAGTTTTAGGAAGACTTCAGAAACATTTTCCTCTCTATTTCAGGCAACCAGAAATAAGAAACAGAGCCAGGGAGCTGTGATGCTGTACAACAGCTGTGGCAAGTCCTAAATGACCAAATTAATTAAAATAATTAAAAATGTTAGCGCTGTGGCAAGCATGTGGTGGCAGGCAAGAGCAGCCTCATCAGAAGCATCCATAACCTGCAAATTAAAATACTAGCCATAATTTTGACCTCAGAGTAAGGCTGGCACAAAGATAAACCACAGCTGTATTTTATCTCTCTTTGGGATAAAGTTTTTACTGTGACAACACAGACATATCCATTGCACGTAAGGACATGAGTATGTGGGTGGGGGTGGTGGGAAGGCTTGCTGCACATGGATCATCTCCCTCGGTCACAGTGCTTTTTTGCCTCGTGCAGGAGGCAGAAGCTTCCTTGCCCTCAATTTCCATGCTGCGAGCATCCTCTGAACGCCTCCATGACCTTCCCTCTCCCTCCCTGGCGCACACTGACACATCGAGCCTAAATTTGCGTCTCGCATCACCTCAGGATACTCATGGCTAATTTCATTATTTTGGAGAGAAAATGCAAATGAAGCCAGACAGCTGGTGCTCTCCTCGTGGCTAGGAGTGATGGAGCGGCCTGAGGCCTACCTCATCAGAGGCTCTCGTACCCTTCTGCTTAGACAGGCCCTGGCGGGAGGAGAGTGGGGAGGCTGCGGGAGCAGCAGGAACAGATGGCAAGGAAGGTAAAAAGATGGAGAAGCAAGACCGGCTCGAGTTATTCAGAGGAAGTCACAGTGTCAGTTACCTGTAGACTGATCCAGCGCTACAGGACAGTTCTGCATCTTTCAGGCTCCTACGCTTTGCAGAGTTGTTATTTCTAATCCGCTGGGGATCGGAAAGTCGGTCACTGATTAGACGTCGCACAGCGTCCTTACACTCAGGATGCTTGAAAGCCTGCTAATACTGCTTTAAACCAGCAAGGAGCTTGGTTATCTATTAATGCTGGCCTATGGACTGCTAAGTCCTAATAACAGTGTAATTCCAACTCCAGCAGCTTTGGAGGTTTTGTTGTTTTTGTTTTTTTTTAAATTGCCTTTCAAGAGTAGGTAAAGACTTAAAAATATTTTTTCCTCTCAATACACAAGAGAGGGAGAGATTTTAAATCAATTTCTCCAATTATTCGTAAAAGAAGGAAGGGAAAACAAAATCATACCTGTAAAAATCTGTCAAAACATCATCTGATAAAGCACTTTTACAAGAGGTCTGCAAGAGTAATGTCACTCAACACAAACCACTGAGCATTTCAGAGCAGTTCAGACTAGCTTGTAAGAACACATTTCATGGAAATGTTTTCTGACATCTAAAAAGGTAACAGGACCAGGGGCATCTTAGACGGTGGGAGTTTCTATATTACTATTTTATTATTATTATTTTCTGTGAAGTTTTTGTTTCTCAAGAAGTCTGAAATCTTCTTTCATTTGACATACCTGCAGGCAAACAGAAAATGTAGAATTTTTAATACATTAATTGGAGAGGTAGGCACTTTCAAGGGAGCAGATCTCTCTCCTTACTGGTGGTATAAATAGATCGTTTCAGCAAAAGTACGAGAGAAAAAAAATAGATTTGAAGATGTTAAGGTGAATAGCTGCAATGAAGAATTAAATAGGAGCTGGAAAATGGAAGAAAACTTATTTCTTATGGATACACAGATTTTTCCTCTTCGAAATTTTAGCAAATTAATTACCAAAGCTTCATGACTATCCTATACTAAACAAACAAAACAATTCAAAAGAACACAAAATACCTCTATATCCATCTTGTATAATAGTTACTCAGATGATCTGGGTAGAAATTGAGATAATTGTAATAATATGTTGGCAGAATATGAGAGCTAATTTCTGAAGTACTCGACAAATAAGCAGAATTATCACTAAAGTAGGTTCAGAGGGGAGATGGCTGGTGGTCTGCTAACAGAATTAATAACTGCTTTCTGTCAACACAACCAACAACACAGCCTTTAAACAGATTTGGTTTCCACTGCTTTTCAGGTACAGATCTGCAGTTAATCTACTGCTCCATATACGGTGATAGTCAGCTTAAAAACATGCAGACAAATACATCTTGTAGATCTCACTTTGTAGAGCATACGGATGATTGTTACTAAGGAACTCTGTCAGTTCTTCTCCCCCTCTTCCCCACTCCTTGGTGACACCTGTACAAATATTGCCAGTTTTCCATCCACCAAGTTTATATTACTTTTCCAACTCTCCCTCATGAATTTTCTTAATCTTATGGATAATGTACCTCCTCTACTCCTCCAGGTTTCTGTTCCTGGGTGTTTTTTTGTTGTTGTTGTTGTTTGTTTCCATAAAAAGGTTGTCCAAGATCTTTCATCCTCCCTTCCTTTTGGCTACCCACAATGACTGCCATGAGGGCTCCTTCTTCAGATATTTTATACCTCACGTGTGCTTAAGGCTTCTCTTTACCCATTCTAATATTTTCAGTGCTGTCTTTTTTAATTCAAAACCTCAGTTTCTCTACTTGTCACTCCCCACCTAATCCTGCTGTGATTAGTTGCTTTATTTGGTCCTTAGTCTTCCTCTCTCATTTTGACTGATAACCTCTGGTCTTCTCACCTTCTTCCTCTGATACTTTGGCATCCATGATAAAGAGTTAGCTGAACATCAGTTGCATGTGCCCATTTTGACATCTTTCATTTTTGTTTGTCTTGAAACCCTATTTCTACATTCCTAAACTCTTGGAGAAAATGAGTCCTCACTTTACCCATTCCAAGTTAACTGTTATTTCTTTCTGGTCTCTTAGCTGCTGAATCCCATCTCTCTGACTTGATCCTCTTCAGCATTGTCCATCAGCCTGGCTTCTTGCCATGACTTTCAGCCCATCAGCTTTGACACATCCTCCTCTTGTTTCCCTGAGCATACTGCATAGGTGTTCTCTTTATCCTTGCTTAACTTTGATAGATGTTTTGCTTTGGTTCTGGGTCAGCACAGCATTTTTTCTTTATGCTTTTTCCTTCTAAATACTCTGCTAACCTTTATACTGAAACATAAATCTGCCATGTAATTCCAAAACTAAAATATTGGAGTATATGACTTCCCTTCAACTGTGTTTAATGTAAATTAAACAGTAAATATACTCAGGAAGAAAAAACAAAACAAAACAACACAACAAAAACCTCTAAACTTTGTTATTTTTTCAGACATACAACTTCCTGCCTGGCTTCCTTTCTTCCCTCCCTCTTCTACTATCAGTTGTCTTGGTCCATACTTTGGGCATTATTACCAACATAGCCTACATAGAAGCTTGTATCTACATACTGGAGATATTTACTGTATGCCATTTCCATTATATCAATTTTCATGTCTGACTGTATAAAAATATTTCCCAGACATTATCTCCTCACCTCATATCCTGATTACTGCAATATCATTTTCTTATTTCTGGAGTTGCATCATTTACCCTCTCTTACAGAAGCTCTCCACAAATGATCCGTAACTTCATGATAAGCAGAAAGCTGATCCCTATACCTATCAGTTTGGACTGCTAGCTTTCTTTGTACATATATGTTTCATCGTCTTTATATTTCTTATTTGGTGTGTTTCACTGTCTTTATATTTCTATATAAAGGTCTATATGCAATGGTATCAACAGCAGAAACATTGTAAGCTCTCATACAGGCTAAGGATGTTTGATTTGATAGGTTATATTTCCCTCTTCTTTGTATCTACATTGTACATCTACTTCCCACGCTGTCATTGCGCAGAAGTTTGTAGCAGACTCATTTTTAATCCATGTGCTCTCATGTAGTGGAATAACTGTAAGCAAAATCAGATTCTATGAGTTATGTTAAGATTAAAAAAAGAAAACCCTCATCAATAACAACAGAAAGTCAGTACAGAGAAATATGACATTGTGCTCATGCGTCTACTTATTGACAAAAGAAGGATGTGGGAAGTATCAGAAGAAGCATAGTCTTCTGGTTGGGTAGTTTTCCACCCATCCTACTGACCTCTCCTGCAAAAGAAATAATCCCCAGTCTTCCTGCGGAAGGAATAGGGATTTTCCAGCTCATGGAGGTAATCAGAACAACAGTCATTTTTTAATCAACTTTCAAAGATCAGTTATGAATTTCTGTTGAAAACTTTTCAAAGAGCAGCTGCATGGAGTACATCGGACAGGACCTGATCCTTACTGACATATTTTTCTCCAAATGGGAAGTAGTTTTGGGAAGGAGCACCATCAAAGTGGTAAACACTGCAGGAGCCCTACTGGTAGATACGCATGTCAGCACCAAGCAGAAATGAGATGTATTAACAATTCCTCTACCATCTCCCAGTGAGGCTGAGGAATGGCACAGCACAGCCCTATGCAAGAGACACTTGCTGAGAAATAGAAGTATTTTAATCTGATCTGCTCTACGTTTCCAGCTGTGCAAATAACACTCACACAGGACCATGCTGGCAGATTTCTTCTGCCTCCTGTTCTGGAGAGAGTTTAACAGATGAGCTGTGTCTCTGCACAGCCCTGTGTTGTTAGATGTAGAATAATATTGGGCACTGGAGATTACAGCTCCCTAAGGAGTGGTGATTTTTTTTAAGAACCTCGAGTTAGAAAATATTTTCCCATGAAAATGCCCAGGTTCGGGAATATTGCTAAAGTCACACTTGATAGACAATCAGCTATTCACCAATTAAGCAAATAAATGAAGGGTTCACCATAACTTCCCTAAGATACACAGGGTTTTTTGTTTGTTTGTTTTGTTTTGTTTTCGTCAGAGGCATTCTGTTCATCCAGCAGCTCTTACAAAAGAAGCAGCACAAGGCATGTCAACTTCAACATGTTTTCAACCTGTTACCAAGCTCAGCAGTTAGTGTGTTCATTGTTTTCATATCAACAGCTTCATATTACTTCTTTGGATCTGTGAACTCCATATTTTAGGCACTTTTAAGGTTATCTCTGCTGTGGAGCTCTTTCTGTCTAAGGTCTCCCTTTCCTGTACCCTGCCTTGAATACACAGCCAGATTGTTTGGCTTGCTGCAGTTTGCACTTGAGCATGAGTTGGTTCCTCCAGCTTTGCCAGGACTGCATAGCATATCACCTTCTGATTTCACCTACCAGTGGGTATCTCAGGAAACAAGATATCCGACGGTGTCTGAAATGAAGGGAGTTAGCTGTGATGTATAAAGCAGACCTGCTCTTGAATCACAGATCTGTGGATATTTAATTTCAAAACACCTCTTGCAGCTACTCCGCTCTCCACAAGGTCCACATAACCTAAAGTGTATGATGAATGTGGTGCTAGGCATGCTGTGTTTGTCCTGCAAAGCACCTGTGTGTTGTAGAAATACATGAATGATAGCCCTTATTTGTGATGGCACTTCATGATACACATTAAAGAAGTACACAAATTACTGATGGTCATAACACCTGAACAAAAACTGATTTAATGAATTATAAGTGACTCAGCTATTTGTTATGCAATTGAGTGCTCAGAGGTAAACCTTTCTGGTGGTTTGCAAAAAGTGATGGAAGCACATCAAGAAAGCAAATTGTGTTCCATCTTATCTATGCAGCTAATGAAAGATTGAGTTCAGAGTTCTGGCCTTTATGTACACAGTACATTTTGTATCTTTCAAACTTTGCAGAGGAAGTCCCATAGTCCACATGAAATAGCAAGAAAAATCCCATTCTCTCTAAGGAAATCAGGATTACTCCTGGCTATTTAGAAAATTACCTCTGTCTCCATACCTTGATACAGCACTGTGCAATCACAAGGGTGGCTGAAATTATCAGCCATGCTTTAATATCTGGTTGTAACAAGATGTCAGCTATCACTCTTCCTCATATGCAGGAAAATCTCAGGGAAAGAAAATTTATGGGGAATATCAGGCACCTTCTGTTCTGAGTAATATTAGATTTATTTTGCCCAAAATAATCAAGAATTCCCAACATTAGATGGAATCTCTGTGTATCAAGAGATACAGACTTCCCTCTTCCAGGTCTCCTGTTACACAGTATATCAGGAGGCAAGACTGAAGTTCCTTCATATGGAAGAAAGAGTCTTTGGATGTAGTCTTGTCTGTCCTGATCTTTTGGCAGAAATAATTCTCAAGATTGAATCAACTTTCAGCAGAAGGAAAAGGAGGACTTCAAAAAGTCGGTGACTTTTCTGAACTGGCAAAAGTATTTGTAATTTTGGAGAAAGGCCATGGAGAAACAGATCAGTGGACAGGTGACATCAGTCACACGCGGTGACACCGAGCAGTGGGGGTCACATGAGTTGGATGGCTCATGGAGGGTAGTGCTACACACTTCATCCTTTGTCCTCTCCAAGGTATTATTCAAATATAGTTTCTCTTTACACTGTGTGACATTTACAGAGGTTTTAAAAACAGTCCCTCTAAGCATGAGTTAAGCAGAAATGATTCAGACCAATACGGACAGTCATTTCCATAAAGCATATTGCTATACTAGTTTCATGTAAATATTGGCAATCATTAATTATCCAGAGTGACTGCTCACAGTGTCTTGCGCTCCATGCCCAATCTACAGAAAATGTAGATATCATTTTGGTTAATTTGATTGAGAATGTAATTAACAGAAAATATTTCATGATTAGAACTACTCCTTTAAGACTGTGTTTCCTGAGCTTTGGTAAAAGCAGTCAGAACCAGAATGTCTTAGGTTGGTAAAGATCTGTTATATCAGTTGCAACTTAATTCTCACTAAATTAATTTAACCTATAATCAAACTCTACCAGAGCAGGCTATATGAGAGCATTTAGATACTGTCAAAATCAGGCACTACTTCCATAGATGTTGATAACAGGAATGCTCTGTTCTTGAAGGCTGCAAAGAACAACTTAATTTTTTATATGCACAGCATACAAATGCTGAAAAATAATAGAGAGAAATATGCATATATATATATATGCATATATATAGATATATATAAAAGGGGGGATAAAGTCTATCTTACCATATGTATCAAATATTTCTTTAGAGTTGAAGGATACATCAGCTGAAGGATTCTGTAAAGGACTAAAATGAGTATTGTTTTTTAAAGCAAATTAAAATAACAATCTGAAAAGAAGGGAACTTTCATCCAGCAAGCTCTCAAGCATTGCACTATGCTCAGCAAGTACAGCAGTACTAGAATTTCAGTGTCCACCTGATATTAAGTTCAACTTAATTCCCTTTCCCTGCCACTCTTCGGTCTCTAAATTCTCCATTCTGTTTTGACCGCCGTACTGAAGCTGCAGTTTGATATCTCATTCATAGCCCAGCTGTGCATGATTTCTGTTTAGTGCAAAGCTTTGCAAAAAGAAAAAAAAATATATCTTATTTGACCATGAACTTTAGATGATCTAGTTAGCGTTACTGTCAAGCATCCCGTGGTCTTTTTGAAAAGCAGGACTTGTCCATGTTGCCCTCTGGCCAACTTCAGTGGGATTGAAGCACTAGCAAGAGCCATCAAACCGTCTGACAGCTTGTCACCAGTGAGACTCCATTAATTTACACACATTTTCCACTGTTTGGCATTTACCATGATAACTCTTTTCTTTCCAAGCAGCTCCTGTTTGCATTTAACACTCGGGTTAATTTTCATCAGAGTTTAAATTTAGCCATCAGTTATTTCAGGGGAGCTGTCAGCCAACATATGGAGGAAAAAAATCCTTCTGAATTTATAATAAAGTAGAATCTGTTGAATGTGTAACAAAAAAAGAACTGCAATATAGTTCAAGGCCCCGATGGGGGGAACAGGGTCAGCAAAGAATAGCAGAGTGGATTAGTTGTTCTATTCACCAGAGTGGCATCTGAGCACCTCAGGAGCTTCTTGATATATCAAAAAATGATGGAAAGACACAGTTCAATTTGTCCCCCTTTTATAAAGGATAATTAACCTGTCAGTCTTGCTACTTTAACGACTTCATTATATTGGAGCAGAAATGGGTGCAGGGAGCCCCTGCCTTTTTCCAAAATGAGCACAGGGCACTTGTTTAAATAGTTGAATGGCCACCATCTTCCATTCTCCTCCACCCTACAACAACCTGATGTTAGTTTTTTCTGGATGAAATTGAACGCCCTTCCTTAAAATGTAGAATTAATGAATCGTTTATATGGCCAACTCTAGGAATTTTCCTAACTCCGAAGGATGAAAATAATCAGTCATGCAGACAAGAAAGGAAAACCGTATGAATTAAAGATGGAGCTTACAGGATTGCTGCAAAATTTCAGATACCGTGATGCTTCTTAATGGTGAGATGACTTTCACAGATAAGCCAGAAAGAAAGAATGAAAGAAACTCCCACTTTCCCCAGGGAAAAAAAAAAAAAAGTGCAAACTATATGTGCTCTGAACTGGGTAAAAATACTTTTTATGATCTGAAGAATTCTTCAGGCAGTTTTATATTGAAACAAAATATCAACTGAATACGTATACCTCTGAAAGATATGATTTTGTAAATAATACTTCTTATAAGTAATTAACATGATGTGGAAGGAATAACAGGTCAGTCCAACAGACTTAATCTGGTACTTAATTGTACCACCCTTTTCTGTAAGATTTTTAATGCACATTTTGCAATCACACAGGAACAGACATTAAAAATAACTGAGTGAAGTTCTTTCCTCAAATATTGGCTTTCATAACATGTTGAGAGAATATCCAAGCACACACTGTAATCTTGCATTTTATAAACGGAACATTTTCCTAGTGATTATTCAGAGGAGCCTCTTGGAATTACACTGAAAATAAATCCTTGCACCCATTTCAATATTACGCAGAAACTAAGTTTTACATAACATGGATAAATCTTCAGATTAAAATTGTGATGTAGATTCACTTATTGCAGATGAGCTTGACTCAATTTAATTTAAGATCATAAAGAAATCAAGATAAAATTATTAGGGTGGGTTATTGTTTTGCATTGCTTGTTTTTTACTGTGTTGATGTATGCTTATATATACTCATGAATAAAACTGTGGTCCATTAGAATAGAATCTCAGCATCTAAACAGACTGAGAAGAACGTAATTGGAAATTATTGCCACCACACATTCCCTTTAAGAATAATAAAACTTACTCTTATTTGTATTAATTATTTTTATGAACTGTTTTATCTTTTAATCATAAGCAACCTACTAATGACATAATTGGATTATTCTGTATTTCTGTATCTACAGACTCATAATTGCATCACAGCATATTTTCAGTTTCATTTTATCATTCTGTCTTTTAAGTCTATGCACATTTGCAACTGCATTTAAAAATATCTTTAATTTTACTGCTTTAACTTACATTTGAAAATTCAGACAGATTCTTCAGATTGATACATTACATTCACATTCATAAATGTGTTAGAGTAGATCCATTTGCCACACTGAGCTTTTACTTTAATTAGATAAAAATGCCTAGTTTCCCACATATACGAGCAAAAACATAAATTAGTTATAAACAGGAGATTAATATTCTCAGCATTAAGATAGTGTAAAACAAATTTAATATATTTCTGTTCAAGACTGTGGGTAGTATTCATCCGCACAACAATATCAGAAAATTCTTTGTACTTAAGTAATGGAGAGGCTTTATTTTCTATAATTTAGATAATCATATTCTTCAGCGAAAAGTTAACTGTGTACTGATTAACTGAAGACTAAATATAAATGCTGAAATGTCAGGAAATTATTTCATAAAACACATGCTTGATTATCTTTACACTTAGAACCCATAAATCTGAAAACTGAAAAAGTAAAATTTACTCATCTTCTTATCTTTTCCCTCTTTTACTTACTTATTTTAAAGAACATATCTGTGGAAATATCTCTATAGCTCCCTCTATACGAATAAAAAGTGTGTGGCCCCCAAAATCATACAGTAATTGGTTTGGCATACTTTGCATCATTCCAACTTAGACCTCTGTCTACCTGCATTTGTAAATAGAAATTAAAAGCTTGATAGTCTCTTCCACAGTGTTATTGTGAGAGCTGGAATGAAATTCAAAATGGCAACTGCTCTTGCCACTGGTGGTTTTCCAACTTGTATGCTGCCTTAAAAACTGGGGTTGTAGACATGGAATGTCAGTATTTCACCAGAGCACTGACATCCCGCTTTTTTATACCACTTGGCATGTTTGTTAGCTTTTTGTTTTAAAGAAAGACCCAGGGGCCAGAAAGAGAGGAAGAATCCTGCGTTCTGTTAGACATGTAAGCAAGGCTAGCATTAGAGGGATGGCAGTCTGAGTAGAAAATGACTCAAATTCCTTCTGAAATTGTGCTGGAAGATTGGAAATATTATGATGGCAACAGAAGAGAAAAGCTATCAGTCAAGGTTTATCGGACATCCACTAAAAGTAAATGAAGTACAGCAGGTGTAAAGCCTGAGAAGCTGTTAAGTAGATCTCACTCTGTGTTTTAAGCATAGTGGAGAGCATTGTGGTAAGGTTCCTACAATTAAAATGTATATATTCCATGGGCCTAATTAATATGAAATGTACAGATGTACATGATGTATGCATGTGTATATTAATAACAGTTTAGATAAAGCGATGAGTTTTTGTTCCATTCTTCATCACGCTTTTTTTATGGGGTAATATTTGATGATATATGTCACTTTATTTTTCCCATCTTATTCTTACTCAATTATAAACTTCTAGTTTAATTTTAAATGACTTTAAAAGCCACCTTATAAGAAAATAAATTTTATCTGTATAGTTTGGGAATGTGTAGTATTGTAGAGTTACTGAGAAGTTTTTAATGAATATCTAAAATAGGGGAATAACAGCTACTATAGCTAGAAAGGAAAATAAGAAAGCATAGCTAGCAGTGAGATGAAACATATATAGATACCAATATGATCCTTCATGTTTAGTGAAATACTTGAATTGACTTCGACTTAATCACTGTAATTTACACTTTTTAAAATCATGAGCCAACCAATTAGTAGCTGCAGTGTATTTATGAATACCAGAAATAGTTTTCTTCAATGAATAAATTTTAATTCATGATTGTTTTGCTCCAACTGTGTTGAGAAATGCAATTAAAAGCATATAACAAAAATAACACCAGCATCACCATGCTCTGAATGACTGGTAATGTTCACTAACTACAGACACATAACCATATAAAAATGATACCATATTAACACAGGAGAGGTTTTCAATTACGTTAACATATCAGAAATATAGGTCAAGTTTGTTCTGGGTCAAGACACAGAAAAATCTGTGCATTTATTATTTTTTAACTGTAGTTTCCCTGTAATTCTTGCTTCAATTTTCTACAGAGTAAGATAAAATAAAGACTCGGGAGTACTTATTACAGTGATACATAAAGAACAGGACCTGGAATTACATCCCTTCTTTTAACATTTTTCCTTTAGAGAAAATAAATAAATAAATAAACGACAACCTACAAACCAAAAGGAAACAAACAAAATAAAAGGACTTTGTTTTCTCCTGATCTGGATGCAGCCGGATTTTTTCCAGTTGTCAGAAGATTGCAGTTCAGAGAAAGGCTAGTTTGGACTTCTGATGTAAAAACTCAGGACCAGGTATAGTGTGTTTCTGCTAGGCATCTATCTTGTGATAATCAGCCTCAGTTTTAATTCAGATTATTTGCAGCTGCTTGTTCCCAGGTTTTAGCCAGTCCTGTACACTGAATGTGGAATAATGTCACTTCCTGTGGACAATTAATCACAGTTTGGAGTAAGAAAGTAAATTAAGAGAAATATGTAATGGGATATCATGGGATCTGTAAGGGCATGAAATACTGATTCACCAAGCACAGGAGAAAAGAATGACTATCAGATGGCAGATGCTGGTTTGCTTTCCAGAACCAGATGCAAGACTCTTCATTATTTGATATATTCTTGTGAAGTGTCCTCATTTTTATTCTCTGTAGTTAAAAATATGCATAGCATTTTTCCATTGTATTTCCCTTTCTATTTTTGTATCCACAACTATAATTACATGAAAAATCTTCAGAAAAGATATGTATACAGGGAAATACTCTTTCAGTATTTTAAAACAACAAGACTCAAGCCATATTTATGAGAGCCACCCCTGAGGACTCCAGAACAAAGACTGAAATTTGCATTTAGAGTAGCTGGTGAGTAAGCTGCATTCACATATAAGAGAAGTAGATGCAATAGACTACCTGCAGGATTTGCTTGTCTTAGAAAGAATTCAGTTAACTTGGACAGTGCATCGAACCACATACCTCAGAACTTGAGATAATTTACAACTCTTCCTTGAGCTGTATTTTTGTAACAGATTTTTGACATAATATTTTTAGGGTGTAACGGGCAAAGATTTTATCAGATCCTGACTCTCTTATTTTTAATGTGTAAGAGCAGTTAGAGCAAGGTATTTGGTAATTATCAGATTTTTGTCCTCAGGAACATGAAATTCTGTTGTAATGAGTACACAGTATCTGAGCAAAAAATAATCATCTGCTGAGGTTCTACAGCTGCAAATATAATAATAATAATAATAAAATAAAATAAAATAGCACTCTCATAAAACAAGCAGTACCATAAAATGTCAGTGATGCTACTCACAAGAGAAAGATTGCAGCATCACAACCTTACACAGCCATCTCAAGCAATAATGTGGTGCTATAACAAAACAGAGTAGACAGTATGGATGGGAATGACAGCCTCAGAATAAATGCAGTCCTTTACTTCCAAGTGTAAAACTGAGTTTCTCATTGATCCTGTTTTTGAACGTATGTGAATGCCAGCTTTTATTATTTTGTGTCTATATACAAGTGTAGCATCTACAAGATTTTTGCTGGTAAGAATTGCAGAAGGATCTTTTGCATTTTAAAAATACTATTTTTTCCAATTGACTGCTTTTTTGATTTTGGATACTTTTATTTTAATCATCATCTATCCATAGATTTAAGCTGTTGATTTGTTATCCCTACTCTGGCAAGTACAGTCTATTTGGTTAAGCTAAGGAGAAGCTAGATATGTTAGCTACCAAGTACAGTGTAAATAAAACCTCTCCTTTCATAAGATGATTTTAAATGACAGCTATCATAGAATGGCTTGTGTTGGAAGCGACCTTAAAAATCATCCAACCCCAGTCCCATGCCATTTATAGGGCTGTCCCCCACCAGCTCAGGCTGCCCATAACCTCATCCACCCTAGTCTTGAGGACCTCCAGAGATGGAGCACCCACAGCTTCTCTGGGCAGCCGTGCCATCGCCTCACCATTCTGTGAATAAGGAATTCCTGCCTGACATCTAATCTAAATCTCCCCTCTTTTGGTCTAAAGACATCCGCTCTAGTCCTATCACTATCAAATCATGGAAAAAGTCAGTCTCTACCCTCCTGTTTATAATCTCCCTTTAAGTACTGGAAGGCTGCAGTGAGGTCTCCCCAGAGTCTTCTCTTATCCAGACTGGACAAGCCCAGTTCCCTCAACCTTTCTAAATGGGAGAGGTGTTCCAGCCCTCTGATCATCCTTGTGGCCCTGCTCTGGACCCGCTCCAGCAGCTTTACATCTTGTGGGCTTCACAAGAGCAAAATAGAGGGGAACAGTTGTCTCCTCCCTGCTGTCACTCCTCTTTCAGTGTTAAGCTAAGGGTCAGAGATGTGAGTAAAAGACTTGATGTTTTTGAGACAGGGAAAATTTTGGTAGATTCTGCGTATTTATATTTTTGTAAAGCAACTTGATGTAAGAAATGAACCATCTCTTATTTCAACTGTCTGAATTACACCCCATAGCTGTGATGCATTCTTACTTACTAGTAGTTATTAATTGATATTACTTGGATAAAACCCATCCATTAGCTCCTCGTAGATGGAAGGGCTTCATTGATCCTCCAAAACATTTTTTATTAATTCTGCATGAATTTCTACTTCCAAGTACTCTCAGAAACTGAAAATCTCTGCAGGAATATGCACATTTTGAGAAAATATGTTCACACACCTCTAGGTAGATCTGTGAAAAACAGAGGTGGTAACTCAGTTGCATAGGCTCTTCCAACTCAGGTGTTCCAATTACGTTCAGTAGATATGTCTTTATGAAATTACATTCTTTTCCGAGATTTCTCCTACCAGATTTGAGAAAACTGCAGTAGTGTTCTCATTATATGGCTACATGAGAAACAAATAAAAGAATGACACAACTGTAGTTAGTTAACGAATCAAATGTATCTATATTTTCTGCAAAATCAAGTCTGTGGCCCCTGTAATTTTTTGTCTGCATTTTACTCACTTCAAGGTAAAAAGCACAACAAAAAGTTATTAGCTCATTCTTGAGTATCTTCACTGCATTTCTACTGTAAGAGTTTATACAGGACAGGCAATTTACAAGACGATGGCTCTAACTTATTCCCTGGCTATTGTGCTTATTAGATTTACAAGGCAGTACATATTTAACATATTAGAATTCCACCTCATCAGATTTCTCTCTTCTTCGGCTGCTACCTAGGTATTTATGCTGTGCTCTGATCTTTTAACAGCATGTGTATCTAAGTACAAACATTTTAACAGTATTAATAATTTCAGCTGTGTACACACTGTTAAATGTAACTGTTACTGTACACAGATTTAATGTTATTAATACTATTAAAATGTATTCAACTCTTTATGTTTAGATGCGAGCCTGTTAAAAAACCTGTCCCTGACAAATGAAGGCTGTGTTCCAGGTAAACCTGATGCTTCATATTTCCTAACATTACTGCTCTCCTCACGTGCTGACAGGAGTAAACTATAAACAATAGATTAAGTCACACGTTTCAGAAGATATCTCTGTCTTTCTGAATGTGCATCCCACTCTGCCTGTGTATGGGGAGGCTCCAGGAAAGGCACCTGTGGTGAGGAATGAATATTCTAATGCTTCTGAACCTTTTGGTGAAGGTGAAGGGGGCTTGTTGAAAACATTGCTGTGAGCAGATGGACCCCTGAAACCATCTGCTATGGAAGCAACTAAATGTTCAATGATGCATTACGAAATTATTTAGCTCTCAAAGAGCCTGAAAGTAGTTAGTAATGATGGCATCTGTACTGAGAGCAAACAACCTATTTATATATGATCTATCACTTCATAAACCATTTGGAGACCATCTTTCCTTAAAGCAGCAGTAGTCTTGTTGACTCCTAGAGTAAAATTCTGAGCTGTGTGTGATAATTTGTACAATCCAAGCTATTTCACTTTTTCTTCTTCTAAGAACACACTATTTGGGCTTGCCATGCTGGATCTTGGAGGAAAGGTATTGTGCTGTGTGTTAGTGTTACTTTCTGTATCACTGCACTAACATAAAAAATGAAACTAAAAAAAAAATAATAATAATAATAATTGAACTTGTTGGTTTTAGTCACATTAGGATCCTATCTTTTACTTTCCTGTGAAATATTTCATCCCTCTCAATATCATCAGAAAACTAATAGGCATTTAGGAATCCAGGTGTCCAAATATGAATTAATTTTTTTTATTTACTTAGCAAATTTTTGTATGATATACAATTACCATGGGAACTAATAAAACTTGCCTGAGTAGATCTAGTTATGCTCTAAGCATAAAGTCAGCTTTTTACTGTGTTCATTAATATATTATTGTATTTTGAACGTTTTTACACTTGAAAAAATGTTATATTTTAGTCATTATTTCAGGCTATGCTGATTTCTAAGTATCTGAACTAATAATGAGCTTTATACAAATGTTTCTTCAAAACTAAATGGTACATTGCACAGTCTAACAGAAATGCTGAGTCATGGCTTGAAGTCATGATTGTAAGCACCTGGTGGGGAGGCAGGGCCAACCCAGGGGAGCTCAGGTGTGTGCAGTGAACTTGAGTGACTGCACCTGGTGGGCAGGCACAATCCACCTCTTCTCAGACCTCATTTGAGGGTTGGCAGAGAAGGTGAGGATATCTCATTGGAGATCCCTGCCTATCTGAGGTTTTCTGAAGGTAAGCAGCTTTTTTTTACTTTGTTTCTGCATCTGTGGTAGTTGCGTTTTGTCTTGTACTCATTTGCTGTGGCCTTGGATTTTGCTACTCTGCTGTTATTGCTGTGTTTTACATCATGTTATAACAGTACACATAAATTAAATATTGTGAGCTAACTAGGTATCTGTGGGCTGTATGATGGTCCCAGCCAGCCTCATGTAGGGCCCACACCCTGCTGACTTTTAAGCTGAAATCCCTTTTAACACCTATAGGGTCTGCTTGCCAGATTTCTGATCTAATGTTTTTGTTGATGTTGTACAGGTTATTTTAATTCTCTACTAAGAAGTAATAGTGTTAGTGTTAAAGCGAAAGATCCTGCCTGAGCAGAGACTTCAGCTTAATGTGTGTACAAATTACTTCTAAGCAGGCCTGGTAGGGCCTAACTCAGGCGGTCACACGTCACCTCATGAGCACATACTCACAAAGCCTTCATGATTGCACAATTTAACCCAGTGCATTAAAAAAGACACACTTCTGGTTTCTGTCCGGCAGTTGCTTGATACTATTGACCATCTTGAGCTACACCAAGAGGATTTCTTGCTCAAGAGTCTCTTGACTGTGAAACCTTTTTCAGTCACTTCCTCATCCACTCAATATGGAGTAGCTGCTAACTGCAACAGTGTTGCCTCCTTGGGTGTTTGGCAGCTTAAACCACAAGTTCTGCGTTTAGCATAGATCTGTGATGAGAAGCAACTTTAAGCACTGTCATTTAAATACATGCAAGCCCTATGGAGAGGGAAAACACATTCTCCCCTCTCCCATTATGTGCATATTATAGAGACAACAGGTAGAGTACTTGTAATCCAGCTCTGAGTAAACCCTTTGCCACACACATTTGTGGTTCTAGGCTCCAGTTTGCTCCATGCATATTTAAAGAAACCAAACCTTGCTCAGAACAGTTCAAGGCTGTCATCTCAAATTTTCAGTGTGATAGGAAGTTTTAAGTCCCAAATATTTTGTTGAAGTGCAGCAGTTTTGATGCTAGCAAGACTAATGTAAGTTTTTTTTTTAATTATTTGAATATCAATTAAGTTTCTACTTGTTTATAAACTTATTTTCTAATATTTATGTTTGTTACAAACAAGATATGTCAGAAAAGCATTTAATCCTTCAGCCTTTGTAAATGTGGGCACAGAAAGGGAGGAAGGAAAAAAGTGTCTTCTTTAAATGATGATTTTTCTTTGTCACAGAATTAAGCTGCAAAAGTTTGCAAGAGTCTGTTTGGCCAAGTGCTTTGCATGCTCTCCTGCTCTTCTCTGCAGATTTTAGGTCTACTTGAAATGGAGGCTGCAGTGCCAATAGGACTAAGAGAAAAATTGCCCCCATGGTAGCTAGACACACCACAAAATTTACCGGTCTGAAACAATACCTCGCTGACATGCTGTATCCCTTTCCTCCCAACCACCTGTCAATCAATCACCAGTCAATCACAGAAAGCCACAATCACCCACTTAATGACAGCCAGATGGCATCAACTTCTCATGAACTGTACTCCTGAAGTCACACTCACTGCTTGTAACCAGCAGCATTTCCTATCCTGGGTAATAATGAGGTGTTTTTTGTATTCAGACTAAGTGGTAATGCCTTGCACCTCTGACAGAACAGCCCTGTGAATGGAATACACTTTCTGTGAGAAGCCTTGTTGTGCTTCAGCAGAAGAATCATTGCTGCTCTGAAAATATTGATACTCTCCCCTCTGCAGCCACACAGATCCCTCAAGCTTTGATCGGAGAGTGATGCACTGGTTTGCAAATCGGAGTTGTGAATAGCATGGAAATTTTAGTAAGGCATCCATTCTGTCTCTCTATTTTCTCTGCTGTCTTGACACAGAGAGAGAATCCATACAGAGACCAATGCGATCTTTTTCACATTGGTTTACCAATGATTTCAACCTTGACCCAAAGGGAACACTTTTCCTGGAAGTGACAGGCAATTTAGCGTTCTTGCTTAGTTCTGGGGCTCTCTTGTGGTGAATTATGTATAGTGCTTCTGTGATATGGGCCTTTGTCCATGAAAGACCCAGCTGAGGCTGTTAAACTTCTTTTAAAGGCATTTTATCCATAAACACCTACGTGTCATGAAGGTTATTTGCAACAAAATTTTCTGTCTTGGGACCAAATGACAAACTTAGTTTTGAAGTGACCAAGTTTTGATCCTTATAGCATGAAGCAGGAATCAGGCCTCTCTTGTTTACATGAGTCTTCACAGAGCTGAGTAGCAGCAAGCAAAGCCCCACTGCCTTTCATGGGATCTTTAGAAGTGTGCAGGCTCTGTACTGAAAAGCAAGAAACACAGGCTTACTACTTAATAAATCAAAATTATTTAGCTCACTCTCCTATGGGCAAGTGTGACTCAGGTGTATCCCTTCAACACATTCTTTACCCACTGCAGGATATCCTCATGCTTAATCAGGCTGGAAGGCCCGACAACTACATGAGAAGTTTCTTCCCTGTCCTTTCCTCTGTCTTTATCTTTGGTGTGGCAACAACATACATCAGAACTAAATGTATGTATTTTTCTTGTCAATTTCAGTAGCTTCTTCCTCAAGAACTCTTTTGGAGGTAGATATCTTGCAACTCAAGGACAAGCAGATTTTATCCATTAAAGATGGGATGTAAATGGAGGCAACCTTCTACAGTATCCCCTCCTCCTCACATATACATACATTTTCAGCCTTGTTTCTGGAGTGCAGACAGAGAATCTCATTAGGAATCTAATATAATAAGGGCATGTAGATACTGGGGTTGGGGGTGGAAATCAGATTAACTTCATTACTTTATTCTGCACCTCACAGCGCTTCTGCCAGTGGACAATTGCATTAGATCAGAAAGGAGATCAAAAGGCAAAAGCTCCCCAGAAATACTGCTGCTCGTTGTCTGAGACAGGAATGGGAAAATGCACTGATGGAGGACATAGACCCACAGTAGATACTACAAACGCAGAAGGGCAGCAACTGATTTCTTTAAACTTATATGACACTTTTGCCCCATGAAATCATAGTTCTTACAAAGCCAACTAGAGTCTGATCTAGAGGCATGTAAAGAAAGCAACTTGTCCAACACTGTGCAAGAAGGCACCCCAAGAGATGGAGATAATAATCCAAGCAGCAGGCTGCAGAGCTCTACTGCCTCACTTACTATTGCCTCTTACCCATGCACATCTTTCTGGGTACCTCTCAGTTTTGAATGTGGTACTAACAGCTCAGATGGGTACTCCAATTCAGCCATGCTAACATGTCAAAGGAGGGCATGTGACTTGATATATACAAGTATCAAATTCCAGACATCTGAATCTCTCTTAGTGGGTGAGAAGAACTGACTCAGGCCAAAGCAGAGTAAGATCCTTCACATTTGCTTACAGAAGTAAGCCATGCTGCCTGTGTTGAAAATGGATGTGTTGCCAAGCCTCAAAGTATTGTCACTGTGATGTTTTTTCATTTTCTAGTGTTACAAATATTTTGTATTTGCAGTGTGACTATTGTCTTCTTCACTGCTCCTAATGGAAACCCTGCAATTTATGCAAGAAAAATAAATATTAATTTATATTTTACTATTATCACAAACAAGTTAATCATTACATTCTTCTGAAAGAGAAATTAAAAGGGAAAAAATAAAAGCTGAAGCATTAAATGTGAATCGGAATATACATTTCACATTATAAACTAAGCACTGGTTATGACAACTTGTAACCATATAATCCATACAGAATCTGTTTACTGATACCTTCATACTTTTTCTGGAAGTGTTACAGTACTCCTATAATTATTTTCAGCATTCTATCAAAAGGCAAATTTAGACAGTTTTGTCCTACAAAGACAATTTTCCTTCACAGTTTAATGTTCATCCTTTTATGAATGTAAGGAGAAGAGCTGAAATACATAAAAACCTATAGTTATTATTTTCATGGGGAAAAAAAAACAACAGATTATAATCTTTGTTTTTTATACTTGCCAGGATTATAAGTCTTTGCAAAATATACAAGTTATGTAAGATTTTATGGATCGAGCCATACTCACATATGCTACAGAATTACTTGATAATTTGTTAGCATAAATGAGCATACACCCTGCTATTTAAGTGTCTTTTTGCATCATGATATATGACTTCAGATACAATTTTACCCAGCCCAGAAATGTTACTCTAATTGTAAAATAAATATACTCATTTAGGGAAACCTATTCAGCAAGTACCTGGAAAGACCTTCACTTTGTTCCAGTTCATACATTTATTTGTCACATTTCTATTGAGTTCAGCAACTGTTCCTGAAATGCTGCTTTTAATGATTCACTAGTGGAGATTTTATCACTGTGGATGAAACATGCATCTACCTCAACAAATGCATTTGTGGATAGAGAAACAGAAGGTATCAGTAAAGACACTACAAGAAAAAAACCTGAGTACTCAGGGGTACAAATAGACCGAAGAAAGACAAGATGCTTGAGGCAGTCAATAACACGAGTACTCCAATAATAATGACAGCAATATGAAGTTTTCTTCAAGCTGTTTCTCCACCAGTGTGTAAAGACAAACCAGTATTACAAATTTTACTGACAAGAGTATCTTCTTTCATATTCTTCCATATTTCTAGCAGTCTAATGAAAAGCACGCTTTAGGGTTTCTGCAGACTTCAGTACTTATGTACTTTATCCCTTCTCTGATACCACCAATGAAATAAGAAATATTTTCCCTGAGTTCTCATACCCCCTTCGCTTATCATATCTTGATGCATGTTGCAAATGCTTGTTTGCTTGTGTGTTAACTTCTGAACTGCTTGATGATGCTTGAAGGCAAGATATACTGGCAAGGAGAAATCCCTCCTTAAAAACCCAAGCGATTAGGCACCTTTAATTAAAAATTTTATTGATTTTTTTTTTCCGATTGGTTTTAATGATGGGCACTAGTCTGTGACTTCCAATGTTAACCATTGACAGTTTAAGTAGTGAAACAAAGGGCACTTATACAGCACTTAGTGCAACATTATGACTGATTAAAAAGTGATTTGTCATGGTAACAGCATCTGCTTAGACTTCACAAATTTTTAAATGCAATCTTGCCTGCAGTGTGTAGGAAGGTGTGGTACACGCAAATCTCTTTACCTGTGTCACTCAGCAATTTAAATACATTATTAAAGTGCCATGTGCATCATATTCTTTAAGCATTTACCAGTTTCTGACATTTATTGAAGATGTTTGAGCTCTGCCAAGGCTTCCATGTTTTCTGCAAATGTGAATCTAGGCAGCCATGTAAAAATCTTTTTAAAATGTTGTGAATCTCAGAAAGAAAGCAGGGCACAGTTTTGAGAGCAATTTAAAACTATTAAATCATAATTTTAGTACCTTCCTTTTCCTATATTTACTCAGGTAGGCCTTCAGTTAAGTTGAAAGTGTTTAGCATAAGTGCAGTCAGCTTAGTTACATCAGTATTGTGCAGTTGCTGTCTGTAGACCACTGGTATTTGCACTTGATGATCAGTTCAGTAGAGATATGAACACAATTAAGAAAAGCTAACATGCATCAGTAACATTTAGCACAACCGAAAGCAGCTCGGTTATAAATATCTATAGGAAGTGCACCAATGTTCAGGGTGTAGGGCAAAGCTGAAAGAGATCTGAGCAATTTGAAGGACGTTGAGAGTAGAAAATACAGTGGGTAGAATTCAAATATTGCCCACAGGCTGGCATCCAATTCTGGGTCAGAATGGAGTCCTACTCTCCTGCATGAGTACATAAAGGTTTTTCTATTTTTAATTCCTTTAAAGGAAGCTCTGGTTACATCCTCTATACTGTTTCCTTTGCACTGTATGTTGAAAGTTTTGGTCATTTCCTGCAGGCATCCACTCACCATAAGCTGAGCCTGAAAAATATTTCTGGGGATGATTGTTGTATTTTGGACAAATTTTTCCCTTTGTATGGAAACACCCGAGGACTCTTTTTCCAGGATGATCCACTGTCATCCATACATCTGAGATTTTTTCCTGCCTACTTTGTCCCTTTCCTCCTCGGACAGCTGTTTCTAAGCTTCCAATTTGGAGGTGCTTAGGATCACGCCCCAGTATTTTGCTGATGATATATGTATGTGTATATATTTCATAAACCGATGATATATCTAGTCTTTACATAGCAAAAGTGCTCTCCTTCTATGGTTGTATTCCTTGTTTCTTAGGTTTCAGCTTCCCCTCTTCTTAGAGCACTCCTGTACATTTGGATACCATCAGTTTATTTGACTTTGACTTCTAAGCTTTGAGAAAGGAAAGACAGTCCTATAGCTCAGGAGTTTTAAGAAGACAGTACAACACTATTACACATAAAGCACGCTCTCTTGTGCTAGTAGTGAGAGAGCAGACTAAGTCTCATGTTGTCATGATTCTCAGTTCCCTTTCTGATACTGCAGAATGAAGATCCAGAACCTTCAAGACAGTAAATAGGATTAAGGGATCTTATTTTATTTTCATCGTCATCCTGCGGCATGAGGTTGCATGCACGAATGATGGAGGTGCCAGCCATATTCAATCCCATTCCCTCCAGATCTGAAATATCACTGAATGCTTGTCCATATCTACAGTATTTATTTTATTTTAGGGAAAATGGAATTATAAGTAAAGCTGGGAGGTCTGATTATTTTAAGAGTCATTTAATGCTTGTCCATAGGATTCAACTGCTTTTGCTACTTTTGCTTACAAATTTCCTGTCAACAATTGCTGTTAACAGTTCTGAATCCATAGTGAGAGAGGGAGGTGAACAACCTGATTAGCAGTGGATTCCACATTCATTTCCTAGCAGCAAAGAAGTAGGCCCCTAAAAAAATTTGGCTCCTTTTTAGTATCTTTGTCTTTTACCCAGATCTGATTCCTGAGGATATATGTACTGGTGTCCAGTCCTCAAAAAATTTACCTGGTAATTTTACCTGCAGGTTGCAGAGGAATATTTCAGAACTTCATAGGTCTCTCACATTCCTGGAAAAAAATAATAATAATAATAATAAACCAACCCTGAAAATTCCATTTTTGATATGGCTTTCCGGTGGCAAGTTTTAAAATAATAATTAATATTTAATAAATAAATAATTTAATATTTTCTAGGGTTCTAGGGTGCAAAAGACTATTTTTCTCTACTAATTTTAGTTGAAATATGAAAATTATCTTGAATGAAGCATTCTGAATTGAAATTTTGACACATCTATGAAGTGGTGAATTTCTTTTCTAGCAAATAAGGCAAATGTTACAATTAATGTAGTCATAAATAAATAATCATTGAGTTTTAGATGGATTATTAAGTACAGTATAGTGCAGTAATAATGTAATTCCCTGCCATCTTCAAGACCACACAACCTGGAAGTTTGCTAGAAATTTTGGCCCAGAATTCAACTCAATGGCAACTGGCTTACATGCCATAAAAATTCATAAGATATAGAACACAGCAAATGCATCCTTTGTAAGTGAACTGTAATCATGTATATTTTGTATGTGTTGAGGAAACTAACCATGTAAATGATGACAGCTAATTATATACAACTCTCCTGGGGATTAATATCACTCTCCCTGGCAGCATACTGCTCTTTAAGGCCTTTTCTTCTTTGTGTATAGGCCGCTATTTCTGCATGTCCCTGAAGGGAATGTTAGCTTTTCACCAGTTAAATTAAAACAAAATATTTTTATCACAGAAATTCTTAGTGTAATCAAAATAATTTCTTGTTTATTGTGCTAATAAGTCAAATCCAGCTCTTTCTCTTACTGGTGTCAAGCCAGGCTAATTCTACTGATTTCAATGAAGTTTCTATGGATTTACACATGCAAAGCTGTCAGCAGATATTTGGTGGCTGGTTTTACTCCCCTGGGAGAGCTGGAGATTACTGAATTTAAAAAAGCAGCAAAAATTTGGGTGTGGATCAAGACCTATCCTGTATTTCGTCAACTGGACTCAGAGATATGTATGTGATTTATCCATATTGCTCAATCCTCAGAAATCCTCCATGGCTGGAGCACCCCTTCTCTGTAGATCCTCTTTCATCATCACTTCTGTGAACCAGAACAAAACAAATCTTCAATAAGGCATTTGCTAAACAATCCAAAGTGGAAATACACTGCTAGTATAACGTGTGGTTCAGAACTTCTGTGATTCTGAATCTTACCATGTTGCCACAACTACCATATTTTTGATACAGCTTTGACTGATCCCATGTGCAACTGAAGTGCCATTCAGCAAGTGAAGCTATATAAATGCACATAAATACCTCACCATGTTCACTCTTGGATGGCATGCAGGTTCAAAGATCACTTGTCAGAAGCCCTGCACAGCTAGTAACTTATCTCTTTCTCAGTGCTTCCCCCATTTCTCTCAGTGAGCCTCAGAGCCATCTGAGGAACCCAGACACAGTCTTGCTAGAAATGTAACAAAATATATGTGCCTTCTAACAAATCTCCATGGTAAAATCATGAAAATGAGCAAACTTAAAATTGGCTCAATATTTTTGTAGATGCAAAGGATTGGTGATTTAGCTTATTTTCTCCCCCACTGCCAAAGCACAGATAAGCATTACTGAGTTGTTTGAGCAGTTCTCTTCTCATGTGCTAGACTAAGTCCTCCCTCAAATACTATTTCATTTAGAACTTCCTCCTTATTCTTTCCCTCACCAGGATTTAATACTGGTAGTGCAGTTCATCCACAGTCTTCGTTAATTAATTAATTTTACTTAATTCCATCAGAATTTCACATTTAAGAATGCAGATGCCAGACATGATAGCCAGCCTGCTGTGTCTAAACATGTTTTCCTTTAGGAACTCTTAGAAGTTCTTGTTTTTCTATTTTGTATTGTAAGACATGTTTGGAAAACAATGTCTCTAAATTTTTCAAGTATGCACAAAATAATTTTCTCCTAAAATACTGATTTCCTCAGAGACCTTAAGCTGATGTCAGTGTTGTCTACTTGCATAGACTTGGCTGTCTAGTCATAGGTAGTTATTGCTTGTTCGCTCTTTCATTATGAATAGGAAATGTGTGCAACACAGAATGTGAAGTAATAATATTTGTCTTAAATATACACCCAAAACACCTTAAAATAATCACCTCAGAAACGTTAAGAAAGTCATGTAAATGATAACTTTGGGATATTTGCCTTTGATGTTTTGGTTCCCAAATTTCCTATTTGTATTAAAGGTGTGGTAACATCTCACCCATCCTGTTGTTTAGCTACAGTCTTGATAATTTCAGACTTTGTATATGAGACATAGAAACATGTTAAAACCCTTGCTTGATTCCATAACTGCGGCCCTCAGAAACTCTTTTGTTTTTTTCATGCACGCACGTGTTCTTACCACGTACCCCCACCTCCATTTTTCATAGTGGGTTATCTCATTAAGCAGTCATCAGTCCTGTGAGTCCTAAGATGTTTGCCAAGGTCACACAGGTAGTATTCAGCAGAGTCAGGAGAGGTTCCCATCTCCCAGTTCCCAGCCTTATGCTCTTGCTACCATTTTATTTGAGTGATTTCTAAAAATATCTTGAAAAACGAATACAAGCAATTTTGTTCAGTGATAAGATTTGTGTTATATATACAATTTGAGTTGCCAAATATATCTAATTCATGAATCGTAGAATCATGGTTTATTCTCAGCCTACACGTGGAACAGAAGGAAAAATATAACTCAAAAGTATCTTTTACTTTCTTACACCCTTCCTTAATTTGAGAAGAAATATTATTAATAAGATTTTTCTTCTCTACTATTATCTGAAGCAGCAGTAAGGAAATTTTGTTTTTCATGGGCAGAGAGGTCCAACAGACTCAAGGGATGTAAATCAGGTTTACTTCTCAGGTACTTACAGAGTTGTACCAGATTACACTGAATCAAATCCTCCCAGAATTTAAATGTGAGAGTGCTGTCAATTGGAATGAATATATATATATGTGTGTGTGTATATATGTGTATGTGTGTGTGTATATATATATATAACTTTGAGGCAGATGTGAATCCTGGACATCCTGGATGTAACATATATTTAGGAAAGGTAAGAGAAGGTATTTTAAAAGCAAAGAAAATTTTATAAAGGTAGGAGCAAGGATTATTGTATGCAATGAAATATTAGAGAGACGCATGAGGCTTACAGTAAATGCTTTCTTTTTTGATAATGATATATCAGATTAATTTTCTTTGATGTCTGCACTTTTTATTTTTTTTCCTGTGAAAGAAGATTTGTTGGCTCTATGGCATTTGTTGTAAACACAGGTGTCTTGGAAGAGCTGCAGGTGTTCACCCTCCTCAGCTTATTCTAGTCCCTATGGGCATGGGGGTGGGAAAAGGAGCTTGTCTCACCAGAAAAATATTCTTTGCATGACCTTGAAAATAATGTCTAAATCTCTGAAGCATGTGATTATACAGTGGCACATGAGTACTACTTGGCCAGTATATGACCTAAATGTAGTTTTCAAGTACAGATACAGTGCTTTTCCTTTTCTGTTTGTGTTTACTTATTACGGATTTTTGTTTTGCAAAACAGATTTGGACATGCATCTTTATTTATAGATCCCTCTTCCCTTCTTCTCTGATTGGTGAAGACGTGGAAGAAGAGGCCTAGGAACCCTCCCTTTACTTTCTTTGGCACATCCTTACTTTTTCTTAATGTCCCTGTATTGCCAGAAAAGTAAGCTTGGCACAGATGAGAAAAAGTCTCCCGTTCTCTTCTCCTCTCATCAAAGCCCTTTGGATAAGTGGAAAAAGAATAGACAGTTTAGCTGCTAAAGCATTAAATTAGGATGATCTCTTAGCCCAGAAGGCTAACCTACAAAGGTGTGACAGATTCTGGTTGATGTAGCAGAAGATGAAATCAATCCTTCCTTTATTTTTTTATTTTTACGCTTTTGCTCATTTTTCTATCGGGCATCAGATCTTCTTCAAGCACTGCTTGGTTCAGAAGGAGAGGCAGTAGGAGCTGGAGGCAGCTGAGCAGCAGGATGGCAGGGAGTTGGGTGACTCATGGGATGTGGACACCCCAGTGAGCACTACCCATCCGGGAGAGAAAGAGAAAGATTCCTTTCAGAGCGTTGCTAATGACCTGAGGAGGAGCTGCACAGCAGTCATTTCACAGATACGATGGCAGGTCACTGCGACAGATGTTCCCAACATATGTGGAGAATTAATTACCCACTAGTAAACAAAATCTGTGATGCGGAGAGTCATTTTGTCCAAATTTCTTTCGATTTTGCTGTTATTAGGAGCTTAATTTTTCTTGATCAGCCAGACCCTCTTGAATTAAAATGTTCCTTAATGGACTGTAGTGAACATTTTCTGAAGTGAAGTGTAGTGGGAAAGTGGTAAGGAGAGGGTCAGGAGAGATGGGTTTTGCTGGATTACTTGATTGTGAAGTTGTATCGCAGTGAGTGATTAGTCAATTATTTGATTAAAAGATTGGTGCCAGTCATATGGATATTTTAGGAAAGAAAAATAATCATTAACCTGCATTCAACAATGCTTATTCTTAGACCAAGAACTTATAGCTGAATGTATGGACCTTCTGGTGAAAGGATAATTTTAGAGGCAGAGCTTTTGGAAAAAGGTTTTATTTTCCTTTTCTGTCAATATTCTGAATGTGTTAATGTCTCAGGGCCATATTGTGATATTGATTTTTAAGCAGAACCCCCATTTAAATCAATGGCAAAATCTGCTTAAAAAAATCAATGGCATGATATAGCTCCAGGACATTAGAATGAAATTCTTATATTCATGACCCAGATAACGAATCAGAAAGCCATAAATCCTCCACTGTTTCTTAAAACTCATGCAGTGCATCAATACTTGTAAACTAAGTAGTTCATGGAAATAAACATCCTCTAATAGAAGGATATTGAAGATCAAGATATTTTGCGGTTTTGAGTTTGATTGCCCTTTCACAAAATCTCACGTGTTTCAGTTCTTGACCCGTTGCTTAGGATTTTATCTTACCTCTTTCTTTTGATCCCACATATCAGCCTCCATAAATATTAAATAGAAATTACTGTCCTGGTGCTTATTCTAAGACATGTGATGTTTTGCCATTCTCTAGAATCTAAAATTAATTTCCTCAGGTCTGCCATGTTTTACAGGACAGATTTCCAAACAGATCTGATGAAAGCAGTTTCTCTGAAACCCTGGAACCTCTGTACTTCGTAGAGTCATGGTGCAGAAACAAAACATGTAGCTTAGCTACATTTCTTACAACAATCTGCAGCGTGAAGGTTCATTATATATTCAGATGAACAAGTGGATAGAGGAAACCCCATCCTTTTGGTAGTCAACATTAATACACAGTTTTTCATCACCAGTTGATCCTCAATTTAGAAAACCAGGATGATTTTTGAGAGATAACCGATGAGTACAAATTGCTCACAATTCTTAGTCACCTTCAGGTGCAGAAAGAAGCTAAGGTTCCAGGAGTTCTTACAAAGCATCAGAGTAATGTCAAATGGCCAGAAATTTTAGAGAGTAGAATAATTGTTGATGTGGAGTTGTGGGGCTCTTATATCAGTATCCAGAAAGGATAAAGGATAACTGTAGTGAAGAAATGTATCACTGAGTCCTGATTCTTTGGTGGACTTCAGTTTTAGTTATAAAGGAGAACAGTCAAAGATGAGGTAAATTATTTTTAAGTACTATTTTTCTTTACAAATTACACTTCTCTATCTCATTGCTATTGCAAAGGACTTTTAGAACTAGGCTTTCAGAAACTAATCATGTTTATTGATAAACAAAAACTCAGATAATAACTTGTGCTCAGATTCTGTTCATATAGTAGCACATTCTTCACACTTGTGAAGAGTCTCCTCCAAAGGATTAGTATAGTGGTGAATTTCCCCTCTAAGCAGGGAGAGATTTCAGCTGGTAAATAAACGTGTGTCAAAACTACTAGTGAAGATGCATGAACTCTACAAAATACAGAAATGCAACTGTTTTCATTTTAAATCATTTTCATATTCTGTTACATCTTACATGAAAAAAAATCTGTGGAGGGTTATCACTGTGGAGTGTCCTGGCGTTGTATCCTATATTCTCTCCTTGGATCAACAGTCTTCACACACATAGAGAATTTATTCAGCAGTAGATGGATAGATGTAAGCCATAAAATGCTTGCTTATTTCAGTGATGAAGAGGAAAAACAACCTGCCAAAAACAGGTTTACTTTTTATTTCATTTCTTGCTCTCCTTATTGATTTTTTTTCCCGCAGAAGTGACCCATCTCGGGAAATGCATAACTCTCCAAATAAAGGTGCTTGACATATAACTAGAGTTAGTGCCAATTTCCTGAGATCAGTACTCACTTACTGACAGGTGACTTTTATCTAGGTAAAAGCTGTCCATGTTATATTTGTCTTTTTTCAACATATTCTTTTTACTGAAGAGATGAAGTCCATCAACACAGAACTGTACGCTGTGAAACTGAGAAATCTATTTCTGTCTGAAAGTGCATTTGTATGTGCATGAAAATATATTGTTTTTAAATAATAAAGAAAAACAACGGTATTATTTATTATTGACATGAAAAAAAATCTTAATACGATACTATTCAGATCAGAAAGTTAAAATCTCTGACGTTGTTTAAAAAAACAGCATTAAAAACCAGCAGGCAAAAGGTAAATAACAATTCTGCAATTTATAGTGAATTTAAAATCATATAATTGATAGTTAATCTAGAATTATATTTCTAAAAAGTGACAATATCAGAGAAATCCTGTTTCAGTTGATGTTTGTGTCTGTACTGATGCAATCTAGCCACACCACAATGGCACCCAACATATAATTATAAATTCTTAAAGCACGGATTTCAGAGTTATTATCTAAGTAGAGAAGTCATAATATATTGGAATAAAGACTGTAGACTATTAATTATCTTTGTCTAGGGTACATCTCCAATGTAGCATTTTATCATGACTCCATTATGCAAAATGCCAGCTAATAATATTAATATGCCTCGCTACATTAGTTTCTAATATTTGCTTACAGTCTGTGAATACAAAAAGAAATTAAATGTTGGACAGATGCAACAGCAAACTACCTCAAATACTTCAAACAGAGCAGTGAAGACAGAAGTATAGATCAAACACATTGCTGAATATTCTTTCTCACATAAGTATGTGTCTGAATTCTTAGAAATGCCTGTTGTATCAGACTCATAGTTCAACAGACAGCAGTATGGACTTCATCTGCATTAATTTATTATTCCTAGCAACAAATGATTAAACCAATTTTCTGATTAATCAAAACCGTGATTTGCAACCATCCGTGTGAGATCAGAATTTTTAATCACCCTGCATATGCTGCAGCAATATGAAGAACAAAATTGAAAAATTTATTTCGTAAGAAATATTTATCAAATAAAATCCATCCTTCATTCAGAGTTATCATCATTTTAAAATATCAGTTGTTCCATAATTGCACACTTGAAGGTTTTTTTCTTCTCTCTTTGAAACTTGTCTTAAAATGACTACTCACGCTTATCAGAGAGGCTGTTTTTATGATCCAAAGCACAGATAGGCAGTAATCATCCTTGCACAACTGGAGCTATGAAAGGAGGAATCAGAGATGACAAAAATGTTCAGAAGATCAGTCTGGATTTCAGAGATTACAAGTATGCTGTATACTGTTGAACGAATCACTCTGATTCAATTTAGGACTTGACTCCCATGCTCATTCATTTGCAATTCCTTGAGTCTCCTTCTCTAACATCAACCTATCAAGGTTCTCCCACTGCATTTTACATCCAACAACATACAGTTCTGCAAAGAGTAAAGCTGTTATTAAAATGTATTTATCCTTATTCTATCCTATTTATTACATGAAATTAGTTCAATACCACCTGAAAATTATGAAGTCCAAGGTAATATCTGTCATTTCTTGTGCTTGGAGATTTTAGAGTTGATTCTGTGGTCAGTTTTTGGCAGATACTAGCTAGAAGCATGTCAGCAAGCTGAGAAGGAAAAATCTAGATCTCAGTATCTGTACTCTTACATATCTATTTTTAGAACAGCAATGGCTGTCCTGGAAGCACTGCTACAGCTGTGAAAGGAGATCAAGAATTTCATCACATATTTGGTAGGGTAAAATCACTATGCCTATGGTCATACAAAACCCAAAGTGTTCACAGGAGTGCTTAACCTAAGATTATGGAAGCCGAAACTAGACCTATATTTTGATCTCTCAGATATTTAAAGACACAGAAATGGCTGTCTCCATGACTTCATGTAATCTTGCCAGTAGAAGCCATGCAGGAACTAACATAACAATAAATTACCTTTTGACATGATAACATCTGCACTAAGATGCAGAATTATCCTTCAGTTTTCCATGAACTGGAAGGTTGGAGAGGCTTAAAGAAGTATATAAGATAAGGATTATTAAGGCTAGGTTGTACATTGGACAAACTATGGAGTGTCTCTAGAGCAACATCCAAATGGAACAGTTGTCCTTTAGTGCCTTACCTGTCTATTTCTCATTGTACCTGCAGGTTCCTCCTTCACCAAAGGATAAACATAAAAGACAGCTGCCTCTGCATGTGATGGTAGCAGCTCTGGTTGCATAGGACAGAAAGAGAGAACCTCAGAGAAAACAATCAGTGGTTAGGGTCAGATTCCTAAAGAATTACTTTGCCTTTAATATGGAAAATAATTTGAACTGCTGAGCATGGTCTAGATTTTTTTTCCTTTGAGAAGTGAGAGGTGTGTGTGTGTCCCATTTGTTTTTTTGAAAAGTCAGCATTTTTTTTCTTTCCTCCTCCTCCTGCACTCCTCTACATCTCTGTCTGTCTGTGGATAGGAGCTGCAGAACAAAGAGGAGATAACAAAAGTAGAATTGAGGTGGATCTCTTACAGCTACCAAAAGTGCACAAGAAAATTCATGTAGACCCTGAAAGATAGCAATAGAAATTCAGAAATCACAGATTCTTTACCAAACGGGCTGGGAGTTTTGAAGTGAGGCTCTCAAGATGTCTAGCACCGTAGTTATAATGTCTGGCTCTCAAGATGTCTAGCACCGTAGTTATAATGTCTGGATATTAACTGATCTGCATGACAGATATTCACTTAGTTCTGCTAGTTAGCAGTTGAAATGTTGGTAATTTTTCAAAATTTTAATGGAGTCAGTCAGCTGTGTGTATGTCTGATGCATCCATCTGAATATTTGTGTGGAATGTCTAAAACCTTGTGCTCATTCTTTTAATATGCAGTGAAAGTGACTGAACGACCAATGATCTCACGGCTAAAATCTGGTTGTTACAATGGGACTTCAAGACTAGGGATGGTTCGTTCAAGACAAACTTGCTTTCCCTCAAAAAAGTACTAGAAGGACTGTTTGCATTTGAGTGTTAGGGGAAGTGTAATGCTTAAGTGGATTTGCTTGGGAACAGCTGAGGAATCAACTAAACTCAGAGAAAGAAATCCTACACACCCTGTATAAAAAGGAAAGTGGAAAACAAATGCTACTGCAACTTCTCTAGCTAGGTATGGTTTAATTATTCTATATGAAAATATGCAACTATATCATGCGTGCTTCCTATATGCATTAGAACCAAACCACTATTCTTACTGGATAGGCTAATGTTAACATTACTGTGTTAATATTCCTTTGTAAGGTTGGGCTGTTACACCATAGTCAAAATTCCAGATCAGCTTGCAGGATTCTCTAATAAACAATTCTTTAACAGTCTCTTTAAGAGATTATACAGTCTCTTTAAGAGATTATAATCAGAAGAAAAACTGTTCTGTCCACTACAAAATCATTCTTTATAGCACCTGATCAAAGATATTAACTACTGCCATTTAGAATGGTACAAGAAGTTACTCAGTAAAAAAAGTTTGCTACCTGGGAGAGTTATACTCAAATTTTACCTTCAACAGTCTGTGTCTTCAGGCTTTTCTGCTATGTATTTTCTCTCAGTTCTCTGAGTTTAGACTCTGTTAACATGAGTATAGTTCTTATTTTATAATTTCAGTTATTTTAGATTAAACTAACTTATTCTATTCTGATTTTTTATTGTGGATAAGCATTTTGTTTCAATACAAAACCGTCAAAAACATTGATGTGGCAAAATTCAAGGGAACTAATCAGGAATGCCTCTCTTTTCTGTTCATAATTTTAAAAAAAGTCTTCAGTTACCTGAGAGAATGAAATCATTTATAGAACAGGTTACCTAATGGTATCAGAATTTTATAATTAGTCACAGGTTCAAATGATACCAGTATTAGTTTATGCTTCAGGGCATGAACAGCACTGAATTAGCTGAATAAACTTATTATAAATTGGTAATTAATGATAATTATAAAATGTGAAGAAGAAGAGTGATATGGTTGGCGAATAAGAGTGGTGTGTGTGCTGAAATTAATACAACACGATTTCCTGCTCAGTACGTGTTAACCTTAGCATGTTAACTAAATTAACATAAGTAATTTTAAAGTATTTTATTAGAAAACTTTATAATTGCAACCAGGCAAAATGGCATATTACTTTATGCTAGTTGCATTGATGGTAATCAGCTAGTATGAGTTTATGCTTGATATGGTGGTTGACAGAATACATCTAGATGTAAAGGGACACACAAGAAAACATTTAAAGCATAACTATTCTTTATTTTTCTTATTTTTCAAATCTGAAAATTTAATTTAATTTGCGAATACTGACAAAATTTTGATCTAGAAATCAGAGATTACAGTAAAATGGTCAAGATCATTAGCTAAGTGTTGTTGCTTCACTAACCCAAACTGGAAAGGTGCAGTGATGCTCACTCTAAATACTTTTGGATAAGTTGCAAAGTGATTAAGAAAGCAGAACAATCCTAGGCTGTGTTTTAGATCAGGTATCTCAAACTGTTCTTACAGAGCTGTGGTTTTGAAGTACCAAGAGCATGTATTTAATGAACCGTAAATGACTTATTTGAATATACTTCTGAGAAGTATTAAGAGATCATTAATTGACTGCTGACCATCCACCCAGGGTGAGTAGGAGAGAGAGCTTAGCTCACTGGATCACTACACAGTACTCATAATAGTACAGCGTTTTTTTTTCCCTTAGCACTTCATTGCAATATTGCACTGACTGTGGGTTCAAGCTCATCTACAGTGCTGGAGTCAATACAGCTTTCCATGCAACAAGAACCATTCAGGCTTCTTTTATAATCTCTCTTGTTATATTTCCATGGTTCAGGGAATATCAGACGGAGCAGAGCAACAGGCAGAATATTTTTCTGCACTGGAAGACATAGCTTTTTGGCACCAAAAATATTTTGACAATTGTAACAATTTCAGGCAGCTGCTACAGCCAAAACATAAAGGTGAAAAAAAAAAAAGAAAGGAAGGTAGAAATTTATCTACAAAAAGCAAAAAGGAAGTCACAAATTAAGCATTCTGTTCAGTGCATGTTGAAAATTTTCAGGTTTCACAATTGTTATACGTAGGGAGAATTTTTTGCCAATCAGGATATTTACATAGTCCTAACATTTGTTTTTAGAAGTTTAGGAAACATTTAGCACCTTTGCTGTATTTCATATTGCTACTAAAGTAGCTTTATAATCTCCACTGCACTGAGGCAGAGGAGAGGCACAGATCTTCAAAATGTGGTGTTTTTTTGTTGTTTTTTTTCTGTTTAGCAACCTGACCTCTGGACCTCAAGGGAGTCACTGAGAAATCAGTAAAGAATGTAGATGACTTAGCAAATACCTCTTAAGAAGCCACAGAAAATCTGCCTCATCTTTTCTGTGGCCTACATCCTCTGAAAAATTAAGGTGGAATTCTTCTGGAATTCTGATTTATCCCCAGAGAAGGTTTCCATATGCACTAAACAAAAGAAAACATCAGATGAAAAATGTGTTGTGCTAAATAATTAGATATCAGAAGGCATAAATAAAAGACACTAAGGATAGATTGTAAGTAAACTTATTTCTGCTGCTCTGAATTCTTTGATTCTCCATCTTCATGGCATATATGAGAATGGCTTGATATTCCCTTTGTAAGGCATAAGCCAAAGATTTTCTAAGATGAACTTTCAAGTAAGCTGTAAGACTTACATATGTAGTCTTACTTATTCACATATGTAGAATTAGGGAATTGGACACTTAGGTTCTATGATTTTGTAGATGAACTGAGGTAACATGGCAACTGCTCTCTGTGTTTTACAGCATCATGATTGGGGCTCCAGTTGTGGATGCCCAGGTCGTGCATGTATTCTTTTAGGAACTGAGAGTCTGGCTTCTACTTTGTGACTGATTAGTCTCCTCAAGGGCTGTTTCTGATGCACAAAATTATGATTTCAAAGTTTTTATGGCAACTAAATTTGGATCTAGACATAGAAGCATCATGTTTGTAAAGTCTTCTTGAAATCTGTTGAAGGAGGAAAGACACTTTGGGGTTGAGTAGTGAAGAAATCAGCACTGAGAATATAGGTCAAGACATTAATATAAATTTGATCACTTCCTTTTTATTCACAAACAGTCCTCACAATAAATCAGCTCACCTCCTCACCCACACACCCCCCGCGTGCTTCACCCTTCCTGTCCTGATTTCGGATCACCGAATGTAAATCTGTGACAAGGGTATCTATATATAATATTAATGGTCCTGAGGAGTGTTGGTGTGAAGCGTGAGTACTTGCCAAGTAAGGAGTGATCAGAGCAGAGCCGTTCATCCTCTGCAGCATGCTCTACATCATCTGCAGGACAAATGTAACATCATTAGGCAAAAACAGGCAGCCATTCTGCAAGGAAATGGCTAAGTTGGAGGTACCAATCAATCTAACCAAGCGAGGTTCCCTGTGATACTGTCAGAAGCAACAGACAAAACAGATTGCAGTGTAGATCACAGGGTGGTAGGGGAAAAAAGGAGAACAGAAAAAAAAAAAGAAAAAGTAACAAAAAGCAACCATCCCCTTCCCTCCTAGTCCTTTTCCTATTCCTCCCCCCACTATCTAAGATTAGCTCATGTAACCAGTTGCTGCAGTCTGAATCCATTTACCAGACAGCTCAGACTTGAGAGCTTTATCCTTAAAAGCACAAGAATAATCACTTGTATTTGGTGTTAATTTAGTAAGGCATACAGTAGTTGCTAAAAGCAGGCTTTATCAGTGTTGTAATGGGTAGTATTAAAGTCATTAGGCATGAATTGTGAGCTTAAAAAGAGTTGTTAACAGGCTCCTGAAAACAAGGTACAATAAATAAATAAAAAGTAAGCTAAAGCAGTTCCAGTTATCATCATTATTTAAGCCTAAATTGCAATTAAATCATTTTCTCAGATATTTACAAGTCTTATTGACTTTTTACCTTGATCGATGTCTGCTTTCAAGTTACAGTTTTTTTCCACATCTGACTTGTGCATGCTCATACTGAAGTCAGTGGAACTATTTGTGCTTTCTGCAATAGAGAATGAATGAGACCCATCATGAGGCCGAATCAAGGCAGTTGTTGTCTTTTTGTATGATGCACATTCTTCTGTCTTTGCTGTTGAATAGAAATTAAGTGCAATTATATAGCTTGCATTATAAAACTGTTTCCCAAATCTTTTATATCAGGTAAAAAAAATATGTTTATCAGTAATGAACAAGGGAGATAGAATACATTAATTTGATTTTAAGGATATCCTCATTTAAAAAAAGAAAAAGAACTTGTCTTAGTATTCATAGCCCAGAATTTCTGCTGTCTTTTAGCTGGAATTTATTTTTAGAATCAGCAAGGGTTAAATCTACCATTCGCTGTTGCTGTTCTTGTATCAAGGTCAGAATGAGCAGGTAGCCCAGTTCACAGTTTGCAGGACTAATAAATCTTTCCAAAGGTCAGCATCTGCAGTCATTATCAACTAATCAGTTTTAATTTGGTTTTTAATATATAAACACTTGGGATCATGTAGAAAACATCATGCATGTTGTTTAAATCTGATATATATTTTTAAACATAGCTTGTTTCAGTCAGTTCATTAATATTTTAAATAAAGAAAATCAATACGTGTTTTAAAGCTGCTTACCTTCAAGTATTTCTTGTTTTCCCAGAATATTAAAGATAGAAATAAACAGGTATGCTTCTTAAAGGGAGAGTTTTATTAAAGTTGCTGCCTCTTGTATGAGATAATCAGATCAACTGCGGTGTAAATCAGTACATGTGGATTCACTTGAGAGAACTGACTTGATCTAGCTGACTTTCAACTATTGCAAGCAGACTTTTTACCATTTAGATAATTATAATCTAGAGGCATAAGAACATCAAAGTAAAGTATCATGATACAACATTTTAAATGATCAAAACAGAGGATTTAAAAACTTCATTGAGATTTCTTTTTTAAGCACAATATTTGAAGAATTTCCCTTTAGCTTTTTTAAGTGATGTAAAATATTTCCACTTTTAGTCTTGATTTCTCACCAGATGTAACCTCTAGGAATTCAGCAGAGTAGTACTGTGCAACCCCTCACATCCAACAGAATCACAGTTGCTAAAATGATAAAAGATATTGGTCTGGTCTGTTTCCTTGTTGCCATGTTAGGCTCCTAAATCCAAAATACAGACTTTTCAAACTATCTGATCAAATAATAAGATTCTAGAAGTTCTTACATCTGAGGATCTTCTTTGAATTTTAAATTTTCTCTCAATTTACAAAAGGTTTGATCAAAGTCAAACAGATCGCTCTTAAGTCTAGATAAGAGCAGCTGGCTCTGTAGACCAGGTGCTGGTGGAAGGGTTTAAGCAGTCTGGGTCCTAGGACAGCCACGGTCTAATCTTTGGTACAAAACCTTCTTGTTTCCACTCCCATTCCTTGTGTCAGATGAATGAATTGAAGTAAAATTTTCTTTCCTAAAGTAGTCCCTTGGGACTGGACATAGGATAAATATATGTACTTTTACCCACCTTCTTGTCTTGTTTGGGTCCTTGGACCTTGGTACATCTAACCAAACAATGTCTGAAGAACATTTCCTTTCGATTTAAACAGGGAATGGATTAGATTTTAACAGCAGGGTTACTCTAATTACTCCTGTATAGTTCATATTTCAGTAAGCCTGCCTAGTGTATCTAGTGATATTAAGGGGAATTCTATGGGATTGTATATGATTAGAAAGTGTTGCATTACAAAATTACTTAAAATCCTCAATTACAACACAAAAAATTTGAGCAGAGACATTGAAAATTAGGGACTATAATTTAACAGTAAGAGAATAATAAAAATATTACTAATAATAATATAATAAAAAATAATGTAATTAATAACATAATAACATTGTACACAGACTATAGGAAGGGCTCTATAGCTACTCAGATAAGGGTGACATTGCAGAGAATATTAGAAACTTCAAGAGCCAAAGCTTGCCAGGAATTTGTTCTATACCCGCACAAGCTGGTATTCTCAGCAGCATAACGTAATTCTCTCCAAGTATTATGTCATCCATGGAGTACACGTAGCAGTGTCTGACACCACTCTCTGCAGTAATATGATATTTTTGCAGTATTACCCAGTCTAGACATGAACCTTTTCAGATTCATGGCTTGTCAAGTTAAGTAAAATAAATGTTGAAAATAAGTGTTACAGCCTGAGAAAGATGCCACACTACCAATTCACCACTGTAGTGGTAACATGCTTCTTAAATGTAATTTAGACAACGTGTCATGAATGGACAGCAGATGAGCACTCTCTGGAGAACCTAACACTCAGGAATCAGTATGTCTATTACATCCAGGAGCAGAGTCTTAACTTTTCATAGCATGTTGGATACTTCGCCCTTCAGATGTCTCAGTTTTAGAATGCAAAATTGGCAAATCCTGTTCAAATAACATACAAATCAATAGACTACTGGATGAGCTTTATGTTACAGAAGCCATGAATCTGAGGGACTATCCTTACATTTCATGCAAGATATTGTCACAGTGAAAAAATTGAAAAGGTAATATCTTAGGAGAAGTTAATAGACATGGAAATGATTTACTGAGAAACTGATTCCTTGCCTTCTTTCAAAAGAAGACGGAGGTATAAGTGTACTTTAGACGGGGAGATATTTCCAAGGTTGATTTTGAATAATTTATTCAGACGAATGGTCCTCTCTTTTTTCAAAGTCACTGAAAGCAGAACACTTACTTGACTCTGAAGAATTACATGCAAATATTAAAAGGCCTATGGTCTCAGTCTTACTCTCATTGAAACCAACTGGAAACTTTCCATTGATTTTGTAGAGGATAGATCAAGCTCCCTATCCTTTGTATATATATGACCTTCCTCACAATGTTATCCCATCAATTTGATTGGAATTTGAATGAATGGAGGAAAATCTCTAATGTTGACTAGAAAAAGAAAGGGTGCTACTTCTGCTTTTCAGTTAAGAAGCTAGGTTTTTTTAATTACTTTTTGTTACTGTAGTTTGACAATACAATCAAAGTTCACTGATATCATAAAATGGCTCAACTTGACTTCAGTTGACTTTGCAGCAACTCACAGTACTCATTCTGCATGAGACAATTCATTTAAAGGAGGCAAATCATCAGCCTTCATTTCCACAAGTCTGATATTTTTACTTACAATAGGAGTCTGAGTTTAGTAGGAGTTAAGGAAGTTTAAGTTTAAGGCAGTTTTAAGCCTGATGTAGTGTTAAAGAGTAAAACCAGATTTCTGGACAAGAGGAAGTCAGGAAAGCTCAAGAGGTCTGGGCAAAGGTTGCTCCAGTTCTGACTCTGTCCAAGCTGTAAGTTACTCTTTAGATATCAGCCATTGCAAGATGTTTGTAAGCCTCTCATGATACCTGAGTGAGGACTTCTGTCTACCAACTTCTTCGTTTGTTTTTTTTTTCCCACAGCATTGCCATTTTAATTTCATTTTGAAATATTTTTCCTTTGTATGTGACACCATAATTCACTCTGGTACTTAAGCTATTAAAGCTGTACAAGTATACAAGTCCTTGAGAATGAATGCCACATTATGTGTAAGGGTTGTCTTATCACTTACTGTACAGTTTAGAGATAATAAATCTAATTGATTCTCCCTTCTGTTATCTTAACACCAGAGCCCAACATAAACTGTACAGCAATATTTAAATGATCACTACCCAAAGTCAACATGATGCTCTGGAAAAGAATAGAGCAATATTCTTAATTCTGAAAACCTGTATTGGTAATCAATTGAAATGCAGGAGCAATTGAAGAGCTGTCCAATTTTCAATTGCAGTATAAGTTGGGAAACAATTTGAAAATAATGGCTCATACAAAGAGTTTTTGAAACAGTCAATATGGTCTTCATGTGAAGGACAAATAAGAATTTGGCAGTCTACCCGTTGTTCAGCATTTGTGCTTAGACATTGTCTGCAGAACTCACTGCAGTAGCCCAATTGAGATCACACCGTGAAATCTTTCAGTGCTCTCCAATGAAAATGTGTTTAGTAGGATATTCATTCTGAAGCTATATTCAATGAATGTGTGCTGGCATTACTATCAGTATAATAGGGCTGCTCCAAAAGTAATGCCTCCTATTTCACAGAAACACCAAGGTTTGAAAAGACTTGTAAGATCATCCGGTCCAACCACCATTTTGTAATGTTGGTCCACAATGTCAGAGCTGGATGTTGGTGATATGGCAGTAGAGGCTGAATGTTCTCACAAATAATCCATTAAATATTTTTACCATGTGACAGACTGAGGGGCAGTTTGACAAATCGACATCTTGACTTGGAAGTGCATATGAAGTGAAGTTGTAGAACTTAACTCCTCCAGGTGGAAAACTTTGTACCCACTGACATTCATTGACACTTACTGAACATTTATGGAGACCAAACAGTGGATGTTAACACAGTCAAAGTTGAACTGTGTAGGCAATATTTTCCTTGCAACAGCTTTGTTATGACAGCTGAAACAGAGGGTCACCTCTGCTGGTGCAGATTTTTATGAGTGCAGCATGCAATCCTTTGTTCATCACTGGTGAAAATGCGTAACTAATGGTGGTGACTATGATGAAAAATGGTGTTCTGTAGCTGAAAATCTGCTTTATTGAATTGTGTTATTGTGCTCTTTGTATCTATTGTAGTTTCCATAGAAGTAAATAGGAGGCATTACTTTTAGAGCAACCTAATGTATATCCATTGATATCTTGCTTTAGTGAACTGAGTTACATCTGAAATATTTACTGTGTGTGTTTTATTTTTATTATATTGATATTTTTTAGTTATTTAATTAAAAGTTACCCTACAGTGAAGTTCAGTGATATCAAATTATTTTTTTTCCACACCAGACATTATGATTTGGAGATAACATTTATGCAACTTTCCTTTGATTAAAAAAATAAAAAAAGTTTGACTCTTAACCTTGAATTAAATTACAAATTTGCCTTTCTTATTAAAAAAACAAAAAAACAAACAAAAAAAAAACAACAAAAGAAAACACTTCTAGATTGGGTTAATTTCCATGGCAACATTTGTCCAACATATATTTTAGCAAGACAGCTAGGAGATTGTTGTCTCTAGTGTGACTGAAACCTCATTTCATGCCTTTACTTCTGTACAACAAAGATTGTTATCTGCTCTCTAATGTGGAAGACACGCAGCTAATGCAAATAATATTTCTTTTCATTACTCAAGATGCCAAAGGAGAAAGGTAGGTCTTCTTGCAGGAATGCCTACCTCTGTGCTCTTGGATACCTCTAGAACATTATGGTGTATCTTGGGTTTAATACTCCAGGAGTCTTCTCCAAGCCTTTGACACTTGACTGCAATAGCAATCAAACAAAACCTACCATCAAACAACAGTCACAAGTGTAGAACAGCTGGACCAAACAATGTCTTTGCACATTTAGTGACAAAGAGCCAAATTCAGCAAAGATAACAGTTTCTATATGTAAATTCATTTTATAAGACACTAAGATGTATTCTACGATTAGTGACAGTCTCCTTGATTTTGCCCACACACTCAAAGGTGGGATGCATTTAAAACTTTTGTAGACTGACTTTTATTTACTCACGTGTCATGGGTATTATTCAGACTACATTTTCTCTGGCTACTGCACCTTTGGATTCACTAATGCTACATCTATGTTGTAAAGCTCTTTTACATACTTTGTTTATGAAACAGAAAGAAGTTATTTTATCTTGGGTTTGCTTCAAAACCATATTCATTTTCCATGTAAGGGTTGACTGCCCTTTCTTAGCTGATTGTTTATGAAATAGCTGGCAATCTGGCATCAAGGTAGCATATGCAAGTGTTACAATAATACAACAAACTGTATAAAAGTTAATCAGATGAGATTTGTAACTCTGAAATCTTTACAGTGATTAGAGAAAGCTTGTTAAAAATGAATATCATCCCGCAATGTTAATCTTTTGAGCTAGATCAATTCAGTTCATCCCACATGCTGGAGAAATATTAACAATTTTTTTGCTGATTGACTGAAAAGGATGTCCTGCATGAACTACAATAACAAAAGCAGCTGGACAGGTACAGAGTGTCTTTTGTTATACGAGCAAAAGAGAGACCTATAGGATCATAAGCCAGTGATGCGTAAAATTAGAACGGGTCAGTATTTAAAATTCTTTACACAGACAATTACATCATGTCTAAATTAGTAAAGCAACATCTAAGAACCTTTTAAGGTATTTTTAGCCCTAATTGTTTTACCTCTGCACCAGCCCAAAGCGTGATAATGAGATCAGATCAATACTGAAACCAATGGGATGAGAGGTGCACAATGCTGATGGGGCTTCATCGTGGGGGCATTAGGACTGGCGTAGGAGAGACAGATCCCAGTGCTGAAGCACTGCAGGAGGGCTGTCTTTTGTGAGCCAGCCCTGGTGTTGTGTGGGGAGATTCAGCCTTTTCTTTTTTAAGGACTAAATACACTGCTCAGTTGCTGCCCTCTCATGTCCTGTCTGGCAGTTTGTTTTCCTCTCCCTTCTCGTCCTTCTTTTATTTGACTGTATGATCTCTCAGGCAAGCTGGAGGGAGCAAGTGGGAAGAATGTGTTAGTCCACAGCTGCCTATCAGTGGAGGACAGTAGGTTTGATTAAAGGGGAGCTCCCTCCTGGATTTCACACATCACATCAATCACATTGATCAGCCCCCAGAAAGGCAACATATTGTCTGGGAATAAGCCAAGGAGGGATATCAATTTCACAATAGCACTTATGTCTTTCAGCCAAGAACCGGTTTATTTTTGGCTACTGAAGGCTGAGACTCGCTTTGGATCTCCATTTATGTCCAAAGATTTTCACTGCTCAGTTACTATTTCATTATTGAGTTATTGCTAACTTTTGCCTGAGATTTGTAACCCTGTACATGCTTTCCAGATAGAAAAAACAGCTTCTGCTTGCTGCTCATTGTCTGGTGATGGGACTTCCTATGTATGCCTTTATGTTTTTTTTTTTTTTTCCTTTTGCTGATATTCTAAAATGCAGAGATTTTTGGAGTAATTTCATTTTTTATAACTTTCCCTAAAATCTTTCAGATTTTCTTTTTTCTTGAGGACTTAATTCTTACAATTGTAAAGATTGTAGGGATCCACTCCTCAGAAATAAATTATATCTAAAGCTTCCGTTATTCCTTCACCTGAGTGATGCAATAAAATATGTCAATTGTTCTGATAGATCGTGTATTAATACTGTTTGCAGAAGAATTTTATGAAAGGTATCTTATTTTTCAGAGCTGCTATCTACACTTCCTGGTCCCAAATGTTCCAGTTTTATGGATATATTGCTTTGTCAGATAGTTTTGTGATTGATTATCTCTGCCTGTCACTTTAAAGAAATCATTCTTACATATTGTTTCATATCACACTCCCAAGGAGGTTTCATCTAGTTTGTTGACATAATGAATCCTACACCTCATGATTAATTACTTGTATTATATTATTATACCCACCTAAATTTACTGTGATTACTTTCTCAATAATTGCTACTCTGTAAATGTATTTGAGAGTGCTTCTGTGTGTCTGTGAAAGAAAGAGACTGAGGACTGGGGCTCTGTGAGGCTGCAAACTGCTGTAGAGAAGGAGAGCAGGAATTAACAAAATGACCCCTTTATTATTAAAAATGAGGACTTGAAACAGAAGGAATATTGGCAGCGTGGTATTCTTCTCACGTAAAAACCTGATGACTTCACCAGTTTTCTAAAATAACATGCATCTCATAAAATATCTTTTAAGGCTAGTTATCATTTAGTACTCAGATTGTTATTCTCCTCTCACTACTTACTGAATTATTTAGGTAACGACAGGGTGACCACGGCTATCTCTAAAAAGAGATGGCTGTCTCTGTGGTGAGCTATAAAACAATATACTTTTAAAAAAGCAATTTTAACATTTGCAGTAAAGGAAAGCCTACTAGCTCTGTTGCACAGATTTGTTCCCTTCTTTCATATTTGCTGAACAGTCAGAGAGACATTATCTCCATCATTTAGAGGAGTCACTTAACTAATTATATTTTTCAACAACAGAGTGAAAAAGGAATTGTAGTCCACTAACACAGAGCTCCGGAATCTTGCAAAATATTCTGTTGTATTTATTTCAGCTACTTCTACATGATCCTGTCTTAGCATACTGTTTTCATAATATTTGTAAACATACAGAAAATTAGGATTTGTGCAAATTTTAACTGTTTTGTACCAGAGATATGCAGAATAACTTCTTATAGCTTTCCATAATACAAACTCAAATTTTAACACTAGAGCTGTGATTAAAAAATATAATCAGAATAACACTATTCTTAGAATAATCAGGGGGACATAAACCTGCCTTCAAATACTTGTGCATACATTCAGCTATGAAAAGTCTGCACTCTTGAAAATAGTATGGCTATGCATATCTTTCTTTCATCATTACAGCCTTACTTCAGGCACACAGAGAGATAATGCTCATGGTAATCTTATTTTTGAATTCGCTGAAATGGGTCCTGAAGTATCAAAGACACTGCCCAACTTTCCAGTTATGTTATCCTTAATTACCTGCAAGTATTTTACAAAGATTTATCTTTTTCTTTTTGTCTCTAAGCAAAAGCAATACACTTACAATGTTGATATTCATATTTGTAAATTTAAAGCAACAGATTATTCACTGTTTTTGGAGCTTTAGGATCAGTCTTTTCCATATTAGAATGTTGTATCATTTTTATAAAGAGTGATACAAGAGTATGTAATATCATACGATTATTCTTATTTATTTTGCTAAACAACATGAATGCATGTATTTTAACATTATTAAGCATACTTGTGAAGAAACCTCCTGCAGAGTGTTAGCAGTCTTTTCATAAAATTGTTACAGTAAAAGAACAGTAAACGTTCCAGATAAAGGAATGTAAATTAAGTGTATTTGTGTAACTAAAATATGCCTGTGCTGCATACAGCAAACTCCAAATGTTTCTTTATTTTTTTCCCTGAGTTTCTACATCACATGAAGAACATTGGAACCTTGAAAATAATAATAGTAATGAAAACAGAAATAAACCAAACCAAAACAAAACACCAACTTGTGACCACAGGAAATGTAGAGTAAAGATATTATTTGCTTAAATGAGCTTCAGTTCCTTCAAGAATTTATTGTCAAATTTCCTTGAGTTCCTTGACTTTCTTCATCTTGAGCTCACCCGTTCTGTATCCACCATTTCAATATGTAGCCGGTATTATCATACACAGAACCAAGTCAGCAGTTTTGACGTCTTCATTTCGATGTCCTTTTCTGTACCTTCAGCAATGTTAATGTTACAAATTATGGGAGGGTGTATTAATAGCCATACCCAAGAAGCAGAAAGAAAAGTGCATTTTTTTAGACTAAGTACTAACTTGGGATTTCCCGGGCCCATTGTCGAGCCGGCGGAGCCCCGGCTCCTCCGTGGTGATGATAATGGATTCCGTGTTGTTGGCTCAAAGGTCGATGGGTCACCGTAAGCTCCTTAATGGACTGTGAAATAACTTTAACTGCATTAACCTCTCCGGATCACATGGGTGGCACCAACATCCACTCCTGAAATTCTCATTCGCTTATAGAGACAATACCATTAGATTATTATATTTTCCTTTTGGAATAGCAATAGGCTCAAAGCAATTATGCAGCTAAGCGTTTCCATTAAGCGAATAGGGCCTTAAAGAAGATTAACTGGAGCTTCTCCGATGTTCGGCATAAAGGTGGAATAAGTCTAAAGATTTCAACACAATTCAAATCTGCTAAAACCTGCCATGTGATATCATGGTGCTTTAAAGTATGAAGTCATTAGCCAGAACAGGAACAGCGCAGCCCGACTTGCAAGGTAGGTGGGCTGAGTGGCTGCCCACACTGAGCACCTCTCCTTACATTGCCTTTTCTAAGCCATAGCTCTTAAGAAGGTTATGAAAAAATAGGCACCGAAAAAAGTATGAAGAGGACTGACTTCTCACACAATCAACAGCTAACAATTTTTACCTGAAATTTAGGTTCTTCATTCTCTGATGCAAAAATCACATCTACCCAGCAAGATGGGCTGATGCAAAACGTAGCTTCATCCCACTGCAGCCACACTGTTGCCTATGTCAGGCTGAGATGTGGATGTGCAGAGGTTGCACAAAGCCCCACAGTCCTAGGCTGGTTTATTAGCCCCTGGAAAGTCTGCATAGAGCCTCAATCCCAAATCAGTCCACTCAATTCATTACAGCCCTGCTCAGCAAAAACTGTGTTTAAACCTCCAAGCGAATTAAACTTGAATATGTGTAAAGAGGTAAGAACCTGCAAAAGTGATGTGCTGAGGTGGGGTCTTTCACTCCCCAAACTGCCCACAAAGTAGATTGACTGATGGTAATGAAACCTCTCCTTCTACCAGGTACTATAAAAAGCATATAGGAACAAAACAATGAGTACAACTTTGAGTTCATAACAGTTATAAATATTACTGTACCAGTTTATTTATTTCAATTCACATAAAATTAGCATCAAAATACCCATCACAAACTTTTAGTCACTGCAACACATTAAAGAAATAAACACAGCACCATCCCCTGAACCACACAGCAGAAATTTATCAAAGGCAATTGAATAAAATATCATTCTAGAAAAAAGATACTTATAGCATGTCTGGGAACTGGAGTTCAATGACTGACCAGTAAAACCTCTAAATATCCCTATGTTTTTATTTGGAAAGGCTGTGATCATGAGTTATTACACTGAATACTTGGAAAAGTTCAAAAACTTGAGATAGCATTGGGCACTATTGTCAGAATTTTTTTTTAAAGCTGATTTTGAAGAGAAAATGGTTCTTCAATTAAACCAGGAAAAAAATTTTGAAAGATAAGTTCAAAACTGAAAATAACCATTGTGTGTTCACTGTCATCATCTGGAAACTATTGACAATATAGCTTAAAAGTTTCAGCAGTAAGATATGAAATAATATGTCTGCTTATGGTGGAAATATATATATATATATTTCTTTCCTGGAATTGTGGATTATTTTCTATGAAAGAAGAAAAAACAAACAAACAAACAAAACCAACAAACAACAGTCTAGCTTTCTATTAGTAAAGATTTTTTCCCAGTATTTGTAGAATCATATTTTCATTCACATGCTCAAGCTTCACACTAATATTGGAAAAAAAAAAACAAACAAAGATTACACACTAAAACTTTTACTTACATTTTGTTTTGTTTTTTTTCTGACCAACTCCCAGTATGTATGGACTTCATGCTGCATATAGATTCATCTCTACAATGAAGCCATTATTTGGTTGCAGGGAAAGGCCAGGTGATCAATCAGAGTTAGCAAAAGGCTAGATAATGGACAGAAAAGAAAAAAAATTCCATCAGTCTTCATGGAAAAGCTTTATGGTAAATAAAACCCACTTTAAAAGTTAGATGTTGATCTGTGCATGCAGATGTTTACAATTGCCACAACCATATGCACACATGTACCTAAAATATTTGTTTATATCTATTCGTAGTAAAATATGTCAGCAGAAAGGAGAGATGGATAGTGCCTGTCAGATATTAGCAAAGTAAGGGAAGTGATGGCAGATTTTATGGAGAAGGCCAGCAGAATAGGGTATATTTTTCCCAGCCCAGGAGTAGGGCACCTCTCCCCAGAGGAGGTGCCTGCACCCTGTCCATGCTGTCTTCCAGATGAACATATTAATGGCCCCGTCTTTGCTTCCTTCTCGCTGCTGCTTCCCAGTTTGCTGTCCAATAGGAATCAATATTGTCTTGCGAAATATTGTCTGTGTAAAGGAAGGAGTCTCATTGTACCTTAACTCTCTTGGTAATATCATTTTGATCCTTCTCAGTTCTGGGAACTCAGAATTGAGGCCAAAGCAATTTGAGGCTTAACGAGTCAGGAAATACATCCATTGCCCTGCTCTGTTTGTTTCTGTCCCATTTCTCAGTATAAAGGCACTGTCTGCATTTTCCTGTGATCCCATAGCCCCCCGTGACCAGGCAGCTGCCAGCACACTTGTCAACTCCTACAAGCTATGTGTGAAACTCAATATTTTTTTACACCTCTAACATACCTGCTCTGCTTTTTTTCTCCCCTCATGGGTAGAGATCACACCACTCTCATTTAATTCAGCTGACATTTTAACCAATATTAGGGTTTTCTACTGCTTTTTTTCTACTTAATTTTTGAGAGATGGAGAGATCTTTACCATTTGTCATGCTGAGATAGAGATGTCAGCCAAAATCTAGTTTGTACTTCCACATATTTGGCAGATGCATAGACTGATTTGCTAGATGGAAACATATTCTAAGTACCTACAGGTCTCATGGAAGTTGAAGGAAATGACTTAGAAACATGTCTTGGAAAAGGAAACTGGGAGATTGTTGTACTTAATTTACCCCGGCACCTTTTGCCCACAGCAAGCTTAAAGCAATGACATTTAATAATAACCTGAAAACTAGTACCTGACAGGAAATTGCAGGGACCTAGTTATACTGCATTTTGGCACTCATTGCTTACAAGCTGTACAAATGCAATATTAATAACTCCTCTGAATTTTTAGATTTTGCACTCTTAAGACAATTTGTTTGTTCTTGTTTTAAATAATAATTTAAAGTGGCAACTGTAAGCTGGATTGAGATAGTTATCAGGTTAAAATAAAAGCCATATAATTTTTCTGGTTTCCCAAATTACACTCACCTTTTGGCCCCAATATCTTGGTATTCAACACTTGAACCAAGCATAGCATATCTTCTTCAGAACATCTGCACTTTCAGTGGTGTGTTTGGATAAACAAAAGATGAGATCAGAGATGGTTCTTCCTGATGTGAACGTAGCCAAATTTGTCTTTTATCGGCACAAAAATATTTTTCTATTTGACGAATAGATTCAAGATGGACTTGAATGATTTGGTCTGTTGGCTATATATTGATTACTTCGAACGATCTGGTTACTTAATTTTATATCTATTTATTTCTTCTTGAACCACGTTCATCAAAACATGCAATGAACAGGAAGACCTCTTAAGTTATCAAGATCATTTACATGACTTGTCTTTTAAGTCAATTCTTGTTGGCCTCCATGAATCCAAACTAGGTATCCACTGACAGCATTTGCCTTTGTTGCTCATTTTTAATATGTTGTTTTCACTATATAAGACTGATGTAAGTTAGCGTGTCAGCTCAAGTTCTTGCCTCCATAGCTCGTTCTTTGGTATTCTTCTACCTTCACACTATGTTACAATGATGTCTGTGTTACTTTTATGGACAAACTCTCTGGACTTACAGTCACTGTATTGCTTTAGTTGTATGAGCGTCTTTTAAAGATATTTTTTGAGGCTATGTGTACTCAGTATGTATTTAAGCTTCCCTGGATCCAGAAGGTCATAAGATATGAAAGAATTGATGACAAGGTGAAAAAGAATAACAGTATAACTTCAGGTTTTGGGGAACTACTAATCTTTGAATTGTGGGAGCATTCACCACCCTTTATCAATTTGCAATTAAAGTTATAGTCTGAAATTCTATTTTGTTTTCATCCTATACACTATTTGAATATCTAGTCCCATTTCCTTAAAAAATTAACTCATAGAGGTCAATATACGTACAGAGAATGGAAGAAGGAGTAGACAAAGCAAGTCATGTGTTTTGTAGTAAGAATGACTGAGCAAAGTATGACCTTGATCTGGAAAGAATGTTGCTGATGGAGCTATTGACAGAGATCCACATACTTGTGACTTGTCCTGTGCAAAATAAATTAAGATTTTAAAAAATTACATTTTTCAAAAGCGAAGTTAGGCTGTGGAGCCTACCTACCAATTTTTTAGATATAAATGAAAAGCCACCCAAAGAATTTATCCAGTCTCTTGTTTTTAAGAATTAAAGGAGACTGAATAAATTCTTTGGATGAGTTTTCATCATTTTTACCTAACAACCCATAATTTACCCTCCAGGATCATTGATGTTATCACTTCTGTTTTTCTCTTGCCTCCTGTTCTCTTTCCAAACAAAAAAGCAAAAGCCTGTGTTCATGCTTGAGAATCAGAGACTAGACTGTCCCTTAATTTAAACAAATTTATATCAGGTTTAACACCATTGAACAGATCAAAATATCTGCTATAACTCCTGTAGTAATTTTGGATATAAAAGATGCAGATGTGTAGAAAAGGACTGAGGTCCTTTATTAGCCATCACTGGAATTGGTGTGCCCAGAAACTCCCAGTATAACATTGTGTGGCAGCCCAGTGAGACAGCATCTGCTGGCCAGAGGGCTGAGCTCAGAATGGGCACCGTCTTTAAGGTGTCATAGGCATCTGAAGCTCCTTTTCTAAAAATGAGACATAATCTATTTACCAATGGCTCCATCAGGAGTCTCGTTCATCCACTTGTGAAGTGTGTATCAGTTATAGCCTTCTGATCTACATTTCTGTTCAACGCTAGCAAATGTGTGAAGTTGTGATTTAATTTCTAATCCAGAATTCCTGTATTTCTTCAAGATGAACTGTGCAACAAGATAAACAGAAGGCTGATGCCTCCCTGGAAGGAGAGCTACAGGGGATGTCCATCAAAACCAGCCTGGTGTTGCTAACCACAGCTCCCAGTAGAGTGCAGAGAGGACCAGGACGTGCCAGGGTATGTGGTGAGTTCCCATCAACAAACCTCATTGTATCAGACAGAATAGACAGATTTGAGTAGCAGTATTCCCTGTCTCAGACAAATAACATGTACTTTACTGTCTGTATTTCATAAGCCTTTGCTTTAGAAACAAATGGTAGAAATATTGTGAAAGTCTGATTGGTCCCTCTCTCTTTAAAGCTCCTGACATGTTAAATGGAAAAGGTAGGTTCAGCTGAAGTTCATTAGCTTGAGATAAACAATTGAGAAAATCCCAGCAAAGTTGAGACAGGTTGTTGTTCTCAAATGAGTTAGTAGTTCAGATGAAAGACAAGGCTTTCCCCATACTGCTGTGTGGAAAGTATTACACATGTTTTGAAGAGCAGAGAACTTGAAATGATTTCATCACCAAATGCATCTGAAGTAATATTTTTTTTCCCATTATCATGGAATGAATGCCTATTTCTCCAGTGAAAGTGAGATTAAAAAGCTGCCAAAGTGGAATATAGGGCCACCGTCTCTGATGACATGACCAGATTAACATAGATCAAAGTAAATGTTAAAATAGAGACTATAGTGTTTTTCACTCATGTTGCATGTGTTAAGAAACAGTACAATATGCAAGATGGCAGGTTCCCAGATTCCTGAGGGAGACAGAAATTTTGCCTGGGAGTTGGTTCCACCTGCAAAGGGTAAAACAGAACCAAGGAAATTTCACATGTCATAGATACATAAAAATCGGAGCATCTGTTGGGAGGTTACATTCATTCATGTGTAAGTTCTGTTTGGTTGCTCTTGAGATAGACTATGACCCACTTCCACGAATGTGCTGTCTTAGACTCCTTCAAAAAAAGTATACTATATCTCAAATTGCATAAACATTTCTGGTTATGAGTTATTCACACAGGTAGGTTCTCTTCATTTACAAGTGTAAAACGTCTTAGACAAAGTTCCTGTCAAAAACATTAATAAGAGACAAACACTAGAACAACAGTAATAGTGCTTCACTGTCCCCAGGTAGTTTTCCATATAGATTTCCCTAGAAATAATTTTTTCTACTGAGAATATGTCTTGTTGTGGAGCTTTTCCACATGGGAAATTATCTTGTTTTGCTTCCTAAGTACTTAGTGGCATTGTACAACATAAATAAAAGAAAAAACAATTGTAGATCCCTTCAAGACTCCTATATCACCCAAGTGCTATTGCATGAGAGTGTATTCAGAATCAGTTTTGAAATTTAGGTGGAACAGACTATGGTTAGCAAGGCCAAAGAGAATTCAGTTATTGATACAGCTGCATTAAAGGTCCATATGTAAATTATTGAAGTGAACTCTGACAACTATGAAAACTAATGAGAATAGTCTTAAACAGATAGGAACAATCATGGTTTTAAAATGGTAATCATAAAAAAAAATGATATTAAAGAAGCTCTTAACCACTGATAAAATTCTCATTCCTCAGCTAACCTCAACACTGTTGAATTTAATGATATATCTGTAAAGTCGAGGTAAAGTTAAACAGATCTGTTGTTTGTCACGTCTTTCATCTTAAAGCCATGGTACTTTGTATGACAAAGTAGAAGAACATATTCCTGCAGTGGCAAGAGTGATTCTTAGTAGCCAAGAACTCACCTTGGCACTGACGACTGGACTTATTAGTCTATTGGACAGTGAAAAATCAGCTTTTCTTTTTCACTGAGACTCTCCATGCATGCTGAATTCCCTGAGTGTGCAAAAAAAAAAAAAAAACATGCACTGTTTCTGAAAACTGAGAAGATAAACTTTTCTTTAAGAAAGACAACTGGGATTCAATAGATGTGAAAGAATTTACTTCTGGAAATAAGTAACTATAGTTTGATAATCTTGTGACTTAGAATTTGTTCTCAGTTTCAAAATTGAAGTTGAGATGGGTTCTAGATATAGAAATACCTTTCCAAGATACACCACATAAACCTCCACCTGAAAGCATGCGCACAGCACAAACAGTGTAGGTACTGGCTCTTACTGCATGGTCATTATCTCTGAAATTCAGACTTTCAATGAAGCTTTTATGTACAGGATTATGAGTCCCGTTCTGGCAAGCAAGTTCAGACATCTGGACCAAAATATAATCAGAATTTAGCTCCAGGACCCAGGCTTGTCTTTAATTAGAAAAAAAGAAGCATGTTCCAATAAGCAGAGGTGAACTGTAACATGGCCACAGTCAATGTCTTTGGGGTCTAAACTTGATTTTATTGAAGTTAATGGCAAAAATCCCACAAAATTAACTGGAAGCAGGATCAAGGCTTAGGTAGGAAACAAAAATGAAAAAGGAAACAATATGGAAAAACCTTCTTATATATTCCAGTGAGAGTAGGGCACTCAAACACCATGAACATCAAGCTGGAAGTAATGAAGACTCTGTGAGACTTCAGAGGAATATTGTTGACTTGTCAGCTTATTCACATAAATACTATTTCCCTTTGACATCAGAGTTTGCCCTAACACTGTGCCTTTGCTGTTTCATGTAGCCTGTTGCAAGAGCAGTATTTTCAGTCTGTCTGCGGTTCTGAAATATATGCACACAAGTATTTTTAGCTGTATCATGTCCAAAAGCAAGGGAAACCCTTCCTTCTGTATTGCATAGAATCATAATTTAAAAATATTTGTATTTCCTATTTTTTATCATCACACTATGCTTATATTCTCTTCTGGTTTCTAATTATATACTGATTAAAGCAGAAATGTTTATCTGCAGATTAATTCACTAATTAAAACAAATCAAATTGCTTTTGATACCAATATCAATTTCACATGTATGTTGCAGATTCCTGCCCTCTCTGTAAGAAGTGAGCTGAACATAAGTCAGGTCTGGAAATTCATTAATGGGTTTACAAATCTGAGACAAATTCACTACCTCTGCCCTTTCTAAAATGGTAACATGCCAATCTTGGATGAGTTCCAAAACACATGTAAATCAGTAGAAAAATGTCTATTGACTTTCAATGTAATTTTAGATCTGGCCCATGGAAAGTAAAAGAGAGATTGGGTCCAGTGATCTGCCTCACAACATTAGTGAAGAAAAACAAAGCCAATATTTATTGCTACATAACACATTGCTATAGCCTAACTTGTTGCACACATTGCTTTCTGTAAAACTTGCTCTGTTTTAACATGTCCTTTTGGACCCGTGGAAATCTATAGAATTAGGATGGTTTTTGAGTATGGAGGTATTTAAGTGCATATATATCTCTGAGCTGTGATGCTCAGAACCCATGTTTTGCAGAAGCACATTTCTCATCTCTTGCTGCTTTTGCTGGACTTGAACCTTTAAAATTTCATGCTTCAGGGTAAAACTTGTCTTGACCAATTAGAAATCAAGCTGGCCCTTAGACGAAGGAAGCAAACAAGATTGCTTCACACCTTCTTACTTACCCTATCCACCGGCCACTGTCACAGGTACAGAAATGGACCAAGTGCACCTAAGGCCTGAACCAGCTTGACAGTTCCTATGGTCTGTGCTTAACAATTCATTTTTCACTCTATTATGATGTAAACTGTATCTGCTTATTGATGATATTTTCAAGCCAGGAACTGCTACTACTACTGAAATCAAACATCTTATTTCCAAAGGCAGTGTAGGACTGGAAAATAAAAAAAAAAAAAGAAAAGAAAGAATTTGCCTCTCCTCCTGGCTATGTGGAAAGGAGAGCTGGGTGATGCTTTGCACCATCTCAAAAAAAAGAAGTGGTAAAAGTCTTCTGCCTGAAGTGCATTTTGTTAACACCAGTTGGTTCCCTTTGGCAGATCTAGATAAGATGCAGCTGTGTCTGTCCCAGGCTCATAGTTTCCTTTTGACATTAACTGCATGGGCAGCCTGTGTAGTGTGTGTACTGGGCTGGAAGGTGGATGCAACGAAAATAAAACATAAGGAGAAAAGGAAAAATGTAAACACTATTCAATGGCAGAACAATACAATTGCACTACACACTCCATAGCACAGGACATCTTGTGAAGTGGTCAAAGCATTGCCTATTGTATTCTTCAGCTCACAAGAATCTTCACTGTTAGAGTAAATGCTGGTCTTTCCTCAGTTTTCTCTTTCATCCCTGTTGAGCTTTATGAATAGTCCTATTTTTTCTCTATTAAAAAAAAGTTTACATGCTGCATAAGAGAAAGTGTGGGCCTTTGTTATTAATGTTGTAGAAATACAAATATGTCCACCTAAGAAAGGAGTCTTCATTAACTCCCACAGCCCAGAAAATTAAGGCACGGCTCATCAGGATCTGCACTTGCTGTTGGCTAAATTGCAAGGGACTAGTTGAGTTGCTGGGGTTCATAATGCTGATAGAGCGGTTTCCACGTGAATGAAGGATAAACAGCGATTAATTTCAGCCAATAAATAATGGTTTGAGGCCCACATTGAAAGAGGAACAATTACTTTTCCATTTTTCCTGCCAAATGAGCTGATAAGAGAAAACAGGGGAGTTGGCCACGTAAATCAGTCTTAATTTTATCTTCCCCATTAAAAAGCAACCATTAAGACCATCTTCGGCTCATTTCATCCTCTTCTTGTTTCACTTTTTCAATTTGCACAAAAGGGGGGAGTTTGCTCGTCATAAAATTTCACTTTGGCCAACCTATCATTTGCATCTGAGCCAATAAATAGCAATTAGCATAAACATTTAAATCAGGAACTGGAACAAATTCTTGTTCCCCCAGCAAGCTGTTAAATTACAGTATTTCACTATATATAAGAAGCGTTAGAAACAAGATCTGCTGGGCACAATTATCCCTTTCAAACAAGACATGCTTGAAATAAAAAAAAAAAAAGAAAGATCACTTGCTGGGCAAACTTCTTGCTCACAGCCAATGAGCTTAATCATTGCAGAGAGTACTATTAATGGTGTTCAACAAAGGCCCATTTCAAGCTTTCCGTCTAAAGGGATTTATTTGATCTTTATCCAAAATACATTCCTTGGGAGTTAATTTTATTTGGACTGATGTTAAATCATCAAACTTAATTTTTCTTGTACATTATTCTCAGTTTTCTAAAATGTGCATATTTTTATGTACTGGTGAGCCTGAGCTTTGCAAGTCTTGCTTTTCTTGCAGCATGTTAATCATGTCAACAAATGTCCAGCTAAGCGTGACTCTATCTTCCTTATGATGTGGTAAATCAGGAAAAACTGTAAACGTCAAAGTAACTTGAGTGGGTGCATAGCACTTTAGGTAAGAAGGAGGCTCAAGTGGACTCTGTTTAGATTCATTCTTTTTGACTTACAAGATTATCTTTTACTTTGTATGTAGCGTTTTCCATCCTCATAGATTACAACAAAAAATAAGAGATGCTTCCACTCTGCAGCTGAGCAACCTGAAGCACAGATAGATTGACTTGCTGAAGGTCATGCAGCAAGTATGAAATGCAGCCACAGTTGGTATTTAGATCTCAAATATACACCTAGTTTTAGGCTTAGCTCTTTCTAATGTATGTGCTAAGAAAATTGAAGACAGATATGAATCAATTCTCCCTTAAGGTTGTCTAGACTCCTTTTGAATGTGACGGATGTTCATTACTTTCTAAAGGGATTTGGAAGATGTATGACTTTTTATACACTGTGCAGTGCAAGCTAGTTAGTACCTCAGAGCAATTAAGTTTAATTCTCAAATACACTAATTTTAGTGTGTATAAGTTCCTGTCTGAGGCTTCTTCTAACGCTGCCTGCAGGTAGATACTGGAACTCCAATAGTAGAGATTTTCTGTCCTTTACCCCAAATTCTTCATTCTTAAGGAGAAACTACATTTAAACATTTATGGGAGAGCTCTTATTCTAGTATAGAATAAGGTAACATTTTCCCTTGCAAAGTTAATTAAAACAAGTATTTCCAAAACAAATATTTGTTGCTGATGAATTTATCATACATATAGCTAATTTCTGAGCCCCTATACAGAGACTGTGAAAACCTTTCAGGTCTTTGCTTGTGACTTATTCCATAAAATGACAGTTCTTGGTTTTGGATTTATTCTACACCCAGGCTTGCTTTGAGATAACAGGCAGGATTTGATCTTTTACCTTCAGTTAAATTTTGACTGAAAGTCTCTATGAGTACAGTCCTATTTTGGATTGTTTGTCTTGTCTGAGGTTTAAACTATAATGGGTCAAATTCCTTGTGTGTACTTGCATGTTAGTTTGAGACACTAACATGGAGAATGTTTTAGTTTTTCAATAGCATGTTCCACTCAAGGGTCAGAGGGGTGAGTAAGTATTATTACTCCCACTTTAGAAACGTGAAAACCAGGGGCTGATTTATAGACAGAAGTGCATTATTTGAACTGACAGTGTTAATTAAACCAGTTTAGTAAAACTGATAAAAAAATCTGTTCAGAATCTTATTTGGTTTTGGAAGAGTTATCATGTCATAAAAGTCACTTGAAAGATAATGTACTAACATCTGCATATGGCATTATAGCAGTTTGAATTAATTATTTTTCAAATAGAGATGACACCATTTCTGGCTGTAAACAGAATTTGAAA